>OW121741.1:4692500-4700000 GCA_933228675.1 Stomorhina lunata | reverse complement strand
CAAGGTCATAAATTTTAGCATGTAATGCTAATTATGTCTAAAAGTTATATTTTCAAATGTGTCTATGTTTGTTTATATATGTATGTTTATGTAAGTATTTGTGTCAGTGTATGTATGGTATTTGTTATTAGTCAAATGTGATTTTTTTAATCATCATTAACATTTTGAATACCCTACGTCAGGGGTGCCCAAAAGTTATTTATGGAAGAGCAGAGACCAATAAATTTAAAGAAAAATATTTTTTCAATATTTTTTTTTTGTAAAAACTAAAATGTGCAAAGAAAGTAGAAAAAAAAACTAAATAATACGCAAAAAATTAAAAAAATATCATACGCTAAACAAAATCTTGCTTGTTGGTCCGCTTTCGTCAATACTTACAAAATAAAAAGACAAAGTTCTTTGTGTTTTTTGTATTTCTAAGCGCTTCTACAAAAACTCGTCAGAGAGACTTTGCCCAACATTGCTCTATATCAAGGTAGACTATTATTTACGTGGCAGGGGAATAAGAACAATTTACATTTGATAAGAAAACTTTTTCTTTGCTTGTAACACAAATTTTATTTTTATAAGAAATTTTTCAAAAATTCTTATTTTTATAAGAATTTTTTAAATACTTTTTATTTTTATAAGAAATTTTTCAAAAATTCCTTATTTTAATAAGAAATTTTTGAAAAATTTCCTATTTTTATAAGAACTTTTTAAAAATTTCTTATTTTTAAAAGAAACTTTTCATTTTATAAGAAATAATTAACGAATTTCTTATTTTTATAAGAAATAATTGGAGAATTTCTTATTTTTATAAGAAATTTTTGGAGAATTTCTTATTTTTATAGAATTTTTTTTTTAATTTTTTATGTTTTTAAGAAATTTTTAAAAAATTTCTTGTTTTTTTATGAAATTTTACAAAAATTTCTTATTTTTATATGAAATTTTCGTATTTTTATATGAAATTTTTTTTAAAAATTTGTTATATTTATAAGAAATTTTTAAAAAACTTCTTGTTTTTATAAGAAATTTTTCAAAAATTTGTAAAAAATTTCTTATTTTTAAAAGAAATTTTTTAAATATTTTTTATTTTTGTAAGAAATTTTTCAAAAATTTCTTATTTTTGTAAGAAAATTTCTTATTTTTATAAGAAATTTTTCAAAAATTTCTTATTTTTATAAGAAACTTTTCAAAAATTTCTTAGTTTTATAAGAAATGTCAAAAAATTCTTATTTGTATAAAAAACTTTTCAAAAATTTCTTATTTGTATAAGAAATTTTTCAAAAATTTGTAAAAAATTTCTTATTTTTATAAGAAATTTTTCAAAAATTTCTTCTTTTTATAAAAAAATTTTCAAAAATTTCCTATTTTTATAAGAACTTTTCAAAAATTTCATATTTTTATAAGAATTTTTTCAAAAAATTTTATTTTTGTAAAAAATTTTTCAAAAATTTCTTAATTTTAGAAGAAATTTTTCAAAAATTTCTTATTTTTATAAGAAATTTTTCAAAAATTTCATATTTTTATAAGAAATTTTCCAAAAATTTCATATTTTTATAAGAAAATTTTAAAAAATTTCCTATTTTTATAAAAATTTTTTCAAAAATTTCTTATTTTTATAAGAAATTTTTCAAAAATTTCGTATTTTTATAAGAAATTTTTCAAAACTTTTTTATTTTTATAAGAAATTTTTTAAAATTTTCTTATTTTACAAGAAATTTTTCAAAAATTTCTTATTTTTATAAGAAATTTTTTAAAATTTCTTATTTTTATAAGAAAATTTTTTAAAATTTCTTATTTTTATATGAAATTTTTAAAAAATTTCTTATTTTTATATAAAGTTTTTCTAAAATTTCTGATTTTTATATGAAATTTTTCCAAAATTTCTTATTTTTATAAGAAATTTTTTAAAAGTTTCTTATTTCTATAAGAAATTTTTCAAAAATTTCTTATTTGTATAAGAAATTTTTCAAAAATTTCTTATTTTTATAAGAAGTTTTTTTAAGAATTTCTTAGTCTTATAAGAATTTTCTCAAAAATTTCTTATTTTTATAAGAAATTTTTCAAAAATTTCTTATTTTTATGAGAATTTTTTTAAAAGTTTCTTATCTTTATAAGAAATTTTTCAAAAATTTCTTATTTTGATTAAAAGTTTATATTTTTTTTTTAATTTTATAGGAACTTTTTCAAAAATTTCTTATTTTTCTAATTTTTTTAAAAAATTTCTTATGTATAAAAAAAATTTAAAAAATTTCTTATTTTTTTAAGAAATTTTTAAAAAATTTGTTATTTGTATTAGAAATTTTAAAAAAAAATCTTAGAAAATGTTTAAAAATTTCTTATTTTATTAAGATATTTTTTAAAAATTTCTTATTTTTATAAGAAAATTTTCAAAAAATTTTTATAACAAATTTTAAAAAATTTCTTATTTTTATAAATTTTTTTTCAAAAGTTTATAATTTTTCCAGGAAATTTAAAAAAAAAATCTTATTTATTAAAAGTGTGGGGTACGTCTTTCTGTCTTCCTGTACAAAGTTTAATTTTCTTCGTTCAAAGGTGGGTAGACTCTAGTATACATATATATGTTATACAAAAATTAAAATCCTTCTTACCGTGAAAATTTTTTAATTTCTCCTATTAATTTCTCCTATTTACTGACTATCAATTTTACTGTATCTCCATATGACTACTTTTGTCTAATAAATATTTCAAAATAAATTAAAAACTCTAAATAGCCTCAAGTGGTTTTCGAGACGAGTTTTGCCAAATAAATTGAAATATTTTTCCATTGTATTCACAGCAGAAACTTTATAGTTACATATGTATGAGTATATGTATAAAATAACACTTTCATGCAAACACATTTAAAATACATGAACATTTATTTTTCCCAATAAATTTCCAACATTTATTAGAGTTTGCAATAACTAAATGAAAATTCAAAGGAAAAACAGCTCATCAATATAGCGAAAGTATCTCTGAATGTGTTTAATATCAACTGTTGCAAACTTCAAATGATGAATACAATAACAAATAAACAACAAACCATACACTTTGACCCAAAACAACAAGAACAACAATAACAAATAATAATGGTTTTAAAAATATTGCGTTAGAATCGATTTGATGCCATAATGTATTTTTGTGGTATTTTACAAAATTTATAGAATTTTAAAATTTCTCTCTCGCTTATATTTTTGAGTGTTTTTCGGGGCATCTATTATTTTTGGGTTTTTGGTGTTAACTGATATTGAATACTTTTGATAGTAATTACAAAAAACAAAGAGGTTTTAATTATAATTACAATGGGAAAACGTAATAATGTTATTTTAGAGGCAACAACAAACAACAATAAAAAAAATGTAAAGATAATAGGAATTTAAGCCTAAAGCGAGAACAATTTGAATTTTATTTTATATTTTGAATATAAAATTAAAAAAAAGAGAACTGGAAATGTATAGAATTTGTATGTCACTAGAATGAAACTAAAATTGTATAAACATTTATCAAGGATTGTAAACTATGAGAATGATATAAAACAATTGTATGATACTAAATATGTACAATAGTATGGATTTCAACTAGTACAGGCTCAATAAAGTGCTATTAGTTATAATCGCTATATATGTAAGTGTTTCGAATAAAATTTGTAGTTGTTTTAGGTTAGATAAAACTTAAACCATGCTATATAAAAAATCCCTAAAATTCGGACTTTTATTGAAACAAAGACTCTATAATATAAAGATGTTTCACTTCCAGACATTGATTTGGCGTATGGTCTCTTCGATAAGTCCCATTAAAAAGAGTATAACTATTTTATTCTTTTCTGGAAAAAACTAGTGGAGACAGTAGTATTTCTTCGTACATAAAAAATCCATAAAATTCGAAATTTTATTGAAACAAAGACTCTATAATATAAAGATTTTTCACTTCCACACATTGATTTGACGTATGGTCTCTTCGTTAAGTCCCATTAAAAAGAGTATAACTATTTTATTCTTTTCTGGAAACAACAAGTGGAAACAGTAGTATTTCTTCATACATCGAAGTGCAAAAAATAGGAGTGAAATTTTTCATACTTGTTCCATTTTAAATGGATAAAAAAATTTTAAAAAATGTTGGAAATTCGTCAATTTTTATACCCTTCACCACCATAGGTAGAAAGGATATTATAAGTTTGTGCTGATGTATGTAACGCATAGAAATATTTGTCTTAGACCCATCTTTTAGTATACCAATAGGCTTAGAATCACTTTCTGAGTCGATTTAGCAATGTCCGTCCGTCCGTCTTTCCGGCTGGCTGAACACCCATGTAAACCTTGTAATCAAACAACAGATCGCAATTTTAAAGATAATTTGATGAAATTTGGCACACATCATTTTTTTGATAATAGCTATTGAAATTCGTCAAAATCGGCCTATTATTTATGGTACCTGCCATAAGTCCCACTTCAAGGAACTGATATGTTGGCCACAAATATTAATATTTTTTATGAAATTTAAAACAAATACTGCTTATGTAAATTAACCACACATTTGACCATAGCTCCTATACAAACTCTTCTTTAAAAACTCACTAAATGAGACACAAATCACTAAAACCCTCTTAAGTCTAAAGATAATGAGAATTTCAAGTTTATTTTTTGCACACATAATTTTTGTAACAACTGTAATCAATTTACCAGATTTCCATATATAAGTTTTGAGAAAATGTTTGTATGATGGCAAAATTTAGCAAATATTTGTCTTTATAAAGGAAAAATAACACCTCTGACCTTAGTGGTGAAGGGTATCGTTGGTCAGGCACTTTCTTACTAGTTTTGGTGAAATTCGACACACGTTTATTAATTAATTCAAAAAAGACGTCTACTAATTTTTGTTTTAAATTCGTCTTTTCATTGGGGTACCTACCTTGGATCACCATTTTTTTAACCAATTTTTCTTTTTAATGTACAAGTCGCAATTCTCAACAGAATTTGATAAAAATTTAACATATGTCTATTAATTAACTCTTCTATTGATTAGACCACCCCTTAGGGTACCTTTTTTGGACCACCATTTTTCACCTATTTTTCTTTTTGATATAAAATTCGCAAATCTTAACCGTATTTGATGAAATTATACAGACTTCTATAGGTTGATTTAAAAAAGAGGTCTACCAACTTTAGTTAAAATCAGTTGACTCCATGGATGCCTGCCTTAGACCCCCATTTTTCACCAATTTTTTTTCAATGTATATGCCACAATTGTCATTAGAATTTTTAAAAATTCATCACACGTCTATAACTTGATTCGAGAAAGAGTAATACTAATTTTGGTTGTGATCCCTTGACTCTTTGAGGTACATGTCTTGGACCCCCATTTTTCATATATTATTGTTCTCAATGAATAGAAGCCGGAATTCTCAAAAGAAAATTAAAAAAAAAAAAAGTTTATTTAGCAAAGAGCTAAACCAATTTTGGTTGAAATTCATCTACTTTTTGGGGTACCTTCTTTGGACCCCCATGTTTGACTTAGTTTTCTTCTCAATATATGCAGCAATTCTAAACAAAATTTGATGAAATTCGGCACACATCTATTGGCTAACACAAACAAGAGCTCTTTTAATTTTGGCTGAAATTCGTTGACTAATACGGAACTTACACCTAAATTTAATTTGATTAAAAAGTTGCGCCTAAACGACTGCAACACTTTTTGCTTAAATTATGAGTAACAATTTATGTAACTTTTTTCAAAAATGTTTAACTTTGTTTTACAATCGGAAAATTTCGGTGATGTTTATTCGCTCAATCTAAAGAAGAGGCTTTCGACATTTACATGGTTATGATGGGAGCACCGAGAAAAACCGGGCCAACTGAGTTATTTTAGGTTTTATGATGAGTCAGTGGTTTTAGATTGAGTCAACAATTTTAGGGTGAGTCAAAAACTTTGGGATGGCTAAGCATTTTTAGGGCGAGTCAGCAGTTTTAGGATGACTCAAAAATGTTAGGATGACTCAGCAGTTTTTTGATAACTCAGTTGCTCTAGGATGAGTTAGCAGTTTTTTGATGACTCAGTAGCTTTAGGATGACTCTGAAATTTAAGGATGACTCAGCATTTTTAGGATGAGTAAGCAGTTTTTATCATTAGTCAGCAGTTATAGGATGACTCAAAAATTTTAAGATGACTCAGCATTTTTAGGATGAGTCTGCAGTTTTAGGATCACTCAAAAATTTTAGGATGACTCAGCATTTTTCGGATGAGTTGGCAGTCTTAGCATGAGTCAGCAATTTAAGGATGACTCAGAAATTTAAGGATGAACCAGCATTTTTAGGATGAGTAAGCAGTTTTTTAATGATTCAATAGCTTTGTAATGAGTTAGAAATTTTAGCATGAGTCACCAGTTTTAGGATGACTCAGAAATTTTTGGATGACTCAGAATTTTAAGGATGAATTAGCATTGGATGACATAGTAGTTTTAGGATTACTCAGAAGTTAAGGGATAACTCAACAGTTTTTGAATGAGTCAGTAGCGTCAATTAGTATTTCTTGAGCTACGGAATGCATATGGATTAATAAATCGGACGGATTTCTATCAACTAGTTTGATTTTTATTAGAAATTTTTTGAGGCGTTTGCATTCAAATCATAATACATGTTAACTGTAGGAGGGTTGATGCTTAAAATTTGCATTTCCGGGCCTAGTCTAGGGATCCTGTCATGTTGGAACTTGAGAATGCTTAAGCTCGGACTACTAATTTGATGGGTTAATGTGAAGTTTTTAGAAAAAAAACAACTATTATTTCATTATTCTTAGAAATAAAAATGGTTTTAACATGGTTTGCAAAGAAATCAAACAGACATAAGGCGATACATGATAGATTACATACCACAAAAAATACTATAAAGCAACGCTCTAGTCCAAATTAACAGCTAGACATAAAATTGACAAGAATATACCATGCAAAGAGTTAAAGCCTCTTGCGACAGACACAAGAAATTGTTTTTGTTAAAATTTTGTATCATAATTGAGATAAAAGCAAATATTTGCTTTTCAGATTAAAATAAATAAATGAATGACTAGCACTTAGTAGTTCAATTTCCATAACATACCTTTAGCCTAGTTCTCGTTAAAATATTTTAGTTGTAGTTTTCTTTTTTCTTCTACACGGCTACTAAGAGCTGATAGTATTTTCCACATTTTTCCACAAACATTCAGGTATTTCCTTTCCACCTCCTTTTGTATTGCTGTGAATACTTATATATAATTTTGTACGGATTTTCTCGTTTTCTTTTGTATTTCAGGTATTTTCTCTAAATAAAAGTTCAATGTATGTCAATGACCCTCATGGGAAATGTGTTAATGTGTGTGCGTGCTTTGGTAATAAAACTAATGAATGTATTTGAGTTTCTTACAAAATACAAGTATATCCTATCATATCATAGATATACAACTACAATTTACTACAATCTCATTTAGTATAGAAACTATTTTTACTAGAAGACATATAACGACAATGATGGTATTAAGTAGAGT
>OW121741.1:4585000-4687500 GCA_933228675.1 Stomorhina lunata | reverse complement strand
TCGAAAAATTTCCTATAAATATTTTTTTTTTCGAAAAAAATCCTATAAAAAGTCTATTTGCGAAAAATTTTCTGTGAATATTAAATTTTTGAATATTTTCCTATAAATAGTCAATTTTCTAAAATTGTAAATTTTCGAAAAATTTCCTATAAATAATCAATATTCGAAAATTTTCCTATATAATTAATAATAATTTTCTATAATAGACAATTTTCGAAAAATCTCCTATTGGTAGTAAATTTTTGACAAATTTTCTTATAAATAATCAATTTTATAAAATTTTCTTATTAATAGTAAATTCGCGAAAAATTTTAGTCCGATATGTTAGAGATAGATTGCTAAAAATGAAATCAACCTATAAAAAACATCGTTATGCTTTGAATTATACACTTTCTAAACAACCCAATATTTGATTAGTACTCCAATTCTATGTCTAGTGTGTGTAACATCCTCCCTAATACTGATACAAAAGCTACCAAAACCCTAACACATCTGCTTGCAAAAAGAATGCATGAACCGTAAAATTTTATTAAGTATTTCCTCTTGTCCTTCTTTGTTTCCAATTTCAGTTCATTCATGCAACTCCACTCGTTTTATCTTATTTTCAATTCAATTCCAACTGTTCCATTTTTTGTCTTGTTAAATTAAATGATGGTTATGTTTTACATAAGGGAATTTCTTAAAATAAATATTGTCACATTATTTATAGTTGCATTGTTGCAGCTATAGACTTGTTCATGCTCCAAACACACATAGACATACACACTCAAACACATACCCTTGCAACATATGCCCTTACACATTTGCAACATTGGCTTGCATGTTGCAAGTTATGTTGGATTACAAAAAAAAAAAACAAAACACTTGTATTTGCTGTTGCTTCGTTAAATAAATAAAACGAACGAATGATTTTGAATGAGAATGAGGAGAATCTGTATGTGAATATGAATTTGACTACGACTACGAGTAAAACTAAAGCAATTGTACGTTTCTCGTTTCGTTTAAAAATTCAATTGTATCTACATACATTTTGCAGCATTTTGGGAGTTTTTTATATTTTCAATATTTTTCCAAGAATAAATGCTTAACATTTTATTTTCCATTTCCCTAGACCAGTTAAATGGAAATATAAAAATTTATATTTCTAAATAGATTGTACAAAAGGTATGAAAAAATTTGAATGAAAAAAAACCTAATACTATGTTAAAATAAAAAATGAAAGAGTATTCCGAATGATATTTTTTAAAAGGGAAACAAATTGTTTAATTATTCAATAAATTTCCGTATTTTAAAGAAATTTTATATTGTACGATTTAAATTTTATATAATTCACTATAACTACAAGATTTACTCGGAACACTTTTTATTTAATTTTGGTTATTTTAATATTTTTTACATTTTAACATTCAAAATTGAAAAAAGTTGTATTTTTTTTAAACACTTTTCTATCATTTACTATAATTATATGCATAACCAATAATTTGTTAAAATTAGAGACACGTGTTTTCAAATTTTTTTGAAATTATTTAGGCATAAATCTCTAATTTTCATTTTATTTTAAATTATTCACACATCAACAGACAACAAATGTTTAAATTCCATAAAAAGAAAATAATTTATATATTTTGAATAATTTATTGAATAAATGCCGTTTAAAAAGAAATATTTGTTTTATTTAGACCAGCACGTGCTTAAATTCTAAAAGTTAAAATATTTTTACACTATTTTGTTAACACTAAAAATATCAAAGAAAAATTTTCGATAGCATTTTTTTTCTTAATTTCGATTGAAAAATATAAAAAAAAATTTTATCCAACCTTTTTTGCTATAGAATTTTTTTTATCAAAAATTTTTCTATAGAATTTTTTTTATCAAAAATTTTTACTATCAAAAATTTTTCTAAACAAAATTTTTTTATCATAAATTTTTCTGTATAAAATTTTGTTATCAACAATTTTTTGATCAAAAATTCTTCTACAGAAAATTTTTTTATCAAAAATTTTTCTATAGAAAATTTGTTTACTAACAATTGTTTTATCAAAAATTTTTCTATAGAAATTTTTATATTAAAAATTTTTCTATAGAATTTTTTTTTATTAAAAATTTTTCTAAAGAAATTATTTTTATCAAAAATGTTTCTATACAAAAATTTTCTTATCAAAAATGTTTCAATAGAATATTTTTATTATCAAAAATGTTTCTCTATTGGAAATTTTCATCAAAAATTTTTCTATAAAAAATTTTTTTATCAAAAATTTTTCTGTAGAAAATTTTTTTATCAAAAATTTTTCTATAGAAAATTTGTCTATTTTCAATTTTTTTTATCAAAAATTTTTCTATAGAAAATTTTTTTATCAAAAATTTTTCTTTAGAAAATTTCTTTATTAAAAATTTTTCTATAGAAAATTTTATACCAAAAATTTTTCTATAGAAAATTTTTTTTTCAAAAATTTTTCTAAAGAAAATTTTTTTACCAAAAATTTTTCTATAGATATTTTTTATAGAAAATATTTTCAAAAGGTTTTACTGTGGTGTATTGCACAAAAATTCCAATTTATTTCAATTATTTATTACTGTAATAAATATGTATTTTTTTTTTTTGGATAAAATCAAAAAAAGTTTTAGAAAAATTTTTCTACAGAAAAATATTTTTATCGTAATTTTTCTTTAGAAAAAACATTTTCTATTGAAAAATTTTAATTACAAAATTTTTCTATTGAAAAATTTCTAAATAAATTATTTTCTGTTAAAAATTGTTCATTATAAATGTTTTCTATTGAAATTTTTAATTTTGAAAAATTTTTTTTATTGAAAAATTTTCATCCTAAACTTTATTTTATTAAATTTTTGTATTGAAAAATTTTCACAATAAAATTTTTTCTATTGAAAATTTTTATTGTAAAATTTTTTCTATTAAAAAATGTTCATTATAAAATTTTTTCTATTGAAAAATTTTTATTATAAAATTTTTTCTATTGAAAGATTTTCATGCTAAAATTTTTTCTATTGAAAAACGTTCATTATAAAATTTTTTCCATTGAAAAATTTTCATGGTAAAGTTTTTTCTATTGAAAAAATTTCATTAAAAAATATTTTCTATAAAAAAAATTTTGTTTTAAAATATTTTCTATTGAAAAATTTTCATTGTAAAACTTTTTCTATTGAAAAATTTTTATTACAAATTTTTTTCTATTGAAAAATTTTCATCATAAAAATCTTTGTTATAAAATATTTTCTATTGAAAAATTTTCATTGTAAAGCTTTTTCTATTAAAAAATTTTCATTGTAAAACTTTTTCTATTAAAAAATTTTCATTATAAAATTTTTTCTTAAAAAAAATTTTTTTTTTACAAACATTTTTTTATTGAAAAATTTTCATTTTAAAAATTATTCTATTGAACAATTTTCATGAAAAATTTTTGCTATTGAAAATTTTTCATCATAAAATTGTTTGTATTGAAAATATTTATTATAAAATTGTTTCTATATAAAAATATTTCTATTGAAAACTTTTCATTCTAAAATTTTTTCTATTGAAAAATTTTCATTATAAAATAATATTATAAAATGATTTCTTCTCAAAAATGTTTATAATAAAAGTTTTATTATAAAATATTTTCTATTATAAATTTTTTTTTAGAAAAAAATTTTCATTATAAAATTTTTTGTATTGAAAATGTTTTATTTTGGAGTTTTTCTATTGAAAAATTTTCATTCCAAAATTTTTCTATTGAAAAATTTTCATTGTAAAATTTTTTCTATTAAAAATTTTTATTGTAAAATTTTTTCTATTACAAATTTTCATTCATTTTCGCTGTAAATTTTTTTTTATTGAAAAAATTTTCATTATAAATTTTTTTTCTATTGAAAAATTTTCATTGTAAAATTTTTTGTATTAAAAAATTTTCATTGTAAACATTTTTCTTTTAAAAAATTTTCATTATAAAATTTCTGCTATTGAAACATTTTCATTGCAAAATATTTTCTATTCAAAAATTTTTACTCTATATATTTTTCTATTAAAAAATTGTCATTTTAAAATTTATTTTATTAAAAAATTTTTTCTATTTTTCTATTATAAAATTTTTTCCATTGAATAATTTTCATTGTAGAATTTTTTCTGTTGAAAAATATTCATTCCAAAATTATTTCTATTGAAAAAGTTTCATTTTTAATTTTTTCTACTGAAACATTTTTATTATAAATTTTTTTTTATTGAAAAATTTTCGTTATAAAATTTGTTCTATTAAAAAATTTTCATTATAGAAAAATTTCATAGAAAAATTTGAGTTTCAAAATTTTTTTATAGACTTAATCTTTAGAACTCTAGTTTCTGTCGTTTGGTCTATATGCTGATGAATTATCTTGCCAGTCAGCCAATCATTCATATTATATCTTTAAAAGTACTTATATGCATACATATATTATGTCAACCTTTTTGGTGTAGGGTATCATATAGTCGTTTTTTCGCACCTTCTTACTTGTTTCATCTTATTTTCATTTGTGATTTTTTAGGGTTTTATATTTTATTTTTGATTTTATTACTTTTACGTTTGTTATTTTGTATAAGGATTTCTCATTTTGACAATGACTTTAAAAACTTAGATTTGTGAGTGTATATGTGTGTGTTTGTGTATGTTTTGCTTTTAAGGCTATTTGTGAGAGTGTTTGTATACTCCCCTGCTGCTGGCACACGTTATCCTTGTTTGCTTAAGTATTGATGTTTGCACATATTTATAAACAACATTTTTATGGTATTTTTTTTATTATATTCTTGTCATTTGTATCTGTTCGAAAAACGAACGAAAAAAAACTCAATTTTATGTTGGGGATGCCATAAAAAAGACAAATATAAAAAATATACCTGCTACAAATAAATATTGCTATTTGTTTGTACATATGTTGGCTTTTTGACAACAAATAAATGGAAAAAAGTGAAATGGGAAAAAAAACATATTTTCGTTTTTTCTTTTTTTTTTTGCTAATTTCAATGTTGTTGTGTAATATGTCACCAATATTACAAATTCATTTTACGAGCCTTAAGGCTATAAAACCCGGTATAAAATAATATTTTATTCCAACCCCTAAAAGGAATCCTGTTAACTTGTCTTATTCTTAGCAAAACCGACTTCTCTTGTGTTGGTTTTCTTTCTTTTACTTAATCCCGTCAGGCAATTATCAAGAAGTTAAATATTTCTTTTAACTTTTTCTTTAAACAAATCCTACTACGAGTATTTAAGGCGACTATTTAATGTTAAATTCAATTTCCCTAAAACGAATTTTTCGCTAATCCAAGTTAATCAAAATAATATCATTTAAATTTTTTTCTTTTTATATAAAAATTAGCTTTAAGTCAAATTTTATTTCTATTTATTTGTTTATTTGTCTCCTTTTGTTATTATTTTTTGGGGGGATTTAATTTCATATGATTCGTTAACAAATAAATCCGTTTTTTTTTTGTTGTATTATTCTTTATGGCTTTTTATTTGTTATTTACTTTTGTAAATTTTTATTTTTGTATTTAATTTTTTTAATGTTTCTTGTAAACTCATAAATTTGTTACGCTTTAAAATTACATGTCGTAAAATATAACTTTAAATTTTATGGCCTCCAATGGCAGTCAGGGAATTAGCAAATGACAAAAATGAGCTTTAATTTAGAAAATTCTTTTAAATACAAATAATATTTTAAATAGAATAGAAAATGATATAGGCTAAGACACATACTAAGATATAGACTAAGACAAAGACTAAGACATAGACTAAGACATAGACTATGACATAGACAAAGACATAGACAAAGACTAAGACATAGACTAAGACATAGACCAAGACATAGACTAAGACATAGACTAAGACATAGACTAAGACATAGACTAACACATAGACTAAGACATAGACTAAGACATAGACTAAGACATAGACTAAGACATAGACTAAGACATAGATAAAGACATAGACTAAGAAATAGACTAAGACATAGAATAAGACATAGAATAAGACATAGACTAAGACATAGACTAAGACATAGACTAAGACATAGACTAAGACATAGACTAAGACATAGACTAAGACATAGACTAAGACATAGACTAAGACATAGACTAAGACATAGACTAAGACATAGACTAAGACATAGACTAAGACATAGACTAAGACATAGACTAAGACATAGACTAAGACATAGACTAAGACATAGACTAAGACATAGACTAAGACATAGACTAAGACATAGACTAAGACATAGACTAAGACATAGACTAAGACATAGACTAAGACATAGACTAAGACATAGACTAAGACATAGACTAAGACATAGACTAAGACATAGACTAAGACATAGACTAAGACATAGACTAAGACATAGACTAAGACATAGACTAAGACATAGACTAAGACATAGACTAAGACATAGACTAAGACATAGACTAAGACATAGACTAAGACATAGACTAAGACATAGACTAAGACATAGACTAAGACATAGACTAAGACATAGACTAAGACATAGACTAAGACATAGACTAAGACATAGACTAAGACATAGACTAAGACATAGACTAAGACATAGACTAAGACATAGACTAAGACATAGACTAAGACATAGACTAAGACATAGACTAAGACATAGACTAAGACATAGACTAAGACATAGACTAAGACATAGACTAAGACATAGACTAAGACATAGACTAAGACATAGACTAAGACATAGACTAAGACATAGACTAAAACATAGACTAAGACATAGACTAAGACATAGACTAAGACATAGACTAAGACATAGACTAAGACATAGACTAAGACATAGACTAAGACATAGACTAAGACATAGACTAAGACATAGACTAAGACATAGACTAAGACATAGACTAAGACATAGACTAAGACATAGACTAAGACATAGACTAAGACATAGACTAAGACATAGACTAAGACATAGACTAAGACATAGACTAAGACATAGACTAAGACATAGACTAAGACATAGACTAAGACATAGACTAAGACATAGACTAAAACATAGACTAAGACATAGACTAAGACATAGACTAAGACATAGGCTAAGATATAGACTAAGACATAGACTAAGACATAGACTAAAACATAGACTAAGACATAGACTAAGACATAGACTAAGACATAGATTAACACATAGACTAAGACATAGACTAAGACATAGACTAAGACATAGACTAAGACATAGACTAAGACATAGACTAAAACATAGACTAAGACATAGACTAAGACATAGACTAAGACATAGATTAAGACATAGACTAAGACATAGACTAAGACATAGACTAAGACATAGACTAAGACATAGACTAAGACATAGCCTAAGACATAGACTAAGACATAGATTAAGACATAGATTAAGACATAGACTAAGACATAGACTAAGGCATAGACTAAGACATAGACTAAGACATAGAATAATTTTTCTTATCCTTCAACTCATTTTTGGCATATTTTTAAAACACTTGAAGCGTCCTTAAAAATACCTAATACAAAATTTAGCTATTATATAAATTCTTCTAATTTCCATGAATTAAACTTCTAATATACCGCAAATAAAAGCAGTTTTTTACAACAAAAATTTATACAACGCTTAACAAAACAACAACGAAAAAATTCCTTAGAAAATTTCTTGTGCTTACAAACAAAAGGAAGCGGAAATGCAATTTATGTACAAAAAAACTAAAACAATAATAAAAAATAGCAAAAAATCTACAACAACAAAAACTTGCATAAAACAATAAAACAACATTTAAAATTATTGAAAAACTGAATTCGTATTGCTTGCCATAAAACAAGCTTCTAGCTTTAGTCCTGTTAGTTTCCTTATAGCCTCTTAGCTCTCACGCATACAAAAGAACCACCCAGCAAATAAACGTTCGTCCTTTAAACAATTGCTGCAGCACAATCAACAACAGCAAGAACAACAACAGTAACAACAAAGCAACAATGTTGTCAACGATAAATTTTTGTATATAGGAAATAGCTACAAAAAAATTTTCAGCAAAAATTTACATAAAGGTAGCGAAAGGATGGATATATTGTACAATAATAAAATGCACACCAACAAAAAAAAAAAAAACAACAAACTGAGAATTTTATGAGAACTGAATTTTTATTTTAAAAGTCCTCTATAGTTAAGGATATACTATATAATATGGAAGTCGGTAGTAGTGTATGAAAATTAATTCTGAAATAAAATTGAAAAATGGAACAGAATAAAATTCAACTGCATATTCATTCTTTGGAGAAAAAAAATGTTTACGTTCATATAAATGTGAGGGCCTGTCCATAAAATGGGTTTTTATGTTTCTTTATGTGAACTGCAATACAGGTGTGGCTGCAAACAAATATTAACAACAATTTATTTTTCTGCTTTTGTGTAGTTTTAAGGTTTTGTATAACGACCACTGAATGGTTTGGCATAAACGGTTTTGGAAAATTTATATTTGTTACATGTGTACACCCATAATTGAAAAAATGCTAAACAAACTGAGTAGACAGACGGAGAGAACAAGAGTAGAACTACTTATATAGCGCTACTATGGAACTAGAGTAGTGTTACTTTTGAACTACTATAAGACTGCTGCGGTAGTAATTTAAAGTATTATATAACTACAATGATGATAGTTTAGGACTATTGTGATATACTGTTGAACTACTATAGAGCTACTGTAGTAGTAGTATAGACCAACTTTAGAGTTCTAGTACTACTCTTTAACCATTTTAATCTGTAAATGTGCTACAATATAAGTTTTATTCTACTACTATTTTTGCTACCATAGTAGAGCTATAATGCTACTATAGAAATACTACAATATTTATTTCTAACTACTATAAAATTGCGACAGTAGAATTTTTGTAACTACTATTGTGATACTCTAGAATTACTACGAAGCCACTCTGGAACTATTTAAGAGCTACTATAGTATTAGTATAGAGCAGCGTAAGAGCTCTAGTGCTACTCTAGAACTACTCTTTAACCCGTCAACTGATTTACCATGAAAGTGCTATAACAGAAGTTTTGTTGCACTACTGTTTTTGCTGCTATAGTACTACTATAGTAGTACTATAATTCTACTATAGAAATACTACAATATTTCTTTCTACCTACTGTAAATTGCTACAGGAGTACTTTTGTAACTGTTATGGTGCTATTCTAGAATTACTATGGAGCTACTGTTGAACTATTTTAGAGTAACAATAGTAGTAGTATAGAGGCAAGCAAGAGTTCTAGTGGTACTCTAGAACTGCTCTTGAACCTCTTTAATATGACTATTAAATTACCAACGATGTGCTACAATAGAAATTTTATTGTACTACTATTTTTGCTACAAAAGTGCTACTATAGTGCAACTATAGTACTACTATACTACTACTACAGTACTACTATAATTCTACTATAGAAATACTGCAATATTTATTTCTAACTACTATAAAATTGCAACAGTAGTACTTTTATTGTTTATTGTGATACTCTAGAATTACTACGAAGCTACTCTGGAACTATATAAGAGCTACTATAGTAGTAGTATAGAGCAGCGTAATAGTTCTAGTGCTACTCTAGAACTACTCTTTAACCCGTCAACTGATTTACCATGAAAGTGCTATAACAGAAGTTTTGTTGCACTACTGTTTTTGCTACTATAGTGCTACTACAGTAATACTATAATTCTACTATAGAAATACTGCAATATTTCTTTCTAACTACTAAAAAATTGCTACAGCAGTAATTAGTAAC
The DNA here is from genome assembly GCA_933228675.1 of Stomorhina lunata. NCBI lineage: Eukaryota > Metazoa > Arthropoda > Insecta > Diptera > Rhiniidae > Stomorhina > Stomorhina lunata. The sequence goes on along the minus strand of OW121741.1, from coordinate 4,677,741 downwards.
TACTATAGTGCTATTCTAGAATTACTATGGAGCTACTGTTGAGCAATTTTAAAGCTATTATGAATAACTATAATTCAAGTATTAAATTACCATGAATATGCTACAGTTTTCTTGTACTACTAGTTTTGCTACTATAGTACTACTATAATGCTACTATAGAACTACTACAATATATCCTTCTGACTACTATAAAATTGTACTGTAGTACTTTTGCAGCTACTATGGTGCTACTCTAAAATTACTATGGAGCTACTGTTAAACTATTTTAGAGCTACAATATTAGTTATATATAGCTTTGCTGGATTAATTGTAGTGGTTTTTTGTTACTAAAAGCCTACAATAGAACCAATATGAAAGTGCTACAGTAGAACTTAAAGTAGAACTGGAGGTTGAGCTATAAAAGGGCTACTTTAGTATTATTAGAGATTATTTTAGAATAGTACTTGAACCACTGATTTATTGCCTACTATTAAACTATAATGTAACTACTATATTATTTCTTATGTGCTAGAAGTAATATTGGTACTATAGATCAAGCATGGGACTACTATTGGGCTACTATTAAATTAGTACACGATAGACTAACGTTGGCCAAATGGAGAGCGTTTTTAAATGAGAGTGATAAATCTTAAAATTTGTTTGTGTGATTTGAGCAGAGGTTGGCATATAGAGAACAGTACAAAAAAATCGTCGGTAGAGTTGCCGTTTTTTATACCTTTAATTAAAATATATTTTTTTTTTCAATGTGTAGGTCTGACGTTTTAAAAAGTTTCTACTATATTTTTTTTCAAAATTTTTTTATCAAAAATTTTTCCAAAGAAAATGTTTTTATCAAAAATTTTTCTATAGAAAATTTTTTTATTAAAAAATTTTTTATGGACAATTTTTTATCATAAAATTTTTCCATAGAAAATATTATATTAAAAATTTTTCCATTGACAATTATTGTTATCAAAAATTTTTCCATAAAAATTTTATTAACAAAATTTTTTTCATCAAAAATTTTTCCATAGAAAATTTTTTTATCAAAAGTTTTTCTATAAAAAATTTTTCTATCAAAATTTTTTTTTTTCAGAAATTTTTCTATAGAATTTTGTTTTCAAAATTTTTCTATCGAAAATATTTATTTTTTCAAAAATTTTGTAAAAAATTTTTCGACAAATAAATAACGTTTCTAAAGAAAAATATTTCCATAGAAATTTTTTCTAAAAAAAATTTTCTAGATATTCTTTTTGTAAAATTTTTCTATTGCGAACAATTTTTTCTTTCAAAAAATTTTTAACAAAAATTTTTCTATACAAAATATTAAAAATATTATTTTTAAAAAAAATTTTCTACAAAAAAAGATATCTATCCAAAATATTTTCATTGAAATTTTTTCTTAAAAAAAAATTTCTACAGAAATTTTTTTTCAAAAATTTTTTGATTGACAATTTTTTTATCAAAAATTTTTCTATGGAAAATATTTCTTATAAAAAATTTTTAAAAAAATTTTCTACAGAAAAATATTTCTGTCGAAAATTTTTCGATAGAAGAATACTTTTATTGAAATTAAAATAATATTTTTTTATCAATTTTTTTTTCATAGAAAATTTGTTATCAAAAATTTCTCTATAGAAAACTAATTTATCAAAAATTTCTCTATAGAAAATTTCTTGTATCAAAAATTTTTTATTGAAAATTTTTTTATCAAAAATTTTTTATAGAAAATTTTTTTATCAAAAATTTTTAATAGAAAATTTTTTTATCAAAATTTTTCTATAAAAAAAAATTTTTATCAAAATTTTTCTATAAAAAATTTATTTTTCAATTTTTTTCTATAGAAAATTTTTCTACAGAAAACTATTTCTATAGAAAAATATTTTCATCGAAATTTTTTCTTAAAAAAATTTCTATAGAAAATTTTTGGTCAAAAAATTTTTCTTTAGCAAATTTTTTAAAAAATGTTTCTACAGAAAACTATTTCTATAGAAAAATATTTTCATCGAAATTTTTCTACAGGAAATTTTTTTATCAAAAATTTTTCTTTAGAAAATTTTTATACCAAAAATTTTTTTAAAAAATTCGGTTTTTTTTTATCTTAAACAATGTTTACAAAACTAATAGTGTGGTGGCAACAATGTTCATATTTCTTTTTTTGCTCGAACCATTTATTTTAACGATATAAACTGGATCTTTGTTTTATTTCTTGTGTATTTTATTTTCGTATTTTCTTTAAGAAGGCGGCTTTTGATAGTTATGATCGTAATATTTACGAGAAATATTTACGAGAAATAGAAAAAGTCTTCGGCTTCTGGTGGTATGGGCTGCCACCTCTGTTTTTGAGTACTACTAAAGAAAAAGTTTTCTTGTTTTATGTAAATTGTTATTATTCTTATGCCACGCAAGTAATGAGCAATGTTGGGATAGACTGTCCCGAGCTTGTATGGAAATATATTTTTTTTAAATTCAGATATGCATACCCGCCAGTTGTTTTCCATTTGATACCAATATTCGAAATATGAAATATTATTGCGATTTGATAAAGTTTACCCGTGCCTCCATGAAGCCAAAGTTTGAAGTTAAGGTCAATAAAGGCCATAGAATAAGTATGAAATCTTACCCGGTCTTTACAATGTTACACAAAGATCGATATCAAATGCTGGCGATTTAGTCCCTGTTTTAAAATCTATTATCTTTTTCGTTAAACTAAATATTTCCGTGGCCCTTTGCGATGATGGAAACAAATTCCCGTGATCTTAGTTCCATAGAAAAAATTACAGTAGTTTTGACATAAGAAAAGGAAAGAAGTTTTGACATCACTTGAAAAAAATTAGAGGGTATGATTTAAAAAAAAAATAAATTTAATTTTTTGGGATACTCTAGTATATTACTAGTATAAAATAAGAGAAGAACCAGGTTTAATTTGGAGCTACAATAGTACCTTTATAAAACTAGAACAGAATTATATGGCAACTAGGTTAGAGCTTAATTTGCGCTGCTTTATATCACTCCAATTTCAACTCACTAAACTTGAAGCACTAAGGACATCATTAGTTCAAAACTGTAACAAAAACATTTGTTGCTCTAAAACAAACAAAATGTTGGATGTGTGTGTCGTCATGTTACTTTCTCTTAAAGAAATCACAATGATTCTTTTGCTGCTACAATAAAACAATCTCAGAGCCCTTAAACGTTTACTACCATCATTATTATCCTGTTCCTGTTACTTCGTGTGTGTGTGTGATGTGTTTAGGTATGTGTATAGCCTAGACATATGTATCCTGTGAACACTTGGGAAACATTTCGTGAGTTTCGTGTAACGCTTTTCATCAGAGTCTACTTCACTTGAGTGAGTGTATAGAAGAAATAACAAAACAAGTCTTGAATTCTTCAAAAGGAGTATGTATGTGAGAGTGAGTGTGTGTGTGTTATGTCATGCAGAGAAAACGTTTATGGAAACAATATAAAATATGACATGAAAGTTGTTCACAAAAGTTTAACCTATTTTGTTTTTTTTTTTTTTTTTTGCAAAAAATGACAAAATAAGCCGAAATGAAAACACTGAAATGAAACAATAGGAAAATAGGACGAATTGCGAAAATAAAAGTTATTTATATACATATGTACATTAGGGTGCACCTTAGTTCACGAGAGAACCCCCAGAAATGTTCTATGTAACAGAAAAATATGCTGTGAAAAAGTGTTTTCAAAATTGCATAAAGGGAACACTTGCCGCATCCTCCCACAAAGTATTAAACTGGTAGTATTTTCGGTTTTGCCTAAATTTTAATCTTCTAAAATTAATATATTTTAAAAAGTTTAATAAAATATAAAAGAAAACTAATGAAGCTTTATACTAGGACATCAATATTAAAAATCCATAAAGTAGTTTCGGAGTTATTGCAATTTTTCTCCGAAAATTTGTGACCTTGACGAATCGCCTAAGGATACGCAGCCAAAAAATTTACTTTGGTATAAATAAATTTCAAAGTAAGACATAATTTACAATTCTATGGCATGTAAGTACTAAATAGTTGAGTTTTGTCTTTTTTTAATCTATATCTTAATGGTAAATTAAGTTTTTTTGGCATATCTTTAGGCGTGTCGTTAAGTTCACGAATTTTTGGGGAAAAATTGCAATTACTCTGAAACTACTTTTTTGATTTTGAATGTTGATGACTTTAAATAAGGCTACTTTAAGCTTTTATGTTTCGTAGAACATTTCTGAGTGGAGTTACGGTTCAATTTTGCACTTTCGTAAAATAATGTGCACCCTAATATATTTGTATGTATGTATATATGAAGCAAAAAGGTGACAAAGTGTCATAAGTTTTTCACTCGTCTCGTCGTCAGAATATTTGACAAGCAATCAAATATAACAATTCATAAAAAATGAGTTTTGTTACAACAGTTTTTTTTTAGGCCAAGTAGAGGGAGATCAAAAAAATAGGCTATTAAGTTTTTAAAGGATTTAAAAATAAAAGGTTATACAAGAAAAAGAAATGTTACTTTAAAAGTAATTACTTCTCCATATATTGAGCCATTTCTCTTTATATTTGTTCAATTATATTTTCAAAATTTATGGCCTTTTAATATTAATAAATTGTCTGTCATTCCCAGCGTTTAACATCGATAAATAAGAGGAGAAAGTGAAAAATGTTACTACAACGACCACTCACCGCATGCACTGATATAAGGAAAGACTACAAAATTTCCGCAAACACAAGCCAGTAGTTCAAAATTAAAGGAACTTAACTGATAAATGTAATGATTTTCACATGGTATTTGATATAAGGAGTCAGTAGAAACTTTTTCGGCAGACAAAATCCAAATTGCGCTGATTTTTTACATAACTTAGATCTTTTGCTTATATAAAATATGCAAATATGCTTAAGTATTTTAATTACGCTTGGAGAAACAACTCCAACGTTAAACTGCTGGGTTATCTTTTACATACCCTAAGACAAACATAAATTCCCTCGTTTGTACATTGTAGCTGCTCGTATGTGTTTGGGTGATAATTTACAATTAGTAGCCTAGAATTTATACCCCGTAATTAGTTCTTACTCTAGCAGAGGAGCTCTAACCCTTCTAATGGAAGGTGCAAGGAGTATTGAGTTTCAAACATGAGTGTATTAAATAGCATAGTTTTGTTCGTTAGAATATGAGATGGGGAAAATGGAGAGACGTGTGGGTACTTGAGCTTATAATAAAAAATAAATTCTCAAGAAATTAAATTAAATTTTACCTGAGTTTTTTAAAGACTTCAAGTTTCTTTGAACTTACCTAAAAAGAAGAAAAAGTAATATTATAAATTAAAATTTAAATTTTTGAAAAAAATCTATATAGAATTTAAAAGTTTTAAAATTATTTATTTAAGCGGAATGAAATGGATTTTAGAAGGGCACATCAAAGAACACAAGAAATTGAATAAATCAAAAATTTTTTTATTAAACAAATAAAATTTTTTCTATTGCAAAAATTTACCATATTTTTCTATAGAAATGAAATGGATTTTAGAGGAGCACATCAAAGAACACAAGAAATTGAATAAATCAAAATTTTTTTAATTGCATAAATAAAATTTTTTCTATTGCAAAAATTTACCATATTTTTCTATAGAAACTATTTTTTACAAATTTTTTCTATAGAATATTTCTAACAAAAAATTTTCTATAGAAAAATATTTTTAATGAAAATATTTCTTAGAATAATGAAAAAAAAATTTGTACAGAAAAGATTTTTTTTCACAGAAAAAAAAAATATTGAAAAATTTTCAATAGATAACATTTTTTAATTAAAAATTTACTGTATTTTTCTATAGAAAATTCTTTACAGAAATTATACATAGAAAAAATTTTTAAGAAAAAAATTTCTATAAAAAAATATAAAGAATTTTCAATTAAAATTTTCTTTTAAGAAAATTTTTTCTATAGAATTTTTTTTTATAAACATTTTTCTATAAAAGAAAAATTTTCACCATCACTTTTCTAGAAAAAATATTTTTGAAAGAAATGTTTCTTTTTAAAACCCAAAATTATATTTCGTTAAATATTCAAAAAATTTTCCTAACATGAAAATTTCTTCAAATGGAACACAATGGAATCTAATGAAACACGATCTAAAGCTTTAGAATAAATTAACAAATAAGTTATTTAATAAATTAATTAGAATTTAAGATCATAAAAATCTTTTTGAAGCCTTTAATTCAAAACGGAACGAAACGGTATATAGAGAAACACATCGAAAAGTTCAATAAATTGAATAAATCAAAATTTTATTTCGTTAAATCCTTAAAAAAATTTGCCTAAGATGAAAAAATGGAACGAAATGGAATCTAATAGATGGCAATCTAATGCTTTTAAATAAATTTATATAGAATTGAATTAAATTAAATATTGAATTAAATTCTTTTAAAACGGAACGAAATGGAATCTAGCAAAACACATCGACAAGCTCAAGAAATTGAGTAAATCATGCTAAACTTTAATGTAGGGTTTATATAACTCAAGCGGCTGACGATTGAGTGAAATTTACATGTATTTTGTTTTTGTTACAATAACAAAACACATGTAAATTTCACTCAATCGTCAGACACTTGAGTTATATAAACCCCACATAAATTTTATTTTTTTTTAATAAATTTATATAGAATTTAAAATTATAAAAATCTTTTTGAACCCTTTAATTCAAAACAGAACGAAATGGCATTTAGAGAAACACATCGAAAAGCTCCAGAAATTTAATAAATCATGTTAAAATTTAAGTTTTATTTCGTTAAATCCTTAACAATTTACCTAACATGAAAATTTATTAAAATGGAACATATTGGAATCTAATGAAACACTATTTAATGCTTTAAAATAAATTTATATAGAATTTAAACGCTGAAAAATCTTTTGAATCCTTTTATTTAAAGCGGAATGAAATGGAATTTAAAGAAACACGTCAAAAAGCTCAGGAAATTAAAAAAAATTGTATCTTCAAAAAATTTCATTTCGTTAAATCCTAAAAAATTGACTAAACATTAAAATTTATTAAAATGGAGTGTAATGGAATCTAACGAAACGCAATCTAATGCTTTTAAATAAATTTATATAGAATTTAAATTCATACAATTTTTTTGAACCCTTTAATTCAAAACGGAACAAAATTGAATTTTGAGAAACACATCAAAAAGCTCAAGAACTTTAATAAATCACATTAAACTATTAATTTTATTTTGTTAAATCCTTAAAAATATTAACTAATATAAAATTTCATTAAAATGGAACGTAATAGGATCTAACGAAACACGATCTAATACTTTAAAATAAAAATAAGACAGGAAAAATAGTGTCAATTTATATTTAAAAATATTAAAAGTTTAAAAAATTCCTTAATATCCTCCTATTTATATGGGAACGAAATGGAATTTAGTAAAACAGTGCCTGAAATCCTTAAAATTAAATTAAAATTCGTTGGAATTAAAAGTTTGAATGTGTTATTCTGAATAAAACATCCAAATTAAAGTAAAACAAAATGGAACTTAGAGAAACACTTCTAATATTTAAGGAATTTGAATAAATTATGGCAGACACTTATGGTACGAAGTATTAACTTTAAAATTGAATTTTTATTCAAATAGAACAAAGTGGAATGGAACAAAACTCTGGCTAAAAACTTTAAACTAAGAAAAAACATTTGAGAATATAATAAAAACAAAATTTTAACAGGAAAAAGTTAAAACCCCATTTAAATAAATTTTGATAAAAAAAAGTACAAATAAAATCCTAAAATTTTTTAAAATTTAAAAATTTTAAAATTTATTTTTGTATAAAAATTTATACATTTTTATTTATTACAGAATTTGCGATAACAACATATGAAAGAACAGCATTTATCGTTAAAAGTTTTAAGTCGTTCCTATGAAGATGGAATTGAAACACTCGAAACTTGCCTCAAATATATTATTTTTTTTACTAATATTGTTAAAATGTTTCCATGATCTCTAAGTAATAGAAACAATTTGTTAATTTCAACATTTTGTTCCTATAAAAACTGAAAATGAAACACTCGAAATAAGTCTCAAATTTGATATTTTTGTACGTATTTTAATAAAAGATTTCCATTATTGCTTAAAAATAAAAAAATAATTCTTAATTTCTTAAGATTTAAATATTGTTCCTATCAATAATAGAATTGAAACACTGGAAATTAAATATATTTTTTTCTTAAATTTCTTCTTTTATTATAAAGTTTCCTTTAATGTCAAAAAATCGTTGAAATTCCTAAAAATAAAATTGTGTTCCTATGAAATATGGAAATTAAACAGTAAAATTTAAGAGATATAAAACTTAATTAAGATGATAAAATGTAAAAGTGTCATTAAAATTAAAAAAATTTATTGACAAAGAAATATTTTGAAATGATTTTAGTGACAAAATTTAAAATTTTTCATATTCACCGAAATATATGTATGTAGGCTCGTTCAAATCAAAATCACCTCTTGATTCAATTTAACTTAATCCATTCGTCTGAGCGGTTATCGGTCTGTCCTCTTAACATTTTACGTATATTTTTATTGATTTAAAAGAAACTTTTGAGTCCCCTTTATAGGTCTTTTTTTCATTCAATTTCAAAGAATTTCCATTTCTTTTAATGTCATCATTCTTTCCTTAATTTCATTATTTAAAATGTCTCATTTTTTTAATATTTAAATGCCATTACCGTTTTCATTCATTCACTTCTTATGCGACTTTTATTTTTATAATATTTATTGCTTATTTTGCTTGCAACCAATATGTGTCAAATGCAAAACTATTCAATGGTACTTAATGCAACAGCAACAATACTGGCAAACAGTATTAACAACAACATCAAGCGAAACGGTAGCAGTGGCAAGAGTATCACCAATAATACCCAAAGCATTATAATATTTTTCTAGTCACCGAAATCAGTAGCAACAATAAATTCTTCTCACAAAAAAAAAAAAATGTTCTAAAATTGAAAAGCGACAAAAGTGGAGAAAAATTGAAAAATTTTATTAAAAAAAAAGTATGGAAAAAATGCATTTGCAGTTGAATAGATAATGTGACAATAGCACGGCGAAAATACCCCCAGAGCTTTAGTGTTGAGCTTAAGGCTGGAGAAGGTAGTGCTAGGACGAAAGAGAATGGTTTATTCGCTTAAAAATGACATGAAAATGATTTTTATTGGAAATTTGCTAAAGGCAGAAAATTTATATATATGTGTGTAGATAATGTATAAAAATGAAAACAATTTAAATTGTTATTTAAAATTGTCCAAAATTTAAAGATATTCTCGCGCATAGATCGTTCCTTAGTATTTTTCGATGTCTGTCTGTCCGTCTATCTGTCCGTCTGTCTGTCTGCCTGACATTAACATAATTTATTTTAATAACCTCAATAACTATCTAAATAATTTCTTACTACTTACATTCTTTTCGGTCTCTTGTTTAAAAATATTCCTGTCTTGTCCATTTTTTTTTTTCACAACAATTATTTTCTCGTTACAATAATTACAAATTATATAACACCAAAACAAATTTATTTCTATAATTCTCAAAACAAATTTATACTTAAATACTTAAAGAATCATGTTCTAAATAGACAAATATGACTACGTGTTAAACATAATAAAATTAATTTGGTTGTAATTTAAAAGTCATATTTTGTGTTAGATAAATTGCTAGAAAATGACATTAATACATTGTCATGTGGCAAATGTTTCTAGTACGAAGTGAATAATAATTCAAGAACAAAATAGACAAATTTACATTACAAATGGTTTCATATCAGACCCAAAAGAACCAGACATATACAAGTATGTAAACTAAATAGGGGAAGTTAAAGAGGAAGTGATCCCAAAGGTAAATAAAATCCAACTAAAAAAACTACATAAAAAAAATTTAAAGGAGAACTTAATTAGAAAGAAATCAAATAGAAATGAACTAGAACAGAACTAGAACAGAACTAGAACAGAACTAGAACAGAACTAGAACAGAACTAGAACAGAACTAGAACAGAACTAGAACAGAACTAGAACAGAACTAGAACAGAACTAGAACAGAACTAGAACAGAACTAGAACAGAACTAGAACAGAACTAGAACAGAACTAGAACAGAACTAGAACAGAACTAGAACAGAACTAGAACAGAACTAGAACAGAACTAGAACAGAACTAGAACAGAACTAGAACAGAACTAGAACAGAACTAGAACAGAACTAGAACAGAACTAGAACAGAACTAGAACAGAACTAGAACAGAACTGGAACAGAACTAGAACAGAACTAGAACAGAACTAGAACAGAACTAGAACAGAACTAGAACAGAACTAGAACAGAACTAGAACAGAACTAGAACAGAACTAGAACAGAACTAGAACAGAACTAGAACAGAACTAGAACAGAACTAGAACAGAACTAGAACAGAACTAGAACAGAACTAGAACAGAACTAGAACAGAACTGGAACAGAACTAGAACAGAACTAGAACAGAACTAGAACAGAACTAGAACAGAACTAGAACAGAACTAGAACAGAACTAGAACAGAACTAGAACAGAACTAGAACAGAACTAGAACAGAACTAGAACAGAACTAGAACAGAACTAGAACAGAACTAGAACAGAACTAGAACAGAACTAGAACAGAACTAGAACAGAACTAGAACAGAACTAGAACAGAACTAGAACAGAACTAGAACAGAACTAGAACAGAACTAGAACAGAACTAGAACAGAACTAGAACAGAACTAGAACAGAACTAGAACAGAACTAGAACAGAACTAGAACAGAACTAGAACAGAACTAGAACAGAACTAGAACAGAACTAGAACAGAACTAGAACAGAACTAGAACAGAACTAGAACAGAACTAGAACAGAACTAGAACAGAACTAGAACAGAACTAGAACAGAACTAGAACAGAACTAGAACAGAACTAGAACAGAACTAGAACAGAACTAGAACAGAACTAGAACAGAACTAGAACAGAACTAGAACAGAACTAGAACAGAACTAGAACAGAACTAGAACAGAACTAGAACAGAACTAGAACAGAACTAGAACAGAACTAGAACAGAACTAGAACAGAACTAGAACAGAACTAGAACAGAACTAGAACAGAACTAGAACAGAACTAGAACAGAACTAGAACAGATCTAGAACAGAACTAGAACAGAACTAGAACAGAACTAGAACAGAACTAGAACAGAACTAGAACAGAACTAGAACAGAACTAGAACAGAACTAGAACAGAACTAGAACAGAACTAGAACAGAACTAGAACAGAACTAGAACAGAACTAGAACAGAACTAGAACAGAACTAGAACAGAACTAGAACAGAACTAGAACAGAACTAGAACAGAACTAGAACAGAACTAGAACAGAACTAGAACAGAACTAGAACAGAACTAGAACAGAACTAGAACAGAACTAGAACAGAACTAGAACAGAACTAGAACAGAACTAGAACAGAACTAGAACAGAACTAGAACAGAACTAGAACAGAACTCATATATTATGCTCATAGTACTTAAAGATTTAGTATTTAAAAGAAATGAGAAAGGGGTAGTAATAAATAAAATATTTCTTTAGTTTAAACTTTTTTGCAAAATTTAAATACGTTTTCCTTTTCTTTGAAAAACTTGTTTCAAAATTAAATTTTGTGTTTTTCTATACATACAGAATTTTGTTAAATTAAATATTTCTGATTTTTTACTCTTCATCCTTAAAGTATGCCACACTTTAAAGCAGGATTAAATTATACTATAAGTTTTCCATTAAAGACAGCCTTAGAATTTATGTTACACTTTTTCTTACTCTTCCTATCGTTTTTGAACATTCAAATCCAACTACTTTTTATCTCTATTTTCCTATAATCTACCTATAGGCCGATAACTAGTCATTTTTTAATGGAATTATCTTTCTTGTACAATCGATATTTGTTGCATTTTCTTTCTTTTTTTTCATTTTATTTAGCCTTTCCAATCTCTGTATGGCAACAAATTTTCTATTTTATTTGCTTTTCATACATAAGATATTTTCTCTTTGGCTTTTATAGTCAGTTCTAAGAAAAAAAGTCTCAAAATAAGGGCAAAAAAGCCCAGAAAATGCAGCCTCTAGAGATTTTTCTTACATTGGATGGGATTAGATTGTCAATACCGGAAGCTTTAAATACTTATTAGAATACTATACAAAAACTAGAGTACTAGTATATACCTGTTAACTGCTGGCAAGTTAGCCATTCATTTGAAGTTTTTTTTTCTTGTCTATATTTGAATATCTTATTGTGCCATAACAATGGAGATTTCTTCTGCCAAGGATGTAAGGACTATACATATAAGACTAACCATAAAGTATGGTAATCTCTCTGGCTGCCTGAAGTGGAATATTTTAATAGAAAGAATGTTTTTACACACTTTTATCTTCTTTACACAAACTGTCATATAACCTAAGATTTATGCAAAATTATGCTTAAAATTTGTAACCTATTTTTAGGAAAATCAATACGAACAGTCTGTTTCATAAAGTAAAAAATTGGAGCTTATTTTTCGCCATAACCAAATGCTTGCCAACTTTGCTTTCAATCCCCCTGAAAGACACAAAATTTTCTTAGTTTAAAATATTAAATTGTTTGAAATAGCAAAATGTCTTTCATTTTCTAACTATTTTTAAAGCTCTTTAAATATTTCATCGATTTTTAAATGTCACATATGTATTGTTTTCACTTTCCACTTCGCTGCCTTGCCAAAGAGCAAAAGTGCCATAATCTCAATATGAAACCACAAAAATCAAGTGACACCCATTGAAAAAAGATTTAAATAAAATCAAAGCAAAATTTTCAAATACTATCCAAATAAAACAAAAATAACATTGAAGTATAAAAATGAAATAAACTAAAAAAAGATAACAAAAATAAGATTAATAAAAAACTGCTCTAAATTTGATAGTTCAGATTTTAAAGGTAGTAACAAAAATTTCATTAAAAGTTTTTGAAACAAATCTTTTTGTCGAACCAAAAAAAAAAATGTTGCATAATTTTAGGATACATAAAAAAATTTAGGTAAAAATGGTTTAATTTGTATTTAAACGTTTTCATCAAAATTTTGAAGAAAATTGCTTATTTTTAGGAGATTTGTTATAACTTCAGTTTTCATATCTTTAAAATTCATAATTTCTATAAAAAAAGTTGAAGGTGTAAATAATTTTCTATAGAAAAGTTGACTGTGGAAAGAGTTTTCTATAGAAAATTTGACGGTGGGAAGAGTTTTCTATACAAAAGTTGACGATGAGAAGAGTTTTCTATAGAAATGTTGACGGTGGAAAGAGTTTTCTATAGAAAAGTTGACGGTGGGAAGAGTTTTTTATAGAAAAGTTGACGGTGGGAAGAGTTTTCTATAGTAAAGTTGACGGTGGGAAGAGTTTTCTATAGAAAAGTTGACGGTGGGAAGAGTTTTCTATAGGAAAGTTGGCGGTAGGAAGAGTTTTCTATAGAAAATTTGACGGTGGGAAGAGTTTTCTATAGAAAAGTTGACGGTGGGAAGAGTTTTCTATAAGAAAGTTTAAGCCTTTTAAAAAAATGTACAGATATTTTAATAAAAATTAAATTCAATTTGGAAACAAAGTTTTTTTTATGCAAATTTTTATTACCAATTAAATGTTTAAAAATATAACAAAATATTCTCTTGTTTTTATCTCTAAACCTTTTCTGCTCATTATTTTCTGACTTTTTGTTTTATATTCATTTTTTTAAATATTCATTAAAATTATTGTTTATTTTATACAAGATATACACAATTTTAATTACATGGCAGAATGTTAACATTTAAATACTGACATGTCTGCTCTGACTCTGGAGTCAGCAGAAAGCTATGTTTTCTTCACACATACACCCTTATCCTGATCATCTATACAAAACCTTTCCAGCTTTTTGGTGAAAAAATTTCCTTTTTTGTCTTTCTTTTTTTTTCGTAAAATTCTTTATTGTATTTAATTTACCAAACACACTCCTTATAATTACGAAAAGGCTTGCAGAAAAAGTAAACTTTAATATGGCAAATATAACAAAAAGTTGACTATAACTTTTTCATATGAGATGATTCGTTCCATTTCGTATAAAAACTGAGTTCGTCTGTTACAATTTTATGGTTGTATGTGAATAATACATATAAATGTGTATATTTTCTACAGTAGTTATTACTTTATGAATCCTGTTTTATATCCTTATACTTATTTATGCTCTTATAAAAAAAAATATTTTAATATTAAAGATAAACTTAATACTTAAAAACAAGTAACTTTTATTATTTGGAAGGTTACCATTTACATAAAGAGGCTTCCACATACTCTCGGCTATGAAAGAAGCATATCAAATCTTTAAAAAAATTCTACCAACGAATACAATTTTTACTTCATTTTAGATATATGAGTAACCATTTCGACCCTAAATACAAATATCTTCTCTCTAACGCAAAACTTATACAAAACCCACCAACAACAACAAATTATGCAATAATCATTTATTCACAACTTTACATTTACACACACATTTACAAAAAAACATAACCTCATGAACAATAACAGCCTGTAGCTTAAGTATGTATGTAAACCGAAAAAAACTCTTACATATACAAAGTGTGATACGGAACTTCCTTGACTCATATTCGCTTACAAAAACTCATATGGAACTAAAAAGTTTAAATAATTATTACTAACATTTAATAGCAAAACATGAAAATATTTGTAATATATTAAAACTACAGTGAAGGATGACAAATTTTGAACTTTTCTTTAGAAAACTCTTCCCACCGACAACTTTTCTATAGAAAACTCTTCCCACCGACAACTTTTCTATAGAAAACTCTTCCCACCGACAACTTTTCTATAGAAAACTCTTCCTACCGACAACTTTTCTATAGAAAACTCTTCCCACCGACAACTTTTCTATAGAAAACTCTTCCCACCGACAACTTTTCTATAGAAAACTCTTCCCACCGACAACTTTTCTATAGAAAACTCTTCCCATCGCTAACTTTGCTATAGAAAACTCTTCTCACCTCTAACTTTGCTATAGTGACATGTTCCCACTTATATATTTTCTTAAGAAAACTGTTCAATAGTACAGACGCATATTTTTATAATCCCAGCAATTTTGTGACCCACTGTTTTTTTATCGAAGCTTCCTTTGCTTTTCTCTCTCAAATAAAAAAATATTATTACACGTACCATAATTTTTTATGCCTCAACTCTGCTCATCAAAAAATTCATTTGTTTGCATTTATATTTAAATACCAATACATAAACACAAACAAGTTACACACATACTTAAATACTTCTTATATTGTTGGCAGACTAAAGGGCCTTAGCATGAGAAGCCTGGGAAAAGTTAAAGTTCAGTTGTGTTTTTATTTTTTACACATACGCTGATTTTTGACTTTACTGCTTCATCATCGTCTGATTGGATCAGGCTTCTCTAAGTCGACTTTTTATAAAAAAATTATATGAAATATTGTGGGTATTTTAGAAAATTTACATTTTAGCCAGCAAGTTTTTAGTGTAGGGGATAGAAGGGCAGGTTGGTAGTGAAAAGGGGGCTCAAATGTTAACTATGTGTAGCAGATGACAAGTAAATATACTGAAATATTTGTTTGTGGTATATAAATGATGTTTGAAATATAACTAAATTCTTTAAGTTTCCGATAAGATTTGACACTTTCCTACTAATACTCCTGCTACTCATATATGTAAATTTATGTTTGGGTATATTGTGCGTATTTGTCTTATTTTGAAACAAAAGGTTGGTTCATTTTAATTTAAGTGTTGAATATATAATTCGACTCATAAGCAGACACACTCGCAGAATTCTTTGTAAGAAAAATAACATTAATATTTTTATTTGATAATAGCAGTAAAAGATTTAATATCTTGCCATGTAACAACAATGTTAAGCTGCAGTCAACAATAAAAATATATAACAGAGCAACATCAACAGCAGAAGCAGCAACAGCAGCAAGAGAAATACCAGCAACAAAATAATCTTTGTAAATGTTGTAAACATATAAAAGACAATAAAAACTAAATTTCTTTCCACACTTACATACAAATATGTATGTTAATTTGTATGTGTAAAATATAAAATGTTTTATTTTAAATTTAAACAGAATTTTTTTAATTTTTTTTTATTGCCAAAAAAAATATACTGAAAAAAACATACAATTTTTAATGTTTATATATGAGGGCGTATAAGTGATATTTTTGTGACTTAACATTAAGTACACGCACAAACATGTTATTTAATTTTGAAAAGCTGGTCAAAAGATATCGCTAGGAGAATCTTTCTATAGAGAAGTGGTCGATTCGAAGAGTTTTCTACAGAAAAGTTAACGGTGGGAAAAGCTTTTTATGGAAAAGTTCTTGGTGGGATGAGTTTTCTATAGAAGGGATATCGATGGGGAGAATTTTATATATACAATTTGTAGTTGAGAGGAGTTTTCTATAGAAAGTTCGTCGGAGAGAAAAATTTAGAAAAGTTCAAGGTGAAAAGAGTCCTCTACAAAAAAATTGTCATTGGGAAGAGTTTTCTATAGAAAAGTTGTCGGTGAGAAGAGTTTTCTATAGAAAAGTTTGTCCGTGAGAAGAGTTTTCTATAGAATAGTTGTAGGTGAGAAGAGTTTTCTATAGAAAAGTCGTCAGTGAGAAGAGTTTTTTATAGAAAAGTTGTCGGTGGGAAGAGTTTTCTATAGAAAAGTTGTCGGTGGGAAGAGTTTTCTATAGAAAAGTTGTCCGTGAGAAGAGTTTTCTATAGAAAAGTTGTCGGTGAGAAGAGTTTTCTATAGAAATGTTGTCAGTGAGAAGAGTTTTTAATAGAAAAGTTGTCGGTGGGAAGAGTTTTCTATAGAAAAGTTGTCGGTGGGAAGAGTTTTCTATAGAAAAGTTGTCGGTGAGAAGAGTTTTCTATAGAAAAGTTGTTGGTGAGAAGAGTTTTCTATAGAAAAGTTGTCGGTGAGAAGAGTTTTCTATAGAAAAGTTGTCGGTGGGAAGAGTTTTCTATAGAAAAGTTGCCGGTGAGAAGAGCTTTCTATAGAAAAGTTGTCGGTGAGAAGAGTTTTCTATAGAAAAGTTGTCGGTGAGAAGAGTTTTCTATAGAAAAGTTGTCGGTGAGAAGAGTTTTCTATAGAAAAGTTGTCGGTGAGAAGAGTTTTCTATAGAAAAGTTGTCGGTGAAAAGGGTTTTCTATAGAAAAGTTGTCGGTGAGAAGGGTTTTCTATAGAAAAGTTGTCGGTAAGAAAAGTTTTCCATAGAAAAGTTGTCGTTAGGAAGAGTTTTTTATAGAAAATTGGACTGAGACATATACTAAGATATAGACCAAAACATAGACTAAGACATTGACTAAGACATAGATTAAGACATAGACCAAGACATAGACTAAAACATAGACTAAGGCATAGACTAAGACATAGACTAAGACATAGACAAAGACATAGACTAAGACACAGACTAAGACATAGATTTAGACATAGATTAAGACATAGACTAAGACATAGACTAAGTCATAGACTAAGACATAGACTAAGACATAGACTAAGACATATACTAAGACATAGACTAAGACATAGACTAAGACATAGACTAAGACAAAGACTAAGACATAGACTAAGACATAGACTAAGACATAGACTAAGACATAGACTAAGACATAGACTAAGACATAGACTAAGACATAGACTAAGACATAAACTTAGACATAGACTAAGACATAGACTAAGACATAGACTAAGACATAGACTAAGACATAGACTAAGACATAGACTAAGACATAGACTAAGACATAGACTAAGACATAGACTAAGACATAGACTAAGACATAGAATAAGACATAAACTAAGACATAAAGTAAGTGCCATAGTTCTTTTTTATAAATATATATGAGTTATGAAAAGATAAATTATTTATTAGTTTAAAAATCTATCGATAACTTTATCGTTTCCAGAAAATTATTAAGTTGAAGGTAAATTTTTATTCGAACAGAAAGTTTTTCATAGTTTTTTATAACAGAAATAGAAGCACAAATTAACTTTGATTTTTCGTAGAAATAGAAGATTTTGATAACTCTTGAAAAGAAAAGTTATCAATAACTTATTTTCTGAAGTGGACTTTTTTCTAATAAATTCATTATATCTTTATATCTTTTTCATTTTTTGTTTAACTTAAACTTGATTCAAAACATATTAGAGAAAATAATTCAATGTTCCCCAGGAAAAAGCATAATTTGTCGTTCACATATATTCAATCGTTTTCCAGCGATTGATTTCGTAATTTTCTCTAGAGGATATTTTTTCTGTTACGTGATGCTTAAATGCGTCCTGATGCTGATATTGATGTTCGAAGTTGTTCGTTGTATTTGTGTTCTAGCTATTGTTAGAAGCAACAACAGTAATAAGGAATTGTTATACAAATGCTAAAGGATGACTAAGCATATATACATATATAGATATACGTACAAACGAATGATTTTGCTTATGGGGAATGCTATTGTTGTTGTTTTAGCTACTGTTGTTGCTGTTGCCGATACTATTGCTTTCACATGTATCGCAACGCATTCAATTGTGTATGACACTTTCAATAAAAATTGAAAAAAAAAGAAAATGAAATACAAATGTAACACAAGAATAAAAATAAAACAAAATTGTTATTTAAAATACTCTGAAGATAAAGAAATAAATATACATAGATAAAATAAAAATTGTTGAAGGAGGGGAAAAGCAATGTTAAAACTCTGACAGACAGACGGACATACATTAAACACATATGCAAATGTACATGCAAATCTTTGTATATATTTTTCGAAAATATTTGTAGATTGGTTTGAAACATGTTCATATAAATGTAAGCAAGAATTGAGTAAAATTATATTTTTTCAATATAAAATAGTGATTTTTCTTTTCCATTTTATTTCGTCTTTGTGTTACACTTCAAGTGCTTTGTACTTCTATTCTTTTTATACACACACACAGTCAAAAAACCCTCTTATATGATACTCACACACCAGCAATAATTTTTTTGTCAAAAATTTCCTTTGTGTATTAAAAACAAAATGTAATAATATCAAAATGTATTCTGAATTCAAATCATATGATTTGGAAAATAATAATGTAACAATATTGTTCTGAAATCAAAGAAACATTTTTTTAACTCTTGTTATCCTTCACACATACATGCAGCCCCAGTTAGTAAAATAAATTGAAAACATGCTCAATGAATTGTCAATATAATTCTAATTTCTTTTTCAAATAAATTTCTCTAGTTACAACTGTAGCGTTAAGACACCGGAAAAGATTCAGTTTATATATATTTTTAATATTTAGTATTTTAATAATATGATTTCATTGATGAAAAAACCTTCCTTAGAGAATAAAAGTATCAATTGTCAAGGACAGAAAAATGTCAGATTTAATGACAAGCAATTAAATATTAAATATATGTCCAGCAGACAAATGTTTGGAGAAGTAATCAAACATTAGAATATCAACATATTTTAAGACAGTTAACAGTTAAAACACACATAAGGTCAACATTGTGTAGATAAAAGTCTGTGTCTTAGTCTATGTCTTAGTCTATGTCTTAGTCTATGTCTTAGTCTATGTCTTAATCTATGTCTTGGTCTATGTCTTAGTCTATGTCCTAGTCTATGTCTTAGTCTATGTCTTGGTCTATGTCTTAGTCTATGTCTTAGTCTATATCTTAGTCTATGTCTTAGTCTATGTCTTAGTCTATGTCTTAGTCTATGTCTTAGTCTATGTCTTAGTCTATATCTTAGTCTAAGTCTTAGTCTATGTCTTAGTCTCTGTATTAGTCTATGTCTTAGTCTATGTCTTAGTCTATGTCTTAGTCTATGTCTTAGTCTATGTCTTAGTCTATGTCTTAGTCTATGTCTTAGTCTATGTCTTAGTCTATGTCTTAGTCTATGTCTTAGTCTATGTCTTAGTCTATGTCTTAGTCTATGTCTTAGTCTATGTCTTAGTCTATGTCTTAGTCTATGTCTTAGTCTATGTCTTAGTCTATGTCTTAGTCTATGTCTTAGTCTATGTCTTAGTCTATGTCTTAGTCTATGTCTTAGTCTCTGATTAAGTCTACATATTAATCTATGTCTTTATCTATGACTTAGTCTATATCATAGTCCTTATTAAGTGTTTGTATTTTCCTGTGTTTGAGTCTAAGTTTGTCTTTGCTTTGGTTTAAGTTTTTTTTTCTTTTATAGCATATTTTTGGGCTTTGTTTTAAATTTTCATATATAGTTTTTTTTTTAAATATGAAAAAGCTTGATGTTGATTTGTAGTTGTTTTTATTTTTGTTTGTGGTTGTTGTGTAAAAGAGAGTGTGTAAATTGAAAAATGTATACACATGAACACAAGCAGAAAAGCATATCTACAAACGAAGGCAGTTCTTGAAGTAAACAAAATGTAGACATATAAGAGGAAATTAAGCTAATTTTGCTTTATAATTGAAGATTTTGATTATTTTATGTTAAATCCTTTTCTATGAATTTTGGATTTTTGAAAATTTTAGTATTCAAATTTTTGTGCCGTTTGTCTTCGTTTTCGCATATATTATTTATTTATTTTATTTAGCTGCATGAATTTGAATAATTGTAATCAATATATAAATTGTGTATTTTCATTTCATTTATTTTTACAATACAATATAGTTTTTTTTCACAGTCTTTTATTATTTTTTTTTTTTTTTGTGTAATTTTACATTCAGATATGGAGAAAAATAAAACAATTTTTGTTAGATAAATGAAAATATATTTAAATAAAGAATATTTTATATATATAAAAATATGGAATAACAAATTTCTTTATATGTAGTTTTTTGGACATTTTTTTTGTGTAAATTTATTTATTGTTGCTTTCAGAGAATTTATAGGTCAACCAGGGCGTATGATTAATGTGGAAATTTTGAACAAAAATAAAAACATAAACCTTAAAAAATAATAGAATTTATTGTAAAATACATTAATGTTGTTTTGTAACTAAATAAAATATTTAAACAAATATTTATTTACTTACATGAACGAATATGTAAAAGTTTTTTTTATTAACACTTACTTTTATTGAATATTTTCTATGAATTTTTTAATTTTTGAAAGGAAAGTTGAAATATTTTTTAATAAAAATATCAGGTAAATATTATTTGGAAATAAAAAAAATTATAGAAAAACTATTTTCACAAAAACATGTAATATTTAATAAAAAAAATGTTTGTTGAAATATGTTAAGAGTGTTCTGAATAAAAACGGCATTCACTACTTTACCCCAAACTTGTTAATAGCTCAAAAAATCATAGTAACTTTTTGATCATATCTTCTTTATAGAGACACGGCTTTAAGATTACTGCAAAAAAGAACTTACGAATCAGAATAGGTGCTTCAAAATATGTCTAGTTTTAGGCTGTTCACTTTTGCCTTCAACTGAACCTCCCCTAAAGACAAAGCAAAAGTAACAATTAAATATATAAAGTAGGCACTTTTTTAAGTTTAATACAACTACAAATTTTATTCAAACACTCCTTTTAGTTTTAAATAAAAAAAAAAAAATATTTGTATAACAAAAACTCATATGAAAAATATTTATATTACCTTTTTTCCCTTAAGCCCTTTTAATTTAATTTTTATATTGTTAATAAAGAATTTTAGTTTTTTTCTAAATTTCAATTTAAAACTTATATAAATTCATGTAAATAATTTGCCTACTTAACGCTTATTTGAACACATTAATAATTAAATAAGATTTTTTCTTCAGCTGCTAACATTGACATGATACCTGCTAATGATATATTAAATTAATTTTGTTAACAAACATTAAAGTTAATTGTTTATAAACAAAAAGTGGATATTGTAATAAGTTACAGTATTAAAATAAGTACAAAATTAATTGATCATCTATTCGAGCAGTGGCCAAATTGACACATTCAATATCGATCGAAATGTAAGATATTTTAGAAACATTTATGTAGCATACTTTTAGGATACTCTAAATAATATAACAACATATTAGGTCCTCTACCTTGCACAGTGGGCACATGAGTTTGTTTTTGTATTTGCTCAGAAATTTCTATACTACAGACAGACAGACAGATAGACGGAAGACAGACAGACATCGGTCAATCGTAGAATTTCATAAGGATTTAGAGTATATATCTATTTTGCTTTTTGAGCCAATATTAAGAAAATTACAAACGGAATGACTATCTCAATATACCCCCCATTTTTTTGATGGTGGGTGTAAAAATTTCCAAAAGTTAACAAAAGATAACGACTATTTAACAAATATAAACCGATTTTGCTACATTTCGATACCAAATTTCCCAGAAATTAAAAATGTCTTTCCCAAGTTTCAATGACTTCGCTCCTTTCGTTCAGGCGTAATCGTGCTTTTATCAGACAGCTGGATAGACAGACAGACAGACAGAAAGACAGACAGACAGACAGACAGACAGACAGACCGACAGACAGACAGACAGACAGACAGACAGACAGACAGACAGACAGACAGACAGACAGACAGACAGACAGACAGACAGACAGACAGACAGACAGACAGACAGACAGACAGACGGACGGCAGACAGACAGACAGACAGACAGACAGACAGACAGACAGACAGACAGACAGACAGACAGACAGACAGACGACAGACAGACAGACAGACAGACAGACAGACAGACAGACAGACAGACAGACAGACAGACAATTTAAAGGTAGTTAAAAAATCATTTTTATTTTATAATTTTTTATATATTTGTATATCAAAATAATTGTTTTTTGTTAAGAACATCTAAAAAATTTGTTAATTTTTTGACTTTAGTAGCTCTTTATTGCTTATTCTTATATAAAAGCTCAGAAAAGTTTATCTCAATATAAGAAGAAAAATATCTTCATTACAATACTATTGAGTTTCTAATAATATTTAAAATATTCTGGAACATTTGTGGACCAGAAGCACAACAAAACTAAAAAGTATTAATTTTTTTTTTTAAGTTGACCTGAAATTTTTGAAAAACTATACAAGAAAAATAAATAATTTTTTATAGTTATAAAACCTATTTTATTGTTTAAGCAAACGATTTTTAAAAATTTAAAAAAGGGAACCCAATTGACCTTTTTTGCAATTAAAATTATGGTGTACAGAAATTTTCAACTTTTTATAAAATTCAATTTTTTGATTCGTTTATTAATTAGCTCTACTTTTTATTCTTGAAAACTGAAGAAAATATATGGGACTATATAACTGCATTTCAGAAATTTGCAAAATCGGCTTGACATTTTTTTTTATATGTTCGAAACACAAAAATTTTCTTAAAAATTAGACAAATTTCGGTCAATGCTATACAAAGAGTGAATGTTGTCATAACTTAATATTTGGTTAAAAATCATCATAGAACTCCATTTTCTTAGAATATTTAATAAAACGTTAACTTTTATTAAAAATATTCTTGCAAAATGTATAAAAGTTATACCATATTTTTGACAAAAAAATGCACTTTTTCGTGAAAAATATATGACTTTGGAAATTTCTCAGCATTAAACGGTTCAAGATATTCCAAAGCTGTTTATTTCCCGAACTCTTGGCTTTATGTCAGTATTTTTAAAAAATTATGGCTTTAATATGAAATGTACAATAAGTCAAAAACTAAAAAAAAGTCGAACAGACAAATTATAATTTTTTTATTTTTTAAATGAAACAACTTAAAACCCATAAAAGTTACTATAGTAAAGTAGTCATGTTGTTTCTTCGTTTCTTCAAACTCATTCCAAAGTGTAAAAATCAACCATATTGCACAATAAATGAAAGAACTACACGTTCCAAAAGCTTTTTTAATTCTGAGGAGGTTTACTTTGATGCCCAGCGATTCACCCTGTGTAATCTCAAGGTAACCATAAATTCAAAATTTAGAAAACTTGGGTCCTCTTTAACAATTCTTTCATACATATTAATGCAATCAGTTTTACAGTTTAGAAGATACAGATTTATTACCACTTTTTCCGGTTTCAAACCACTGTGCGCCGACCTCTGATCATTAGCTATAAAGCACAAATGAAGAAGCGAGAACACATAACTGAGTTTCTTTTCTCTGCTGCTACTAGTACAATGTCATAATTGCATAAGTGTTAGTGCCCCTTACTGTTTTAAAACAACTAAATATTGAAAGATTGGCATAAAAGAATTATAAATTTCAAAATTTTATTGTTAGTTAAAATTCCGAAATTGTCCATTGTAATAGTAAAATTTTAAATCATTCCATTTATTAAGCTTTAATAAAAAATACCCTATTATTCCCATGACTTTTTTTTTGAAAACTTTCACTTGAATTTATTTGAAAGCACTTGACTTTTTTTTTTATATTCTCGGTTAAGGTCATAAATAATAAATGACTTCATTTTGTTTAACTAATATTTTTTATTTATTTATAAATAAATAACATTTTACAAATGTCATTTATTGCAGACAAATATATACATATAAATAAGGCCAGTAAAAAATGCGAACAAAACAAATTCCAATAGCAGCATAAATTTATATTCGAGCCATTTATATGGAAATTTCAAAAACAATATCTACATACGTACATAGATACTAGGATACAACCAAACAACAAAAAATTTTATGCCTCAAACATGTTCAGTATTAAATACTTTCGGTATACAACAAAAAAATTTTAACTAAATTCCTTGTTTGTCTAAAAAGTTTTTGTTGTTTTTATATTTTTGTAGGCCATAAATTATGGCCAATATTTTGTTTTTTAACCAAAAAAAAAAATGATTTTTGCCTTTAGTTAGTACAAAACCCCCTTTTCATTACCAAGAGAAAAAAGGGAATTTCTATGATAAGTAGGCGTCTCCTTCGCTTAGACTTTGCCACACAATTCAAATGGAAATTTATTTCAAGACACGAAAACTCATAAAGAGGCGACAAAAAGGTTTTTGTAATTCTTTGTGGAAAAACGATTTTTCCAGCATTAGGCTTGAATAGACATAGTAAATCATATTAAAATTTAACCAGCCGTTAAAAAGCAAAATGTTGACTAAATGTAGATCATAAATTGTTAAGAATAGGATATTATAAATAAATAAAATCAAATAAGTTTTTTTTCTTTCATTTTTACTCCTGCTAAAGAAGATTTATGGTGAAAATATGAAAAAAGATTTGCAAAAT
The DNA here is from genome assembly GCA_933228675.1 of Stomorhina lunata. Lineage (NCBI taxonomy): Eukaryota > Metazoa > Arthropoda > Insecta > Diptera > Rhiniidae > Stomorhina > Stomorhina lunata. Next base: position 4,652,541 of record OW121741.1, on the reverse strand, counting down.
CAGGTCATAATAATAATGACGCTAAATATTAATTTTAATATCAAGAGATACGTGATGAATTGATTGACATAAATCAAATACAAAAATTATGAGAAATTTTAATGGAAATTCCTAATTAAGGGGAAAATTCCTATAATTGTGTAGGATTTTTCTAAAAAGACAACACGTTTTTAAACTTTTTCTTTAGAAAAGGGGACATTTTAAAAACTACCATTTAATAACAAAGAAATTATAAATTTTTTTTATTAAAACTGAAAAACAAGAAAAATTTTATACATTTCTAGATTAAAATATAGCCAAGAAATACAGAAAATACCTATATAAAGATAGGAAATTTTTTTAAATTTTCCTATAAAAATAAAGAAATTTTAAAAATTTTAAGATATTATGAAAATTTTAAAGATTTTAAAAATTGTTTAATTTAAATTTCCCTACTTTAAGGAAATTTTCAAAATTTCCTCACAAAAATAAAAATATTAATAACTTTGCAATAAATTTTTTTTTTTTTTTGAAAATTTTCTTAAAAGAATTTTTAAAATATCGGTATTAAAATAGAGAAATTATTAAAATATTCTAGTTAAATTAGAGAAATTTTAAAAATTTCCCTATTAATAATAGAAATAGATTTAAAATTTGATAATACAAATTGAAAAATAGAAAACTTTTCTACCAAAACAAATAAATTTTCCTTTTAAAAAAATTCATTTTGAAAATTTTAGTATAAAAAATACAGAAATGTTCAAAATTTTAATATAATATTTCAGAAATTTTAAAAATTTTTCTAAACAAAAATAAACCCATTTTCAAAATTACAATATAAAGAAAGATAAATTTTGAAAATTTCATTATAAAAATAGAAAAATTTTGAAAATTTTCGTACAAAAGTAAAGAAATTTTAAAAATTTCCCTGTAAAAGTTGAGAAATTTTTAAAAATTCCCTAAAAAAATGGAGAAATTTGAAATTTTCGAAAATTTCCCTATAAAAATAGAAAATTTTTGAAAATTTTCCAATAAAAATAGAGATATTTTGAAAACGTATCTTTAAAAATAGAGAAATTTTGAAAATTTCCCTATAAAAAAATAAAAGTTTTGAAAATTTTCCAATAAAAATAGAGATATTTTGAAAAAGTCCCTTTAAAAATAGAGAAATTTTGAAAATTTCTCCATAAAAAAAGAAAAGTTTTGAAAATTTCTCTATAAAAATAGAGAAATTTTTCTATAAAAATGGAAAACTTTTGAAAATTTCTCTATAAAATAGAGAAGAAAATTTCCCTATAAAAATACAGAAAATTTAAAAATTTTCCTATAAAAATAGAGAAATTTTGAAAATTTTAATGGAAAAAAAAAGAAAAATTTTGAAAATTTTCCTATAAAAATATAGAAATTTTGAATATTTTTCTATAAAAATAGAAAAAATTTTTAAAATTTTTCAAAAATAGATAAATTTCAAAATAGATAAATTTTAAAAATTTCCCTAAAAAAAGAGAAATTTTAAAAATTTCCCAAAAAAAATGGAGAAATTTTGAAAAATTCCCTATAAAAATAGAAAAATGTTGTTAATTTCCCTATAAAAATTTTGAAAATTTCCTATAAAAATAGAAAAATTTTGAAAATTTTTGAAAAACAAAAGTTGAGAAATTTTAAAAATTTCCCTATAAATATAGAGAAGTTTTGAGAATTTCCCTATATGAACAGAGAAATTTGGAAAATTTGCCTATAAAAATTGAGAAATTTTATATATTTCCCAATGAAAATAGAAAAATTTTTAAAATTTCTCCATAAAAATAGAGAAATTTAAAAAATTTCCCTATAAAAATATAGAAATTTTGAAAATTTCCAAAAAATATAGAGGCATTTAAAAAAAATCCCAAAAAATAGAGAAAAAATGAGAAATTTTAAAATTGTGAAAATTAGAAAAGTAGAAAAATTTTGAAAAATTCCCTCCAAAATATAGAAATTTTTTAAATTTCCCCATAAAAATAGAGAAATTTTGAAAATTTCATCATAAAAATAGAAAAATTTTAAAAATCTTCATACAAAAATATAGAAATTTTGAAAATCTTCCTTAAAAAAATTCTCAAATTTTCAAAACTTCCCTGTCATAATAGAGAAATTTTGAAAATTTCCCTGTAAAAATAGAAAATTTTTGAAAATTTCCTTATAAAAATAGAGAAATTTCGAAAACTTCTCTATAAAAATAAAGAAATTTTGAAAATATCCATATAAAAATGGGGAGATTTTAACAATTGTGAATTTTAAAAATTTCCTTCTAAATAAATATAAAGAAATTTTGAAAAATTCCATAAAAAGAATTTAAATTTTAGTATTAGTATTAAAATAGTTTTGAAAATACAAATAGAAATATTTTGAAAATTTTCTTACAAGAAAAAAGTAGTTTTGAAAATTTTCCTATTTTTAAAATTTCCCTGTTAAAATAGAAAAATTTTGTATATTTTCCTTAAAAAATTGAGAAAATTTTGAAAACTTCTCTATAACAATAGAACAATTTTGAAAATTTTCTTATAAAATAAAGAAATTTTTAAAAATTTTGAAATAATTATTTTCTTATAAAATAGTCAAATTTTTAGAAATCTTTTATAATAATAATAATTTCCATGACAACATTCCAATTGGAACAAGAAGTGAAATTTTCTAAAGTTCCCTACTAAAATAGATTTTCGTATAAAATACTAAAACTTTAAAAATTTCCTTATAATAATAGTGAAATTTTCGGAATTTTATTATTAAAATGGCACAATTTTTATAATTTATCTTTGAAAATATTTGAATTAGAAAAACGTTTCTTCAAAAATAATGAAATTTTTAAAATCTTCGTATGAGCATAATCAAAGTTGTACAATTTTAATATAAGCATAAATTAACTCTTAAAATTTCCGGAAAAGCGAAATTTTCAAAATTTTTAAATTTTTAAAAACTTTCTTATACAAATTTTTAAAAACTCCATATAAAATATAAAATTTTTAATACATCATAATAAAGTACAAACTTGTAAAAACTGCCTATTAAAATAATGAAACATAAAATTTTTAACTATTGCATTTTCAAAAATTATAATTTTGAAAAAAACTCATTTTAAAATTTCAATATTTTCTTTAGATTAATTTTTTATGATTTTAAATATCTTTATTTTCAGTATTTCTCTTGTACAATCATATGCCATTATGTCAATCAAACCATTAATTAAAGCACAAAACCGGGACACTGCCTTTAAAAATTTTAATTATAGAGCTTTGTGCAGAAAAACTAGTAGAAAAACAAACTCTATAAACGAGTCATTTAGCTCATATTAACAAAGAAACAAAAATAACCGACAAAAAGAGCAAACTGCAAAAAAGTAAGGAAACAACTGAACAATATGGCACTATCAACAACAACAACAACAATAGCTATCAGCATTTAAAGGGCAGCAAAAACCACAATTGATAGAATAAAAGTACATACAAAAAACTACAACAATAAAGATAATATTTAGAGAAAAACTGAAAATAGCAAAAGCAAAATAAAGAAGAGACAAAACAAAAGCTCATTACTTGGGTCATTGTTTGTATGATAAAGCTTCTAAAGGACAACACAAAAAGAAAACACAAAAATAAAATGCAACAATATTAAAATAATGAGAGAAAACAATGAAAAAAATAACAACAAATTAAGCCACAAAAGCATTTACTAAAGGAAATAACAACAAAAATTGCATTTGTTTACAAATACATACAAGCAAACACTCACATAAACGCCCTCAACCGGTTTAAAGCAACAACAGCAAAACTTAATTTAGAGGAAATAACGGAAAGAAAACAAATGTTTTTTTACTTTCTCTTTTTCTGCTGTAATTTTTTGCTGTTTTTTAAGGTTTTTATTGGTTTGTATGAGTATGTGGGTGAGAGGCTAATGTCTGTATACGATTTGTATGTTTATGATTTAGTTTTTTTTTCAATTTATTATTTTCGTTTTTACTCTTAAATAAAGTCATTTTCACCTGAAACAGGATATTAAGGCCATTAAATCCTCTTGAAGTTAAATTTAGTGTTTTTTATTTAAGAAAAAATATTTGGGGAAATTATAAAAGGAGCATTTAAAAGTTAATTCTAAAAAAATTTTACTGAAATAAAAACTTTATAATCCTTAAGCTTTAAATATTTTCTTTAGACTAAAAAAATATGATAATTTTGCTAAATATGTTTTTCTTTTTTCCTTAATATTCTTTTATTTTTCCTTATATTATCATTCTTAACCCTCATACTATGTTAGATAAAAATTACACATTTGATGTTCGGGTCATATTTTGACCCCACATTTTTTTAATTGAGAAAATCCTAATTTTGTACATTTCAAAAGTATTTTTAAGCCTTGTGATCAATGCAAAATGTGGTAGTTACAGTAATTGTGTGTCGGTGTAAAGGAGAAATAAGTTTTTTGCAAGTTGTGCACCTTTTCCGTTTTGTTCTGATCACAAAGGGTTTTTATACCCACCATGAAAAAGAATGGGGGGTATATTGAGATTGTCATTCCGTTTGTAATTTCCTTAATATTGGCTTAAAAACCAAAATTTAAGTATATTCTTAATCCTTATGAAATTCTAAGACGATTGAGCGATGTCCGTCTGTCTGTCCGTCTGTCTGTCTGTCTGTCTGTTGTCGGCACGATAAAACCTTAACGAAAGGATGTAGGTCACTGAAATTTGGCCAAATATTCTTCATTTCTTGAAAAATTTTGGTATTGAAATCGGGCAAAATCTGTTCACATTTGACCATATATCATATAGGCTAATCGCTTATTTGCTAATAAATGACAAATTATAAGAGCTATGATGACAAAATTTGGTATCGGTTCACATTTAACCGATTCCTATAAAATTTGATACACTGACCAATAGTTGCATAAAACTTCTCTATTCTAAATTTAGTCATCATAGCTATTGCAATTGTATTCAATTTATCAGCATTCATGTGTTTCCCGGGTGGGGCTATATTGGAGCTCTAACTAAATATGTACCGATTTCACCCATTTTCAGTACACGACTTCTGTTGTATATCAAAAATACTTTTGTACAATTTTGTTTCTCTAGCTCTTGTAGTTAAGGAGCTATCGCGCTTTTATCCGACGGACAGACGGATATAATCCGTCTTTTTCTTTTTGTATTTTTGTGTTTCCGTAAGTTTTTTATATGGAAGCTATGGTCAAATTGTGACCAATTGTAACAAAATTTTGCACACTGGCTGGCATTCACATAAGACTTCCTTTTGTAAAATCATGTTGCTGTAGCCTTTTTCGTTAAGGCCCTAGCGCGCTTTTATCTGACGGACAGACGGACATAAACTCGCTTTTTGTATTTTTGTGTTTTTGTAAGTTTTTTATATGGGAGCTATGGTCAAATGGTGACCGATTGAGACAAAATTTTGCACACTGGTTGGTATATACATAAGACTTTCTTGTGCTAAATTTAGTGGGCAAAGCTATTACAGTTTATCAGTTTATTGGCATTTAAAAGCATTTCAGGTGGAATTTAGGCTGCTTCCGTAAGTTTTTTGTAAGGGAGCTATGGTTAAATGTGAACTGATTTCGATGAAATTTTATATGCTGCCTAGTGTTTATGTAAAATATCAAATATTGTCATCATAAAGAGTGCTCTAAATAAAATTTGTAGTTGGATTTTCTTAAATAAAAAAAACTCTACAAAATACGCAAATATAATGACATATTATACAAAATCATTTAGCATTAAAATGTTTACTTAGTACTCGGGTTTTGCAAAATTATCGACTTTTTTCGGAAACCTTCCCATTAAAGATTTTACAGTTGCTTCTGATACCTTTTTGGAGCATGTGTTCCACCTGCGCTTAAAATCGGACATGTTCTTGGAAATCTTTCCTGTGTTCTTCAATTCCTATTTTACCAGAGCCCAATACCTTTCCATATGCCGAAGTTCTGGACAGTTAGGTGGATTTGCCTCTCGTGGTACAAAAATTACATTATTCTTTGAGTACCACTCAAGTGCCTTTTTTCCATAATGGCATGATGCCAAATCGGGCCAAAAAAATGTAGTCACTCTGTGCTCTCTTAAAAAGGGTAACAACCGTTTTTGTAGGCACTCCTTTATATAAATTTCTGTGTTTATTGTGCCAGATGCCACAAATACTTTACTTCTTTTGCCACAACTGCAAATAGCTTGCCACACGAGAAACTTCTTAGGGAATTTTGTTTGTTTTTTTGTGCGAAACTCTCTTTAGAACACTCTTTAGTTGTTATAATTAGTCATTTATTAGGAAATAAGCGATTAGCCTAGACGAGGATTTGACCATAGCTCCCGCTATGGTCAAATATGAACCGATTTTGCCCGATTTCAATACCAATTTTCCTTTCGGTAAGGTTTTATCGTGCCGACAGCAGACGGAACACGCTCAATCGTCTTAGAATTTCATAAGGATTCAGAATATACTTTAATTTTTGTTTTTGAGCCAATATTAAGGAAATTACAAACGGAATGACAATCTCAATATACCCACCTTTTTTTTATGATGAATATAAAAAGGGGAGACTCCATTCACCTAAAAATCAATAACAATTTGCAAAAAAAATTGTTTTTAAAACAAACAAATTTTCTCGGAAATACAAAAAAAAGAAAAGTTTAAGGGTTTGCTAAAAACCCAAAAATAATAACATAGAAATACAAATACAAAACATACACAGCTAATTTGCCTAAATCTTTATGTTTAAGAAATTCAAAAATACTTTAAAAAAGGTCGAATTTCCTTAACTTATACATATACATACATATAACAATATAGACTGAAAACTCCTAAATATGTAAATAACTAAACGAAAATCTGAAACATATTTTTTGCCTATAAACACACGCATAATCTTTTACTTTAGTTTTTCTTTAACAAAAATTAATATAAATAAAAATATTCTTTTTTTATAGGTAGGAAAAAGTAACAGAAAAGGGATTTTGAGACCAGCCATTTGTGCCTTCTTTTTGTTAAGAATTTATATTATATTTATTTAAATTTACGTATAAGAATTCTTAAACATATTTTAAGAATCTGTTGCTATTCTAAAGCACTTTACAGTAAAAATAATGTTAACTTAGGAAATTTTCAAAGGCCTGTCTTTTAAAAGATAACTTTCGAAAGCAGCCTCAAAGTAGGCAACATGATTTCTCATAAATCGAAAATATCAAATAATAAGTTCATAAAAACTTAAAACTCTAAAAATCTTTGAATACCTTTTCTAAAAACTACCAATAAAGCACTAAAAATACCTAAATATTCTTTAGCAAAAAAAAAAAAATTCTGAACAAATAGCACTCCATTTTCTTCACACATAAAAGCTCCAAAGCAATTTGTCTTGTTACCAAACTGATGGGTATATCAACTTCGCTTAAGTCGACTTAAGTTCTTTAAATTGTTTTTCTTTACGGTTTTTTGCTTTTCTTAAGGGTAAAGGATTCACTTTTTATACTCTTCCTTTTTTAGATGATTACAGTTGTTAAAGTAAACTAAATTAATGTCTGAAGGAGAAGATGAAGAAAAAAAGGAAAGGTTATCGAAAATACATAAAGTGCATAAAAGGATTTTAGGGAAAGGAGATTTTTCCAAGAAAAAAAGAAATGAATGGGCTTAGAGATGTTCTAATAAAGTACTTTTGAAAATTAAATCAAAATTAAACTGATCGAAAGCATACTTTAAGGAGCGTAAAGATAATGGTAAAATAAAGTATACCTTAAGGCATTTTTTTCTTTATAGATAAATATTTTGAAAATTCCCTAAAACAAATTAAAATTGGGAGATTTTTGAAAATTAGAAAATATAATTTAACTTTCTTTAAATTGTAAACTTTTGGAAATTTTTATACTGGTATTGGGCAAAATCGGTTCACAATTAATCATAGCTCCCATACAAAACACTTATGGAAACACCTTAAATTCCACCTGAGCTTAAGCTCAAATAATTCCTATAAATTTCCTATAAATAGTAAATTTTCGAAAAATTTCCTATAAATAGTAAATTTTCGAAAAATTTCCTATAAATAGTAAATTTTCGAAAAATTTCCTATAAATAGTAAATTTTCGAAAAATTTCCTATAAATAGTCGATTTTCGAAAAATTTCCTATAAACAGTCAATTTTCGAAAAATTTCCTACAAATAGTCAATTTCGAAAAATTTCCTATAAATAGCCAATTTTCGAAAAATTTCCTATAAATAGTCAATTTTCGAAAAATTTTCTATAAATATTAAATTTTTGAAAAAATTCCTTAAATTAGTCAATTTTCGAAAAATTTCCATTTAATAGTCACTTTTCGAAAAATTTCCTATAAATATAAAATTTTCGAAAAATTTCCTAAAAGTAGTCAATTTTCAAAAAATTTCCTATAATCAGTATTTTTAATTAATTTTCGAAAAATTACCTATAAGTAGTCATTTTTTGAAAAATTTCCCCTAAATAAAAATTTAAGCTTTATATATGAATAAATTTTCATTAAGAATTAAAAAAATTAGTTTTAGTTAAGTTTCGTTGCTGTTGAGTTTGGATGTAAAGCTAAGATTTTTTAGCATACTTTTAGGATCGTAAAATAAAGTTCTCTTAAACAACACTAATTTATAAAGGCAGAGAAATAAACTGTAGAACAATTCCTAGAAATTAAATTCAAATCACGTTTGAATCCAACTAGAAAAATTAAAATTTCTCGGAAAATTTAAATTTCATCTGAGAATGAAAAAACCTGTTGAGGTTATTTTCTATTATAGTTTCAACAAATTTCTGGGCTTTTGTTGTTATAAAAGGAAAGAAACACAAACAAAAAGAGTTTTAAAGTGAAATTTATTTATTTCAGAACTCATTGCATATGTTTAGGCTTAAGGCAAGTTTGAGGCCTAGAAAAATAAATGTATAATTTTGAGTTTGTATTCTAGATTTGCATTATTCTCTGCTTTTCATTTCACTCTTTCAATTGTGAATTTTTTTTTTAGTTCTTTCATTCATTTTCCCAAGAAATCATTATCTGAATACAAATGGCCACCATGTCTACATTAGCATTCTTCTAACGTTATCGTTTAACAATTTAGTTTTTAGGTCTCATTATGGCCATATAATGCAAAAAAAACTACCAAAAAAAAGGTTTGTTATAAAAATTTGCTTTTTTGGTTAAACAAAATTTTCCATTTTCCAGCAGCTGCTGCTTAAGTTTCTTTTTTTATTTTCACTATTTAATTTTCTGTTTTATATTTATTTGCTGGCATTGTTGTTGTTATTAACTTGATTGTATTTATGGCAAATTGAGAATCTAAACTAAGCAAAATTAGTAGCCTGACCCTGTTTGTTTGCTTTTTTCCAAACCGGGGCACAAAAACGAAACGTGTATCGTAAAATTTATGGAGTTCATGGAACTTAAGAGCTTGGAAAAAAGGAAAATCATCATCAACCGTTTAGTAGCTCATGCAAACAAATAAGCCATAAAATGATTTTGCACCACCACAATTACTAACTATCTGTTGGCATTATTTATATTGTTAACAATTGTAGGGGCGTTACATTAGACAAATACCATAAAAAATATAAAACAAATGAACGAACGATAACTTTTCAAATTATTAACTTTAATTACAGCCAGTCTGGGTTTTATTAGCTGAAGTAAATTTTAATTTTAGGGGTCAAACTAATAAACTGGTACATGGGAAATTTTCTAGTTGTTTAATAAAAGTTTCACTTTTTTTTGGCAAGATTTCAAATATTAAATAAAACAGTAGTTATTAATCCTAAAAGAGTACTACACTTTTATTACCTTTGCTCTATCATTTAAAAATGCACTATGAATTTGCAATTATCCTGCCTCCTTAAAATATGCTTCATATTTATATACTCTTAATTATAACAGTTTAAATAGTAGAAATTCCCTACAAAAAATCAATTAATTTCGAAGTGGAAATTTGCAATTTTATAAGTAGTAAATTTTGATAAAAATTCCTATAAATAGTAAATTTTTAAAAAATAAAATTTTCAAAAATTTCCTATAAATTGTAAATTTTCGAAAAATTTCCAATAAATATTAAATTTTTAAAAAATTTCCTATAAGTAGCTAATTTTCGAATAATTTCCTATAAATAGACAATTTTCGAAAAATTTAATATAAAAAGTAAATTTGTAAGTATCCAATTTTCGAAAAATTTTCTATAAATAGTAAATTTCGAAAAATTACCTATAAATAGTTAATTTTCGAAAAATTCCCTATAAATAGTCAATTTTCGAAAAATTCCCTATAAATAGTAAATTTTCGAAAAATTTCCTATACATAGTCAATTTTCGAAAAATTTTCTATAAATAGTCAATTTTCGAAAAATTTCCTATAAATAGTCAATTTTCGAAAAATTTCCTATAAATAGTCAATTTTCGAAAAATTTCCTATAAATAGTCAATTTTCGAAAAATTTCCTATAAATAGTCAATTTTCGAAAAATTTCCTATATATAGTCAATTTTCGAAAAATTTCCTTTAAATAGTCAATTTTCGAAATAATTTCCCACAAATAGTAATTTTCGAAAAATTTCCTATAAATAGTCAATTTCGAAAAATTTCCTATAAATAGTAAATTTTCGAAAAAATTCCTATAAATAGTAAATTTTCGAAAAATTTCCTATAAATAGTAAATTTTCGAAAAATTTCCTACAAATAGTCAATTTTCGAAAACTTACCTATAAATAGTCAATTTTCGAAAAATTTTGTATAAACAGTCAATTTTCGAAATATTTCCTATGAAAAGTAAATTTTCAAAAAATTTTCTATAAATAGTAAATTTTCGAAAAATTTCCTATAAATAGTCAATTTTCGAAAAATTTCCTACAAATAGTCAATTTCGAAAAATTTCCTATAAATAGTCAATTTCGAAAAATTTTCTATAAATAGCCAAATTTCGAAAAATTTCCTTCATATAGTCAATTTTCGAAAAATTTTCTATGAAAAGTTAATTTTCGAAAAATTTCTTATAAAAAGTCAATTTTCGAAAAATTTCCTGTAAAAGTTTAATTTTCGAAAAATTTCCTATAAATAGTCAATTGTCGGAAAATTTTCTATAAATAGTTGATTTTCGAAAAATTTCGTATAAATATTCAATTCTAGAAAAATTTCCTATATGTAGTCAATTTTTGAATTATTTCCTATAAATAGTCAATTTTCGAAATATTTCCTATAAATAGCAAATTTGCGACAAATTTCCTACAAATAGTCAATTTTCAAAAAATTTCCTATAAATAGTTAATTTTCGAAATATTTTGAATAAATAGTCAATTTTCGATAAATTTTCTATAAATAGTAAATTTTCGAAAAATTTCCTATAAATAGTCAATTTTAAAAACATTTCATATAAATAGTAAAAATTTTCAATAAATAGTTAATATTCGATAAATTTCCTAAAATAGTAAATTCTCGAAAAATTTCCTAAAAATAGTCAATTTTCGAAAAATTTCTTATTAATAGTCAATTTTCGAAAAATTTCCTATAAGTAGTAAATTTTCGAAATACATATTTCCTATAAATAGTTAATTTTCGAAATATTTTCAATAAATAGTCAATTTTCGATAAATTTCCTATAAATAGTAAATTTTCGAAAAATTTCCTATAAATAGTAAATTTTCGAAAAATTTCCTATAAATAGTAAATTTTCGAAAAATTTCCTATAAATAGTCAATTTTCGAAAAATTTCCTATAAATAGTCAATTTTCGAAAAAAAATTCCTATAAATAGGCAATTTTCGAAAAATTTCCTATAAATAGTAAATTTTCGAAATATTATTAAATTTTCGACAAATTTCCTATAAAAAGTAAATTTGCGAAAAATTTCCTGTAAATATTAAATTTTCAAAAAATTTCCTTTAAACAGTAAATTTTTGAAAAAGTTCCTAAAAATAGTAATTTTTCGAAAACTCTCCTAAAAAAAGTCAATTTTCTAAAAAATTTCCTATAAATAGAAATTTTCGAAAAATTTCCTATAAGTAGTCATTTTTTAAAAAATTTCTTATAAATAGTACATTTTCGAAAAGTTTCCTATAAAAAGTCAATTTTTGAAAAATTTATTTATAAATATTCAATTTTCGAAAAATTTCCTGTAAGTAAAGAAATTTCCAAAATTACCCTACAGGGAGACAATTTGCCAAATTTTCTAAAAATAAAGAAATTTTTGTATATAAAAAATCTTCCTTTTAATAAAATTTTTATATTAGTACCTTTAATTAGTTGATATACCAAAATGTCCTCAAACTTTTGAGTGAAATAAAGAAGATTATAAATTTATTTGTGTTTTTTTTTTTTGTAGTTTTTGGAACAAATTTGTTTGAAAATTAAACTGACAATGATAAAAAAAACCACAAAAATTAAGCTCATTAAATATTTTGCCACAATTCAAAAAAATTAGTAAAAGTGTTTGCAAGGAGGGAAAGAAATACATATACAATTTTAAAAGACCTTGAATGAAACTTTTAACAAATTGGAGCACAAATTACAGCAGAATGTATATAAAAGTAGATAAAAACTGACCAAAAACTGTAAAATATATGAGATAAGAAAAATTTTAAATATTTTTTTGTTTTAGAAACAAATTATGACCAAAACTTTTTGCCTTAAAGTCCAGCTGCTTAATTTGACTAAGTTTTTGTTATCAAAATAATATTGTTGTCATAACAAATGACTTAAGCGTTGGCTCATGCTTTTTTACATTTCCTTATTGTCCTGTTGCCTTTAGTATCCTTGAGTTTTTAAAAAACTTGTGTCATATTTGTATTGCGTGGCTGTTATTCTTGTTTTTGGTGTCTCTTGTCTTTATTAGATTTGTACAAATTTAATTCAATTTTTATATAACGTTAAGCATTATGGGAAACACAAATTTCGTTTAAGCTGTGGTGAGATCTGTTTGTTTTCCCACAGCTCCCCCATTCCCCTATTGCATTTGGGAATTATCCTTATTGTCCTGATATATCATCAACATCCTACCTCCCATTTTCTCAGGCTTAAGTCCTGAGAGTTTTCTGCTTAAATGCCAAAAGATGAGTTTGAAAAACAAAAATACAAAATTTCCTAGAATTCATCGCCTCAAGCAAACAAATAGGAATAAACTTTACGCATATTGTTAAAAAGTTACTCTTAGATAAGAAAGTTTTTTTGTTTGAATAAAACGAAAGAAATAAAAACAAAAATGACAAAAAAATTAAAGTTTTTAGAGAGAGTTTTTTATCCTTAACAAGGAAATTTTTGGTCATTTTTAAACTTAAATTGTTAAGAAAAAGATTAACATTTAAAATACCAATAAAATAGTTACAAATTGTTAATTTTTTGTTTTAACAGAACAAAAATAATTTAAACAATATAAAAAAAAAAATAAAAGAATTACAAAATTGCAAAAACTAAACTCTAAATTATTACTTTAATATATATAAATTTTAAATATTTAATTCCCCTTAAGTTTTCAAAAATATTAAATTTTAATTCGCTTTTATTTTAAATATTTCTCCATTTAAAAATCCCTTTGCTGGTTTCCATGTATGCAAACAAAGGCATAAATTACCCACATAAATACATTATGGCTTAAACAACAAGACGTTAAATTATATAAAGACCAACAACGACCTACACATACATTCTCAAAATTTAAACGTTTTGTTGGCCAAAAATTTATGGGACAACTACAACAACAACAATAAAACACAACAGAAAATTCAGAAAATTTTCCCCGAAAATACCAAAACGAACAAGTTGAATAAACACACATAACTATGATAACGTACAAGGAAAAACACCCACACAAAGAAACCTAGATCCTTACACACACTAATGAGCACTTACAAACACATACATATGTTTTTGATATAAGGAATTTTCTTAAAAAGTACCTTTTTCCACCTAAATTTTCCCAAACAAACTTTAACATACACATAATTTTTTAAAGCCAAAATTCAAGGATTCAAAACGAGCAAGATTTTCTAGGAAGACCATAAAAGTTAACTTTACATTACATAAATGTCCTTATATTATTATACAGATTTTATGTACTAACTAAACCAGGACATCGTAAAAGAAACAAACATTTATTCTAAAATAATGTGTAGGTATTTGCCACATCCAAAAATTACCAAAATTTAATATTTGCGATAAAATTTTCAATTTGTATGAAATTTTTCGAAAGTTGACTTTTTATAGAAAATTTTTAAAAAATTTAATATTTATGGAAATTTTTCAAAAATTTACTATTTATAAGAAATTTTTTGAAAATTAACTATATGAAACTTTTTTGAAAATTTATTTATACGAAATTTTTCAAAAATTAAATATTTATAGGAAATTTTTTCGAAAATTGACTATTTATAAGAAATATTTTGAAAATTTAATAATAATAGGAAATTTTTTTTAAAAATTGACTTTTTATAGGAAATTTTTTGAAAGTTAACTAATAATAGGAAATTATTAAAAATTGACTATTTATATAAAATTTTTCAAAAATTGACTATCTATAGGAAATTTTTCGAAAATTGACTATTTATAGGAAATTTTTCGATAATTGACTATTTGTAAGAAATTTTTTGAAAATTGACTATTTATAAGAAATTTTTCGAAAATTGACTATTTGTAGGAAATTTTTCGAAAATTGACTATTTATTGGAAATTTTTCGAAAATTGACTATTTATAGGAAATTTTTCTAAAATTGACAATTTATAGGAAATTCTTCGAGGATTGACTATTTATAGGAAATTTTTCGAAAATTGACTATTTATAGGAAATATTTCAAAAATTTACTACTTATAGGAAATTTTTCGAAAATTGACTATTTATAAGAAATTTTTCGAAAATTGACCATTTATAGGAAATTTTTCAGAAATTGACTATTTAAAGGAATTTTTTCAATAATTGTCTATTTAAAGAAAATTTTTTGAAAATTGACTTTTTATAGGAAATTTTTCGAAAATTGACTTTTTATAGGAAATTTTTCGAAAATTGACTTTTTATAGGAAATTTTTCGAAAATTGACTTTTTATAGGAAATTTTTCGAAAATTGACTTTTTATAGGAAATTTTTCGAAAATTGACTTTTTATAGGAAATTTTTCGAAAATTGACTTTTTATAGGAAATTTTTCGAAAATTGACTATTTATAAGAAATTTTTCGAAAATTGGCTATTTATAGGAAATTTTTCGAAAATGAACTATTTATAGGAAATTTTTCGAAAATTGACTATTTATAGGAATTTTTTTGAAAATTGACTATTTATAGGAAATTTTTCGAAAAATGACTATGCATAGGAAATTTTTCGAAAATTTACTATTTATAGAAAATTTTTCGAAAATTGACTAATTTGTAAGAATTTTTTCGAAAATTGACTATTTATAGGAAATTTTTTCAGAAATTGACTATTTAAAGAAAATTTTTTAGTAATTGTCTATTTAAAGGAAATTTTTTGAAAATTGACTTTTATGGGAAATTTTTCGAAAATTGACTTTTATGGGAAATTTTTCGAAAATTGACTTTTTATAGAAAATTTTTTGAAAATTTAATATTTATAGGAAAAAATGATTATTCATAAGAAAATTTTTTGCAGAATTTACTTTTTATAGAAAAATTTTCTAAAACTATTTTTGTATAGAAAATTTCACTAGTTGTATAAGGAAATTTTAAAACTCTCAAAATTTCACTATTTTTATAGGAAAATCTTAAAAATTTACTATTTTTATAGGGAAATTTTCAAAATTTACTATTTTTATAGGGAAATTTTCAAAATTTTACAATTTTTATTTTTTTTTGGGGAAATTTGCAAAATTTCACTATTTTTGTAGGGACATTTTCACAATTTTACTATTTTTGTAGGGATAATTTTAAAACTTTACTATTTTTGTAGGGAAATTTTCAAAATTTCACTATTTTTATAGGGATATTTTTAAAATTTCGCTATTTTTATAGGGAAGTTTTCAAAATTTCATGATTTTTATGCGGAAATTTTCAAAATTTCACTATTTTATAGGGAAATTTGCAAATGTTTTTATTTTATGGGGAAATCGTCAAAATTTTACTATTTTTATTGGGATGCTTTCAAAATTTTACTATTTTAATAATTAAATTTTCAAAACCTCACTATTTTTATAGGGAAGTTTTAAATATTTCAATATTTTTATAGAGAAATTTTTAAAGTTTCACTACTTTCATAGGGACATTTTAAAACTTTTACTATTTTTTATAGGAAAATTTTTAAAATTTTACTATTTTTATAGGGAAATTTTCTAAATTTCGCTAATTTTGTAGGGAAGTTTTCCAAATTTTACTATTTTTATTGAGAAATTTAAAAAATTTCACGTTTTTAAAGGGAAATTTTCAAAATTTCCCTGCTTTTATAGAAAATTGTTTAAAATTTAATTATATTTTTAGGAAATTTTTTAATGTTTTACTACTTTTTTACAAAAATTTTCAAAATGTTATTGTTGTTATTAGAATTTTTATAAAATGTTCCCTTTTTTATAGGAAAATTTTTCCATTTTAATATGAAATTAATAAATTCTTAGTTAATAAAGAAAACATAAGGAAATGGATTAATCCTAATTGATTAAAACACAATTACCAAATGTTTGTAACAAATTCCCTGAAATCTCTTTTTACAAAAGTTTTTATCTTTTTTAAAAGTTCTCATAGTCATTTGTTTTTAAATATTCCTCCTAATTAACCCCTCTGAGATTTAAGCTTATTTCAAGT
This sequence comes from Stomorhina lunata, assembly GCA_933228675.1. Lineage (NCBI taxonomy): Eukaryota > Metazoa > Arthropoda > Insecta > Diptera > Rhiniidae > Stomorhina > Stomorhina lunata. The sequence goes on along the minus strand of OW121741.1, from coordinate 4,635,806 downwards.
CATTTAGATTTTTTCCAAATGATAAAATTAAATTTGTGTCTTAAACTTTTGCCTGCATGTGTTGGAGATGACACCCACTTAAAGGGTTTGAAAAAAGGCTTTGAAAGGGGATTTTTGTTAAGACTTTCGAAAGTAGCAATTAAAATGGAAGTGGTTGAGACTTTTTAAAAGTTAAGCGAACACGGTCTTAAGAATTGTTGTTGTTTTGGAGATAAGTAAAGGATTCTTTTAAATGTTAGGATTGTTTTTTTTTTGAAATTTGTACTTAATTCAAAATTAATTATTATAATAAAATATGGAACTTTTATTTCATATGCCTTAAAGTAGACATTATTCATATATATTTCTTAACAGCCAAAAGTATACAACACTTTTATTTGATTTTATGTGCTCCCTATTTTATGCTGCATTTTCGTTGTAGAAACTGAAACATTTAAACCTTGACATTACACATAGTTATAAGTATAAAAAACAGTTTCAACTCAATTAAAATTTTGTGCTTCACTTTAAGCTAAAAAAAAGCTTTAATCTACCAAAAAATACCTTAAAAACTAAAAAATTGTTTGCTAACGTCCAAAAATAGGCAATTTAATAATAATTTTTTCCTAAACTACAAAAAGTAGGCAATAACACAATTACCAAGATTTTTTTACGGCGAAGCGTATGTAATGCTTTTGTTTTGTGAATTTATTTTCAATTACTTTTGGCACCTAGATATGCAAAGTATTTATTACCATTTCCCAATGTCTAGTTGATTTTAATTTCTTTTTAGCGCCTTAAAGTATGCAAATAAAAAAGCAAGCACGATTTACAAATTAAATTATTATTTGCAGTTGTAGGAAAGCACTGAGTTATAATTTTATGTCTTAAGGTATAATTTATTAAATCAATTTTTAGTTTTTGGCAAACTGTGACTAAAAGTAGGCTATAGAATATTTAAAGTTTTTTATAGTTTCGTTTAATAATTTTTTATTAAGAGAAAATTTTGGAATATTTTAACTTTTGTTTAAAACATTTTTTTAACTAGTTTTAATTTTAGTTAAATTTTTAAATTCAAGTAAAAAAGTAGGCTTTTTAATAATGCTCCAAGGCTTGAACAAAATTTTAATTCAGTTTTAAATTTTACCAAAATTTAGCACTTTTCCATTTTAAATAGAAACACGTATTTTTATTAAAGCCAAAATCCGCAGCATACCTTTTGGCTTAAATCTCATAAAAAAAGCAGTCAAGTACATTTTCTTCACTTTTCTCTGTCTTCTCTTCAGTTTTTTCATATTTCAACTTAAATTTTGTATGTATTAAAATTGAGGCCATCTTTTCTAGAACCTAACATCCTTATACCGAGTAATATACCTTACTGATGCCATACCCATTCCCCCTCTGCCCCTTTAATGTGATTCTTTTACTGCATTTTGTTCTTCTGTGTTTTTTTTTTTTTAGAAAATTCTATTTAGTTTAAGGTTTTTTATTCTAGATTTTGTTTAAGGTCTGCTGGCAAAATATTGTAGCTTTTTATTTAATTCTGTTTCTTTATTTTTTTGTTCAGTCTAGTTCTTGGTATTATTTTTTTTTTCTATTTCTTTGGAGTATTTACATTTTTATATTGTTTTTCTGTTGGGTCTTATTTTTTCTAGGTGTAGTTTTTCTGCTGCAGCGATTTTTATTTCAACCAGATTGCATGTCAAACTACTTAACGAGTCTGGAAATGTATAATATGGACTCTAGTTTTTAACATTTGGGTTCTTGTTTTTAAATGGCGGAGATTTTACTAACTCCCTACATCGAGTTTGAGATTTATAGCTTTTGCCTTAAGATAGGCAACAGTTTTGTTCGGATTGTTAAGGCCCTATAGTGGCAAGTAATTTTGTTTCTTGGTATGTTTAAAGCTAAAACAGAAACTCTTTTACGATTTCCTAACCCTAAAAAGTATGCAACAATTTAAAAAATTTTATACGCGTTCTAGTTTATGCTGCTTTTTCATTTTAGATCCTAAAATGCTCCCTATTATTTCTAAAAAATTCCAAAATTTTACCATTCTAAAAAAACCAAATCCCTTTACTGTAGAGTCCTTAAATTTCGTTATATCCTTTTAAAAATATCCTTACTATTTTCTACTTTAAGTTTTACTCTTTATTTTGTTCATTCATTTCACTTAAACAATTTTTTTTCCTAGGATATTCCACATTTTATATTTAATACTCTACAATTAGTATCAACAAAATATCACGAAATTCTAGTCCTGGAAATCAAAATAACAAAGAAATAAAAAAAAACTTAAATGTGTCTCAAACACTGTTAAAACAATTACAGAGAAGTCGACTTTATCTGATGAAAGTTTGTGCTTAAGTAAATAATAATTAAAAAACAAACAATTATGGCAGAAAAGGCCGATCAGAATCAAGAAAAAACGAAAGACAGATTGAGGTTGAGTGGTTTTAAATTAAGAAAATTTTAGCAAAAAAGAAAAATGTTAAAAAAAATAATGAAATTAAGACAAATATTGATGTGAAGTGAAGATAAATTTGAAGCTAACTAGCACGGACAAAAACCATAATTTTTGACAGATCCAACAGTTTGACAAAAAATGGATTTTAAATAATTTTTTTATGATTATTTTACAATTCTATTAATGGAAAGCATTTTTATACCTAACCCTATAAGGTATGCAACACTTTTATTTTATATTATAAACGGCCTTTTTGTGCTGCTTATTCGTTTTGGATTTAGAAAATTCTAAGACTGATCATTTCACCATATCGATTCTTGGAATAACCCCCTTAGGTATGCAACAAATTCATTTAATATCTTATGCGCCTTTTTTTGTGCGGTATAATCATTTTTGATCTAGAAACTTCTAAGACTGATCATTTCAAGATTTGAATCCTAGATTATTGACTAACCTTCTAAAGTATGCAACACTTTGATTTGATATTATTTGAGTGACTTTTATGCTGCTTATTCATTTTGGATCCAGAAATTTCTAAAACAGATCACTTTACCGTTTAGATTCTTCTAACGGGATAATATAATTCCAGATTTTAGACTAACCCCCATAGGTATGCAACAATTTTATTTGATATCTTATGTGCACTTTAATGTGCTTGATAGTCGTTTGGATCTAAAAACTTCTAAGACTGATCATTTGACAATTTCAATTCTTCTAGAGGAGCACATTTAGTGATAAATTTTTGACTTATCCTCTAAAGTACGCAACACTTTGATTTCAGATTATTTGAGTCCCTTTAATGCTACCTATTCGTTTTGGATCTAGAAACTTCTAAGGCTGATCAGTTCACCATTTTATTTCTTCTAGCGGGACACATATAATCCCAGAATGTGGACTAACCCCATTGGGTATGCAACAATTTGATTTGATATCTTATGCGCACTTTATTAAACTGTATAATAATTTTGGACCTATAAACTTCTAGAAATAATCATTTTACAATTTCAATTCTTCTAAAGGAACACATATAGTCCTAGATTTATGACTAACTCTCTAAAGTATGCAACACTTTAATTTAATATTATTTGAGTACTTTTTGAGCTGCTTATTCGTTTTGAACAGTGAAAAATAATAGCATTCGATATCGATCGAAATGTAAGATAATGTGAAAAAAAATGTGTAGCATACTTTTAAGATAATCTAAATATAGCATTCACTTCATTGTAACTTATTTGTCAAAAATTTTCTGATATAACATAATTTTTAACTGAATGTTTTGACAAACCAACGGAAATCCTCAGATATTATTTTTTTTAATCTTTAAATAATAATTTTAAAAATTCCTAAGGTATATTACACAATATTTGCTTAAAGGTCAGAGTCTTCGATAGATATCAAATGCGGTGATTTTGCCCTTGATTGTTTTGCAATTTCAATTCGTATATCCTAGGTCTTTAACAATGCGTTGTAACATATTTATAACACTCGCCTAATGTTAGGCAATAGTTTTTGTATGGATTGCTTAAGCTCGTCAAAGGCTGAAGATTTGTAGTGAGATAAATAAAATACTACTAACAGAATTTAAATTATGTTTTTATTGCCCTTTAAAGTATGCAACACTTTTGTTTAATATTATATAACCCTTAAGGTATGCTGGACTTTTTTTATTGTATAAAAACTGATATAAATAAAGATTTTTCTGCAATTTTTTTCTATATCTACTACTTACATCATATGATTAGTTAACAAAAACACTTCCATCACATTAAATATTTTCATGTGTCTGCGCAATAGTTTTTAGAGTTTTTTTTCTTAGTTGTCTTCTCTTTTCGTAGTTTACCTTGAAATTTTCTTAATAACAGTTTGTAAAGTCATTAATTTGGTCAATTTAAATTTCTTAATAACACACATTTTTACTTAATATTTAATTATTTGTTTTCCTTTCATGACGTTTTTTTTTAATAAACAAACACGCACTAGACTTGTTTCAGTTGACGGATTTTTCCTTTCGCATGATTGAGGTTTCTTTCAGTTTTCTATGAATTTTCTTGATTTTTGAAAAGCTGCGAAATTGTTGATATTTTTAGACAAAAAAGCTAAAAAGAAAGAGATTTAAAAAAATATTGTTAATTATTTATTATAAATTTTTTGGTTCAAAAATAAAGTTAAAACATTTTTTATTTACATTTTCAATGATACATTAAAGAACACTCAATTATTTTTAGAAATGGATCAACATTTTTAATGTATTTTTCCTGTACTTTTTCTGTTGATTCTAATGATTTTTTTTTAATTTTACTGCTTGTTTGTTAGAAAATTTAATTTTTCTGAAATATGTCAGGTGACGTATGATTAATATTAATTAAGAGTTTACTTTAGATAATAACCCATAACTTTAGTTTGGCTAAAGATATGTTTGAACCAATGATGGCTTAGTAAAGCTGAGATTTCAGGCTTTAATAAAATATTCATCTTTAAAATCTTTTTAAATTAAAAATGCATTTACTTCTCTATTTTTCGCATCATAAGTTTCAAACAATTTCTTATTTTTATAGATACTTTTTGAAAAAGGAAGAATAAATATTGTTTGAGTAAACAAGTGTTTTCCCTGAGCCCGGGGTCTTATAGCGCAACTGATTACAAATCATATTGCCCTAATTGATATTGGTTTATAGAACAAAAATCGTTGCATAATTTTAGGTTTGTCTAAAATAAATTTTTGCTTGATTGCTTACACATGGAATGACTTAAGTATTTTTAGGAATGGATCAGGATTTTTAATGCATTTTTCCTGTACTTTTTCTTTCTGATATTTTTTTAATTTTCGTGCTTTTTTGTTAGAAAATTTAATTTTCTAAAATGTCAGATGGCGTTTGATTAATATTAATTAAGAGGTTACTTTAGATAATGCCCTATAACTGCAGTCTGGCTGAAGATATTTTTAAGCCAAAAACGGCTAAAGATGGCAAAGGTTTTTAGCTTTTATATTAATTACATTTTTAAAATCTTTTCATATTAAAGAAGGGTCTATTTCTCATTTTTTTGCATCAGAAGTTTTAAACAATTTCTTAATTTTAAATATATTTCATGAAAAGGGAAGAATAAATAAATCTTTATATAAACTATTGTGTTCTAATAGCGTAATTGTTATCGAATCTTTTTGCCTTAGTTGATATTATTTTTAGGCACGTAAATCGTTGCATAATTTTAGGTTTGTTTTAAATAATTTTTTGTTCGATTGCTTACAATGAAATGACTAGAATTAAAGAAGTACTATATATTAGCAACAAATCCTTCAAATTTTTTAATATTGTCTCATTTTAATATAATTTTTGTTTCTTTTATATTTTTGTTGATATTTTTGAGAGTCTGTCTTTTTGTCATTTAATTTAATCTTAAGCCACAAATTTGCTGTTGTTCATAATTTGTTGATTTATGGCTTTTCTTGAGATTTCTTACAAAATTCCATAATTTGATTTAAAAAAAAAAATAACAAAAAACAAAGGAAATTTTTCTTTATCATTATTATTTTTTTTCTTAGTCCGGAATAATATTTAATATCAACAAATTCTAATTTAATTTATCCGATAACAAAAATCCTCTAGTGAAATATTAAAAAAACGACAGAAAATGTGAAAAATAAAGAAGTCGTCCACCAAAGATGAAAGATAATTTTTGGGTTGGAGGGAAAAAGCAATAAAAATCCGCTTAAATAAACAGCCATGACTTGTAAAATGGATAATCACACAAAAATAAATGATGATGAGTGGCTTTTAAATGGCTTTTCGTTAAGGACAGCAAATATTAAAGACATACAGTCAGACCGACCAACTAACACCAACACAAGCAAAAAACAATGACAACAAGTATTTTTGACATTAACAAAGCCAACGATAATAATAAAAATGACAAGTACTAGAAATGGAGGGAAAAGTACGAAAGAAGGAAAAACAAATCGTTATCAAAATTTTGTATAATAAAAAGAAGAAAAAAATTGTTTGACTTAAAACAATAATTCTTTTGCTACTGAGACATTTAGTAAAGTCTCTTAGACAAAGACAACTGATAAACATTATGACAGCCAGAGCCACAGGATTTAACTTAAAAGGATGATGATGGCCAAGAGCATCAGCACCAAGGGAGGTCGAGTATTAGCAAACCAACAGCAACAAACAAATAATAAATGAAAAATTAAACGATAAACAAGAAAAGACGAAAAGGGAGAAAGCAAAAAGTCATTGTATTAAATAAGATTTACTCAAACAATAACATTAAGATACACACATACTTGCTTACACACCCATTATCACACACACACACACATTCTTGCTTAAATTATGTTGACACTCATATTAACAAACCCTTTAGATTTTGGGTTATTAAAAATAATATGAAACAGCATGTTTTAGACAGTTTAATCGTTATATCTTTTTTCTACTTTTTTGGTGATATGTTATTTGGAATTCTTTTATAGAACTTGTTTTACATTAATTTTGGTAACATTTGGGTTGCTTAATAATATTGGGTTTAATATTAAAAAAAAATACACCCTATGGCGAAAGTTTTAAAGATTTCATGAAATTCTTTTTCTAAATTCTTTACTGATAGATAAAAAATGCTTAACGTATTCGGTAACAAGTGTCACTAAAAAGGATGAAATTTAAATTATATGCCAGACAGACAGTCTGAAAGGGTTAACGTACAATAAAAAATGTATATATTGTGAATACAGGTTATATAGTCTGAAGCTTACACAGTCATATATTTTTCTATATTTCTTCCATTCATCCCTTTGTAAATAGTTAAATTTTTTTGAATCACCTGATATTATGCTACAATTTTTCTTATTAGAAAAATCTCAATAAAGGCAATAAGACTTAATAAGACTCACATCAATATTTTGGTTCATTTAAAGCAATAATTTTTCAAAATAATATTAAACTTACCATTTCCTTTCAAATACATAAAAACTTAGGAAATTGTTTAAAAACTATGATGCAAAAGATGGGAAATAATAGCATTTTAAACTAAAATCACCTAAAATACTTATAACCAATATTATAGATGAAAATCTAAGCTTCCCTAATCCATTACTGGTTTTGAAATATGTTTGGCGTAACTAAAGTTATGGGCAACATTGTAAACTAACATACTAATTAATATCAATCATACGCCAAATGACATATTTTAAAACAAATTAATTTTTCTAATTAAAAAGTAAGATTAAGCAAAAAATCAATGTCTAAAGAAAGAAGTAATAGAAAAACACATTCAAAACTTTGATCTACTACTGCTAACAATTGAAGGTTATTTTTCAATATTAATTATTATTTAGAGTTAACTTTCTATAATTGCCCACAATTTAAGTATGAGTATACAAATGTTACCGGCAAAATAAGCTTGGAGTTTTCTATTATAGAAAGAAATTTATGTTGAAAAGTTGACAGCGGGAAGAGCTTTATAGACAAAGATATCAGTAAGAAAATTTTTTTTGTAGAAAATTTAGTCTATGTATTAGTCTATGTCTTAGTCTATGTCTTAATCTATGTCTTAGTCTATGTCTTAGTCTATGTCTTAGTCTATGTCTTAGTCTATGTCTTAGTCTATGTCTTAGTCTATGTCTTAGTCTATGTCTTAGTCTATGTCTTAGTCTATGTCTTAGTCTATGTCTTAGTCTATGTCTTAGTCTATGTCTTAGTCTATGTCTTAGTCTATGTCTTAGTCTATGTCTTAGTCTATGTCTTAGTCTATGTCTTAGTCTATGTCTTAGTCTATGTCTTAGTCTATGTCTTAGTCTATGTCTTAGTCTATGTCTTAGTCTATGTCTTAGTCTATGTCTTAGTCTATGTCTTAGTCTATGTCTTAGTCTATGTCTTAGTCTATGTCTTAGTCTATGTCTTAGTCTATGTCTTAGTCTATGTCTTAGTCTATGTCTTAGTCTATGTCTTAGTCTATGTCTTAGTCTATGTCTTAGTCTATGTCTTAGTCTATGTCTTAGTCTATGTCTTAGTCTATGTCTTAGTCTATGTCTTAGTCTATGTCTTAGTCTATGTCTTAGTCTATGTCTTAGTCTATGTCTTAGTCTATGTCTTAGTCTATGTCTTAGTCTATGTCTTAGTCTATGTCTTAGTCTATGTCTTAGTCTATGTCTTAGTCTATGTCTTAGTCTATGTCTTAGTCTATGTCTTAGTCTATGTCTTAGTCTATGTCTTAGTCTATGTCTTAGTCTATGTCTTAGTCTATGTCTTAGTCTATGTCTTAGTCTATGTCTTAGTCTATGTCTTAGTCTATGTCTTAGTCTATGTCTTAGTCTATGTCTTAGTCTATGTCTTAGTCTATGTCTTAGTCTATGTCTTAGTCTATGTCTTAGTCTATGTCTTAGTCTATGTCTTAGTCTATGTCTTAGTCTATGTCTTAGTCTATGTCTTAGTCTATGTCTTAGTCTATGTCTTAGTCTATGTCTTAGTCTATGTCTTAGTCTATGTCTTAGTCTATGTCTTAGTCTATGTCTTAGTCTATGTCTTAGTCTATGTCTTAGTCTATGTCTTAGTCTATGTCTTAGTCTATGTCTTAGTCTATGTCTTAGTCTATGTCTTAGTCTATGTCTTAGTCTATGTCTTAGTCTATGTCTTAGTCTATGTCTTAGTCTATGTCTTAGTCTATGTCTTAGTCTATGTCTTAGTCTATGTCTTAGTCTATGTCTTAGTCTATGTCTTAGTCTATGTCTTAGTCTATGTCTTAGTCTATGTCTTAGTCTATGTCTTAGTCTATGTCTTAGTCTATGTCTTAGTCTATGTCTTAGTCTATGTCTTAGTCTATGTCTTAGTCTATGTCTTAGTCTATGTCTTAGTCTATGTCTTAGTCTATGTCTTAGTCTATGTCTTAGTCTATGTCTTAGTCTATGTCTTAGTCTATGTCTTAGTCTATGTCTTAGTCTATGTCTTAGTCTATGTCTTAGTCTATGTCATAGTCTATGTCTTAGTCTATGTGTTAGTCTATGTCTTAGTCTATGTCCTAGTCTATATCTTAGTCTATGTCTTAGTCTATGTTTTAGTGTATGTCTTAGTCTATGTCTTAGTCTATGTCTTAGTCTATGTCTTAGTCTATGTCTTAGTCTATGTCTATGTCTATGTCTTAGTCTATGTCTTAGTCTATGTGTTAGTCTATGTCTTAGTCTATGTCTTAGTCTATGTCCTAGTCTATATCTTAGTCTATATCTTAGTCTATGTCTTAGTCTATGTCTTAGTCTATGTCTTAGTCTATGTCTTAGTCTATGTCTTAGTCTATGTCTTAGTCTATGTCTTAGTCTATGTCTTAGTCTATGTCTTAGTCTATGTCTTAGTCTATGTCTTAGTCTATGTCTTAGTCTATGTGTTAGTCTATGTCTTAGTCTATGTCTTAGTCTATGTCCTAGTCTATATCTTAGTCTATGTCTTAGTCTATGTCTTAGTCTATGTCTTAGTCTATGTCTTAGTCTATGTCTTAGTCTATGTCTTAGTCTATGTCTTAGTCTATGTCTTAGTCTATGTCTTAGTCTATGTCTTAGTCTATGTCTTAGTCTATGTCTTAGTCTATGTCTTAGTCTATGTCTTAGTCTATGTCTTAGTCTATGTCTTAGTCTATGTCTTAGTCTATGTCTTAGTCTATGTCTTAGTCTATGTCTTAGTCTATGTCTTAGTCTATGTCTTAGTCTATGTCTTAGTCTATGTCTTAGTCTATGTCTTAGTCTATGTCTTAGTCTATGTCTTAGTCTATGTCTTAGTCTATGTCTTAGTCTATGTCTTAGTCTATGTCTTAGTCTATGTCTTAGTCTATGTCTTAGTCTATGTCTTAGTCTATGTCTTAGTCTATGTCTTAGTCTATGGGTTAGTCTATGTCTTAGTCTATGTCTTAGTCTATGTCTTAGTCTATGTCTTAGTCTATGTCTTAGTCTATGTCTTAGTCTATGTCTTAGTCTATGTCTTAGTCTATGTCTTAGTCTATGTCTTAGTCTATGTCTTAGTCTATGTCTTAGTCTATGTCTTAGTCTATGTCTTAGTCTATGTCTTAGTCTATGTCTTAGTCTATGTCTTAGTCTATGTCTTAGTCTATGTCTTAGTCTATGTCTTAGTCTATGTCTTAGTCTATGTCTTAGTCTATGTCTTAGTCTATGTCTTAGTCTATGTCTTAGTCTATGTCTTAGTCTATGTCTTAGTCTATGTCTTAGTCTATGTCTTAGTCTATGTCTTAGTCTATGTCTTAGTCTATGTCTTTGTCTATGTCTTAGTCTATGTCTTAGTCTATGTCTTAGTCTATGTCATAGTCTATGTCTTAGTCTATGTCTTAGTCTATGTCTTAGTCTATGTCTTAGTCTATGTCTTAGTCTATGTCTTAGTCTATGTCTTAGTCTATGTCTTAGTCTATGTCTTAGTCTATGTCTTAGTCTATGTCTTAGTCTATGTCTTAGTCTATGTCTTAGTCTATGTCTTAGTCTATGTCTTAGTCTATGTCTTAGTCTATGTCTTAGTTTATGTCTTAGTCTATGTCTTAGTCTATGTCTTAGTCTATGTCTTAGTCTATGTCTTAGTCTATGTCTTAGTCTATGTCTTAGTTTATGTCTTAGTCTATGTCTTAGTCTATGTCTTAGTCTATGTCTTATTCTATGTCTTAGTCTATGTCTTAGTCTATGTCTAAGTCTATGTCTTAGTCTATGTCATAGTCTATGTCTTAGTCTATGTCTTATTCTATGTCTTAGTCTATGTCTTAGGGTATGTGTTAGTCTAGGTCTTAGTCTTTACATATTTATATTCTTCATTATTCTCAGCTTTCTTCTGAAATGTTACACTACCTAGTCATAATATTAATTGTTATATGCCCCTTTTAATTCTTGTCCCAGGTAAACAACCGATATTTTATTTGCCATTTTTCATAGCAAACCCATAATTTATTATGTCCCACATTTATTCTCTTAGTTTTAATTGTATAACAAGAAATTTATTCATGTTAATCAGATGAACTTTGAAATGATCATCATTTTTCATCCGTAACGAAATTACTTCTACCGAATCCGTTCGCCTTCATACTATTTTACCATGAGGCACGAGTTTGAAATGTAATGAGTGTCGGTATAAAAATAATAATTTTTATTATGCCAAAGCTTTACTTCGCTACTCTTCTGCTGCGTATGATGAATATTAATTTATTGCTGTTAAGTACCTGCGATATTTGTACTCGTAACTTCTCTGGCTCTAATAAAAAGCACCTGTTGTTAACATTTAAATTGGCTTTTAACAAGCAGCAACTACAATACAAATGCAGCTACACGAGCATATCAACAGCAGCAACCAACAGTAACGACAGCGAAAGCCAGAAAACTGATGGTAGCAATTGCTTTAGAGTCAGAGCCAACAAAAAGCTATAAATTATGTAGAAGTAACATATAAATGTATAACATTAATAATAAAGCAAGAACAACAATAATAGCAATAACATTAACACAACAACAACAAAGTTTGCTTTAATATCAGCAACATTAACAGCAGGAATATAAATTAATGTTTAACCCCTTCAAATGGCTTTTGCTATTTGCGTTTATTTAACAGATTACGAGTAAATCGCCTTAAATTTTCACTAGAAAATACCAATTCTCTTGAATTATTCCAGACAATTTAAATTGAATCTTTTAAAAACCAATTTATCAAATAAATATATAATTTTGAAAGAAATGTTTAACAAATGAATTGAATTTTAACAGAAAAAGTAAAAGTTGTTAGCGAAATATTTTCATTGTTGAAATTATTTTACATATTTTAATGCTTCTACATAAATTTCACTGAACAACACAGGGGACTCATATATCTCAGGTAAGATTTACATAATCTAATATTTTTAATGTTAAAGGATGCAAAGAAAAATTTTAGGGAAAAAAGAATTTCTATATTAGGAAAAATATTTATAAATTGAATCATACACTTTTAGGAGCTTTGAAATAAACACAATAATAAGACACAGAATAATACAAGTGCACCGCTAACTTTTCTATAGAAAGCTTTTCCCACCGCTAATTTTTTTTATAAAAAACTCCCACCGACAACTTTTCTATATAAAACTCTTCCCACCAATAATTTTTCTATAGAAAACTCTTCCCACCGCAAATTTTTCTATAGAAAACTTTTCCCTCCGATAAACCGCTTCCGCTAAATTTAACACCGAAAACTCTTCCCACCGTTAGCTTTTCTATTGAAAACTTTTCCCACTGCTAACTTTTCTATAGAAAAATCTTCCCACCGTCTACTTTTCTATAGAAAACTCTTCCTTTTCTATAGAAAACTCTTCCCACCGCTAACTTTTCTATAGAAACTCTTCCCACCGCTAGCTTTTCTATAGAAAACTCTCCCACCGCTAACTTTTCTATAGAAAACTCTCCCACCGCTAACTTTTCTATAGAAAACTATCCCACCGCTAACTTTTCTATAGAAAACTCTTCGCACCGCTAATTTTTTTATAGAAAACTCTTCCCACTGCTAACTTTTCTATAGAAAACTCTTCCCACCGCTAACTTTTCTATTGAAAACTCTTCCCACCGACAACTTTTCTAAAGAAAAATTCTCCCACCGCAAGCTTTTCTATAGAAAACTCTTCCCACCGCTAACTTTTCTATAGAAAACTGTTCCCACCGCTAACTTTTTTATAGAAAACTCTTCCCAACGCTAACTTTTCTATAGAAAACTCTTCCCACCGCCAACTTTTCTATAGAAAACTCTTCCCACCGCCAGCTTTTCTATAGAAAACTCTTCCCACCGCCAACTTTTCTATAGAAAACTCTTCCTACCGCCAACTTTTCTATAGAAAAGTCTTCCTACCGCCAACTTTTCTATAGAAAACTCTTCCTACCGCCAACTTTTCTATAGAAAACTCTTCCCACCGCCAACTTTTCTATAGAAAACTCTTCCCACCGCTAACTTTTCTATAGAAAACTCTTCCCACCGCCAACTTTTCTATAAAAAACTCTTCCTACCGCCAACTTTTCTATAGAAAACTCTTCCTACCGCCAACTTTTCTATAGAAAACTCTTCCTACCGCCAACTTTTCTATAAAAAACTCTTCCCACCGCCAACTTTTCTATAGAAAACTCTTCCCACCGCTAACTTTTCTATAGAAAACTCTTCCCATAACACATTTCTGTGGAATACTATAAAGTAAAAGGCGTTTATACGAATACTAACACTAATACCAGTTTAAATACTGTCACTAGTACTTGAATATAGTATATAGACTAATACGTATATAAATACTTATGCAAATACTTAACTTCCGGAAACATAAAATTGATTTCCTGTTAAGATCGTGTTTTTATTTTTCTTTATTAATTCGCCCCTAAGCATATTTAATTTTCTTCTCTTTCCTGTTTTATAACTATAAATAATTTAATAATTTATCATTATTCTTAATAATTAATATTTTTGTGGTGCCGCAAGATTTCCAACTCATACTTAAACCAAACCAACAGGAATAAGCACTGCAAAATCATTTAATTCTTAATTTTTTCCTATATTTATTTTGATTTTATTTACTCAAATGGCCAAAAAATAAATCTAATAATTAAATCTACAGCAAATATGTACAATATTAAAATAAATGAATTATGTTTCATTTTCATTAGGAATCCAATTTGCGCGTGTAGTAATGGCTGTAATTTTGTGGCATAAGGGAAGTAGACAAAAAGCCAGCTGTCATTTGCCACTGCCGGCGGAAATGAAAAACCCCAAAAAGGAACCTAACAAAAAACGAGAAATAACTTGTCATAATATCAAAAAATAAGTAAAAAGATTAATATTAAACAAATTTCTAGCATAAAACGTATAAATGAAAAGAAATTATGACACATATAAAAATATTCCCTTTCCATTCCCATACACTCCACTTTGATCCTTTGTTTACATACACACTTACATTTATGAATTTGGAAATGCTTTGGAATTGTTGTACTTATTTGAGACCAAATGTGTATAAAATGTAACCAATTGGGGACTTAGATGTAGTCTTAGACATATAATATGTGGTGTGCTGTGGCATATGTTTACACTAGGACGCAGACGAAGTCATAGTCTAAGATATGGCCAATGATATAGACTTAGATATAGACCAAGACATGGATTAAGAGATACACTTACGCATAGACCAGAACTGTAAACTTAATATAATTAAAGTAATTTCCAATGTGATCCACTTTCATTCCGCCGGTTCGAAGAGTGTTAATTATGTTGTTTCAAGTATGTGTGGTTTGGTTAAAACTTCTAAAGACACAAATGTTTACAAATAAACATATAAATTCTATTACGAACATACGTATATTTGTTAAACATCATTATAGTTTTTATTATTCTTTCAATAATTGTTTAGCAAATTTTGTAAAAAAGCAGGAATAAAGAAAATAGAAGCAAAAACTACCAGCCTAAGAAAACTCAGCCGGAAGTATTTGGGTTTCTTTCTTAAATTTTAGGAAAAAACTACATTCAAATAGGAAAACTTTTCCCTTTTTATGTGTCATTGTTTTTTCAAGATATGAGTGGGATTTTCTTTTCATGTAAATTCTTACATTTGAATGTTAGTTTCAGTTCCCGTCTTGTAAAAAATTTTATATGTAGAAGATTTGTATGTTTAAGTTGTAGTTCTTTTGTAAAAGGCACAAAAAGCACATTATAAAAATGGAAATCTTTTCCAATCGTAAATTTTTCTATAGAAAACAAGGCCTAAAAAAGTTAAATCAAAAATTTTTATACAAAAAAAAATCTTTTAAAAATTTTATACCAAAAATTTTCTATAAAAATTTTTATACCAAAAATTTTCTATAAAAATTTTTATACCAAAAATTTTCTATAAAAATTTTTATACCAAAAATTGTCTATAAAAATTTATATACCAAAAATTTTTTATAAAAATTTTTATACAAAAAATTGTCTATAAAAGTTTTTGTACAAAAAATTTTTATATAACAATTTTTATACGAAAAATTTTCATATAAAAATTGTATACAAAATTTTATACGTAAAATGTTCGTTAAAATTTTTGTACAAAAAAATTTCTATAAAAATTTTTGTACGAAAAATTTTCATATAAAAATTTTTGTACGAAAAATTTTCATATAAAAATTTTTGTACGAAAAATTTTCATATAAAAATTTTTGTACGAAAACTTTTTATATAAAAATTTCTATACGAAAAATTTTCATATAAAAATATTATACGAAAATTTTCATGTAAAAATTGTATACGTAAAATTTTCATATAAATGTTTTTATACGAAAAATTTTCTATAAAATTTTTTATACAAAAAATATTTTTATAAAAATTTTTATACAAAAAATTTTCTATAAAAACTTTTATACGAAAAATTTTCTATAAAAATTTTTCGTGTAAAAATTTTTTATATTAAAATTCTACACGTAAAATTTCCATTCAAAAATTTTTATACGAAAAATTTTTACACGAAAAATTTTCTACAAAAATTGTTATACGAAAAATTTTTGTACTAAAATTTTTAAACTAAAAATTTTCATAAAAAAATTTTATAAGTAAAATTTCCGTATAAAATTTTTCATACGAAAAATTTTTTAAACAAATTTTTATTCGAAAAATTTTATAAAAAAAATATTTAAACGAAAAATTTTCTATAAAATTTATACTTAAAATTTTCATATAAAAATTTTTATAAGAAAAATTTTCATATAAAATTTTTTATAAGAAAAATTTTTATATAAAAATGTTTATATAAACATTTTTATACAAAAAATTTTCTATAAAGATTTTCATACAAAAAATTTTCTATAAAGATTTTCATGCAAAAAATTTTCTATAAAAATTTTTATACGAAAAGTTTTCTAAAAAATGTTTATACCATAAATTTTCTATAAAAATTTTTGTACGAAAAATTTTCTATAAAGCTTATTATATGAAATGTTTTCTGTTAAAATTTTAATACTAAAAATTTTCTATACAAATTTTTTTATAAAATTTGTATGTCTATCATCAACTTTTCTAGAGAAAACCTTGCCTTTCGTCAACTTTTCTAGAGAAAACCTTGCCTATGCTCAACTTTTCTATAGAAAACCTGTCCTAGCCTCAACTTTGTCTACTCAAAATCTTAAGTTTTTCAAAAGAGAGCCTCCTTGAAGTATACTTCGCATTTTTGTTAATATTTCTTCTTTTCATTTCTAGCAAATTTGCCACCTAAATAGGCTCTAGTTTTTGCCTAACTTTGTCTATTGTGCTGTTAGTACCTAACTAAACTGCTTAGAATTTATTTGTTTCTGAAAGAAAACTACAAAATTTATGAATGTTCTTAATTAAGTTTTTTCCTAGTTTTTTTTCGGTTTTTTGTTCATTAAAATTTTAACATTTTTATTCTTGTGTTTTGTTCAAAGTTAATTATTACACACTAATAACATGTTTTTCGCCAGTCAACATTAATTTCATGTAAGTCTTTTGCAGTAATTGTAATTTTTCCTAAAAGGCCATTTTTCCGAATTTCTTTATAGAATTTCTAGTTATTTAAACGTAAAGTTGAGGAAAAAACGCCTAAAAATATGTGTGAATTTTGTGTATATAAGAATGTGAGTGTTTAAATACAAATGTCTAGCTTTTGAGTTGTTTTTTTTTTTGTTATTGTTGAAAACTAGAAAAGTCTAACAAAAAAGCAAACAATATACCAGGTTGTAACCCAGTTTGCCATTGTTTGCTAAATCACACTTTTACAAGTGACTAAAATTCTTTAGTATTTTCTACTTTGTGTTTTTTTTCTTCTTTCTTTGCTTCATTTTCCATTTAAATATTTTCATACACGACTACCATGAAGATTTTCTTTTTATTGCCAGACAGTTTTTAAAGAATGAAAGAAAAATGACTTAAAAATTTTCTTTTAACTGAATACATACCTGCTTGTTATTGAGGCAAACTTACACATACATATAAATTAACACTCTTTCTCTTACTAACACTAACATGGAAATTCATTTATTTCATTTAGTTTAGTTTTTCCTAGAGTTTTTTTTTATTTTATTGGCACACGAACAAAATTTTCTTGTTTGAAATTATTATTACAGACGTCGTCATCAACTGCTTGTACTAAATATAATGACAACTTTAGTAAATAGGACTAAAACTATTTAAAACTGCTTAAAAACACTCATACACAAAAACATATGAAAATTTGTGTGAATGTGAAAAAAAATATCCTCATGCCTGGTTTGACTAAATTAATGTATGAATGAAAAAAAAAGTTTAAATGAATGAACCAAATATATAGTATAAATGAATGAATGTAAAGTCTGAACTGAATGTCTAAAATGAATAAATAAGAGTATTTTTTTTTCTCAAAAACTAAAAAAAAAGTTGTTAGTAGTTGTTCAAAAACTACTACAATCATCAGCGAAAAAAAATTAAATAAAAAAAACAGTTGAATTGAGAAACAACTTTTCTTTCAGTTTTTTGTTCGCATTTTGTTTGAATACAAATATTTAACAGGTTAATGACACTTTTTTTTGAGAATTGGTAAAAAAAAAACTTTTTAAATTTTTATTTTTTGTTTGAAAAACATTTTTTGCATTCCCTCATGTTTATTTGCAAATTATACTCAGACTTATTTTTTAATTGCTAAAACTTTTTTGAAAACATTTAATTTTATAGTTTTCAAATTTAAAGGGTATTTAATTTTTATGGCAGAGACTATGTGAATGAAAGAACCCTAAAAGTATACTACATTTATATCCCGAAAGCTTGCAACATAATTAGCTTAAAATAATATGGGTTATTATTTTCATGAAATTAAATTCATGGGAATTCGTTACAATTAAAAATCTTTGACAAAATTCCTACTTTTGCTTTGAGAACTAACATATTTTTAAAAAGTGTAGTAGCATACTTATAGGATGTGCCTGAAAAAAATCATAACTTAATCCTTTATACTCAATAAATTATTGAATTTAAGGCAAAATCAATTAAACAATATCAATTTTAATAAATTTTAGTTATTTTAAATTTTTAAATTAAAGGCAAAATCCATTTAACGATATATAGTAAGTCCTAACTAACTTTCATACTTCTTACACAAAGTTTAAAAGTTTCTTCAAATAGGTTTTATATATTCATTAAAAATCATAAATCTATTCTATAATATTATTCCTAAAAGTATGCAATGCAATTTTCTTCAAAATCTTTTTGATTTTTGTATTGTATAGAAATTTTTGTACTTTAATACGAAAAATTTCCTATAAAAATTTTTGCACAAAAAATTTTCTATAAAAATTTTTACACGAAAAAATTTTCTATAAAAATTTTTACACGAAAAAGTTTTCTATAAAAATTTTTACACGAAAAATTTTCTAGCAAATTTTCTATAAAAATTTTTACACGAAAAATTTTCGATAATGATTTTTACACGAAAAATTTTCTATAAAGATTTTTACACGAAAAATTTTCTATAAAGATTTTGACACGAAAAATTTTCTATATAGATTTTTACACGAAAAATTTTCTATAATAATTTTTACACGAAAAATTTTCTATAAAAATTTTTACACCAAAAATTTTCTATAAAAATTTTACACGAAAAATTTTCTAGCAAATTTTCTATAAAAATTTTTACACGAAAAATTTTTGATAAAGATTTTGATAATTTTTGATAAAATTTTTACACGAAAAAATTTTCTATAAAAATTTTACACGAAAAATTTTCTATAAAAATTTTTACACTAAAAAATTCCTATAAAAAATTTTACACAAAAAATTTTCTAAAAAAAATTTCCCAAAAAAACTTTTTATACGAAAAATTTTCTAGCAAATTTTCTATAAAAATTTTTACACGAAAAATTATCGATTATGATTTTTACACGAAAAATTATCTATAAAGATTTTTACACGAAAAATTTTCTATAAAAATTTTTACACGAAAAAATTTTCTATAAAAATTTTTACACGAAAAATTTTCTATAAAAATTTTTACACGAAAAATTTTCTATTAAAATTTTTACACTAAAAAATTCCTATAAAAATTTTTACACAAAAATTTTCTAAAAAAGTTTTTCACAAAAATTTTTCTATAAAAATTTTTACACGAAAAATTTTCGATAATGATTTTTACACGAAAAATTTTCTATAAAAATTTTTACACGAAAAAATTTTCTATAAAAATTTTTACACTAAAAAATTTTCTATAAAAATTTTTACACGAAAAATTTTCCATACAAATTTTTACACTAAAAATTTTCTATAAAAATTTTACACGAAAAATTTTCTAGCAAATTTTCTATAAAAATTTTCTAGCAAATTTTCTATAAAAATTTTTACACGAAAAATTTTTGATAAAGATTTTTACACGAAAAATTTTCTATAAAAATTTTTGCACGAAAAATTTTCTATAAAAATTTTTACACGAAAAAATTTTCTATAAAAATTTTTGCATGAAAAATTTTCTATAAAAATTTTTGCATGAAAAATTTTCTATAAAAATTTTTACACGAAAAAATTTTCTATAAAAATTTTTACACGAAAAATTTTCTATAAAAATTTTTACACTAAAAAATTCCTATAAAAAATTTTACACAAAAAATTTTCTAAAAAAAATTTCCTAAAAAACTTTTTACACGAAAAATTTTCTAGAAAATTTTCTATAAAAATTTTTACACGAAAAATTTTCGATTATGATTTTTACACGAAAAATTTTCTATAAAGATTTTTACAGGAAAAATTTTCTATATAGATTTTTACATGAACAATTTTTTATAAAAATTTTTACACGAAAAATTTTCTATAAAAATTTTTACACGAAAAATTTTCTATAAAAATTTTTACACGAAAAATTTTCTATAAAAATTTTTACACGAAAAATTTTCTAGCAAATTTTCGATTAAGATTTTTAAACGAAAAATTTTCTATAAGATTATTACACGAACAATTTTCTATAAATGTTTTTACACGAAAAAATTTCTATAAAGAATTGACACGAAAAATTTTCTATAAAAACTTTTTAAATTTAGCAATTTGGCCCCTGTTTTCGTTAGTAGTTTGTATAGGAGCTATGTTCAAATGTTAATCCCATTCAAGAGCCCAATTTTTATGCCAAACTTTTTCAAGAAGTTAGAAATATTCTTGTCAAGTTTTGTTACCATAGCTCGTTGTGTTGACACCCTATCGCATTTTCAACAGACAAATGGACTGACAAAACACAGACGGTCATCGTTCAATCGTGCTAAAATTTTATAAGGACCCAGGTTTAAAATTCTGATTGAGCTTAGAACCAACATTATGGGAATTACATACAAACGGAAGAACAATATATACCCCTATTATTTTTGAAGGTGGGAATAAAAATTTCCTTTAACTAGTGGATAATTGTAAAATTAAATTTAATGTAAAAATTTTCCTTTACAAACCGAAATTTAGAGCATTTTTAAATTTGGTTTAATTTTAAGTTTTCTGACCTCTAATATTTATAATTTGAATATCACAAAATTCTTTCATGTCCTAAACAAATTTTTTGGACAAATATTGATTTCTATAAACAGCCCACAAAAACGCCACAGACAAACAACAAACAAACAAATAACTCCTTATTGATACAACAATTTTACCTTAAATTATTGCGCTAAACGTTAACATTCGTCAACAGCAAAACAAAGGAAAGGAACAACAAAATGTCGTTGACAATTTGGAACAAAAAAAGTCATTAATTTTGATTTTCTGTTGGCAGCAATAAAATATAAATGACCTTTTAATGTTGCTGCCGCTGGTGCTGCCGGCTGATGGTAGTTTAGACAGTCAGTCAGTCTAATTTTATATTGAGTGACTGACTGTCGTTATTGACGAATGTCTGTCTGGTCGTTTGTTTTGAATTTGTAAAATTGTATCTCAAATGTTAGTGAAATATCGTGTTAAGTTAAATTGTTAAATTATTTTATTTATTTGTTCGTGGTATTTTGTGATTGATTAATCACAGTGGATGTAATTTTTTTTCTATAAATTTTTTATTTTGTTGTGGGTAAACAGCAGGTGGTTGAATTTGGAATACCCTATATCACTAATGGAGTTATTATTACTTTTTTAGTTCATTGATATCCCTACATCTGAAAATCTAGCCTATCGTCAACTTTTCTATAGAAAATCTTTACTATCGTCAACTTTTTTATAGAAACTCTTACCTATCGTCAAATTTTCTATAGAAAATCTGGACTATCGTCAACTTTTCTATAGAAAATCTGGACTATCGTCAACTTTTCTATAGAAAATCTGGACTATCGTAAACTTTTCTATGGAATATCTGGCTTACCGTCAACTTTTATATAGAAAATCTGGCCTATCGTCAACTTTTCCACAGAAAATCTGGCCTATCGTCAAATTTCTATAGAAAATATAGCCTATCGTCAACTTTTCTATAGAAAACCTGGACTTTCGGCCTATCGTCAACTTTTCCATAAAAAACCTGGCCTGTCGTCAACTTTTCTATAGAAAACCTGGCCTATCGTCAACTTTTCTATAAAAAACCTGGCCTATCGTCAAATTTTCTATTGAAAAACTTTCCTATAGTTAACTTTTCTATAGAAAATCTAGCCTATCGTCAAATTTCTATAGAAAATCTGGCCCATCGTAAACTTTTCTATGGAATATCTGGCTTACCGTCAACTTTTCTATAGAAAATCTGGCCTATCGTCAACTTTTCCACAGAAAATCTGGCCTATCGTCAAATTTCTATAGAAAATATAGCCTATCGTCAACTTTTCTATAGAAAACCTGGCCTTTCGGCCTATCGTCAACTTTTCCATAGAAAACCTGGCCTGTCGTCAACTTTTCTATAGAAAACCTGGCCTATCGTCAAATTTCTATAAAAAACCTGGCCTATCGTCAAATTTTCTATTGAAAAACTTTCCTTTAGTTAACTTTTCTATAGGAAATCTAGCCTATCGTCAAATTTCTATAGAAAATCTGGCCCATCGTAAACTTTTTTATAGAAAATCTGGCCTATCGTCAACTTTTCCTTAGAAAATTTGGCCTATCGTAAAATTTCTATCGAAATTATGGCCTATCGTGAAGTTTTCTGTAGAAAACCTGGCCTATTGTCAACTTTTCTATAGAAAATCAGGCTTATCGTCTACTTTTCTACAGAAAATATGGCCTATCGTCAACTTTTTTATAGAAACCCTGGCCGATCGTCAAACTTCTATAGAAAATATGGCCCACGTCAATTTTTCTATAGAAAATCTGTCCTATCGTTAGCTTTTTTATATAAAATCTAGCCTATCGTCAATTTTTCTACAGAAAATCTTATCTGTCGTCAACTTTTCTACAAAAAATCAGGCCTATCGTTAACTTTTCTATAGAAAATCTAGCCTATCGTCAACTTTTCTATAGAAAACCTTGCCGTTAACTTTTCTATAGAAAATCTGAAATTTTGAAAATTTCCAAATAAATAGTGAAATTTTGAAAATTTCCCTATAAATAGTGATGTTTTTAAAATTTTCCCTATAAATAGTGAAATTTTGAAATATTTCCCTATATTTGAAAATTAAATAAAAGTGAAATTTCCCTATAAATAGTGAAATTTTGAAAATTTTAATAAAAACAGTGAAATTTTAAATATATTGCTATAAATAGTGAAATTTTGAAAATATCCCTATAAAAAGTGAAATTTTTAAAAATTTTCCTATAAATAGTGAAATTTTAAAAATTTCCCTATAAATTGTGAAATTTTGAAATTTTGAAAATTTCCCTATAAATTGTAAAATTTAAAAAATTTCCCTATAAATAATGAAATTTTGAAAATTTCCCTCTGAATAGAGAAATTTTTGAAAATATCCCTGTAAATAGTGAAATTTTAAAAATTACATATTTTAAATACATCTACTTATTATCAAAGATATATCACAGTTTTGAAACTAGACGGATGAAATAACCCTCAGTTTTTGGTACTAAGAATATTGCCCTAGAAATCAGTTTTATATTATTGTTACTCTTGATTGAACTAATTGTTCGGAATTACATTTTAAGGCCTCTAACTTATAAAAAATAGTTTTTACAATATGGCATCAATTTAGACTATAATATACAATTCTAACTCAGGGGTAAGTAGATTTTATGGTCGACTTTGACCGTTCGGTTTTTATAACTTCATTCTTGTTTATATTGTAATAGTTTTTTGACATTTACTATGAGTTTTGCCTTTCAAGGTGAGTGTTTAGAGAAAAAAAAACATAATTGTATTTACAACTTAAACGGAAATAGTAATAGAAAAATTAATAGAAATCAAAGAAATTTATTTTCTTTATTACATTTAATTATGAGTTGTTGAATTAAAGTGTGTTTCCTAAATTAAATATTAAATCATTTTCCACCTTAACTTTTGAAATTGTTTTTTATTTCCGGTATTTGATTTTTTCCGAGTATACGTCTGTCTTTGTGTCCTTTAGACAAATAACAAACACGTGCTGGTGTTTTATTTTTATCGAAAAAAATAAATATGTTTTGATATTTCCTATTTTCTATTTTTTTTTGCTTTACACTGCCCATCATCATCTTTAGCCAATTTCCTTCATTCTGCAAATATTTATTAATTCTTGGAATCCTCCCAAAATTCACACCCATTCAATCTCTTCACACAGACCTAGATACACACACATACACCTCTCGTTATTGAAATAGATTATTTTTCTATTTAATTTGAAATTTCCTCCTTTTTTTCCTAAAGATGTTGCCAAGGCTTTTTGATACTTTTTCCGTTCTGGTTGTCTGATTTTAATGTTAAATTGTTTGTAACTAAATATAGCAACATATTAAAAGATAAGGTAAGGAAAATTTAACAATCTTGTGTTTTTTAGAAATTTAATATCAAATAAGAAAAAAGGTACTGTCGGCTAAAGTCGACCGTGAGGTACCATCTTCTTCTTTAGAAAAGGAAGTTTGAGCAATTAAATAAA
Source organism: Stomorhina lunata (assembly GCA_933228675.1). Lineage (NCBI taxonomy): Eukaryota > Metazoa > Arthropoda > Insecta > Diptera > Rhiniidae > Stomorhina > Stomorhina lunata. Next base: position 4,611,420 of record OW121741.1, on the reverse strand, counting down.
ACTCGAAGTAAACGAAAAAAAAACTGAATTTTATGTGCTCAAAATTGGTCAGATAAACAGGCAAAGAATGCCTGAATAATGAAAAGATGATAGATATTATGATGGACATACGACCTAACATTTTAAAGTTTAATGAAGCATTTCTGGAATTCTCATAGATCCTGGAAAAAATACAAATTTACATCAAAATCAAAATATAATATCCTTTAATACTTTACATAAGACAGACTGACAGCTTAAAAGAGTCCTTCATATAACCTCCATGCGAGATCATATAAATCGCTAGTGAAGAATATTTAATGTGGCATAAGCTGTATGACACGTTGCTCAGCAGACCATCCAATTAAAACCAAAGAAATCAACCTAGACAGGGAAGGCCAATGTTATTTTCAAACAAATAAAGACTGACGATGCCGCCATACCAAAATCAGTACCAAAAGTTACTTTTCAGAATGGCCTGGGCATTTTTTCTATCTGATAATAATATTTATAGTCCCAAATTCGACAATTTTGTTTTTTGAAGACTATATAAGTACATAATCACTTTGCAAGATAGGTTGAATAGATACAACAATATTACGGTATCAACCTAAGAAGTTCATTTAACCAAATTATATTGGTCATAGGACCACAATTCTTTAAAATAACTGTATAAAGATATGTGTAGCATACTTTTAGGAGCTTTCACAAAAAATGATATCAATTTTATTATTTGCACATGTTAATATAAGCTATATCCATTAATGATGATTTTGTGACATAAGATCTATGTATAAGAGTTTTAGAAAAAAAACTGTTAAAAAAGGCTAAATCGTGTAACATACTTTTAGGAGCTTCAAGAAAAACTATATATCAATTGTCTATTTGTACGTGTTGTTGACAGCTATATCTATCACTGAAGTTTTGTAAGGTAGTTTGAAGAAACGACCACTAATTTAACAGATTTACCTTGAACAAGATCTAATATCGAAGATCATTTAAGCAACTAAACTAGTGACTTGAAACCGAACTATATAGAATTTAAAGTCGATCACAAAACATTTTTGTGAGTTAACTATTTTTATAAAAAAGCAAACAGTTATGAGCTTCTGGATATTTAAATACAAAAAATTGTGTAGCATACTTTAAGGATTTTCCAGAAAATGATAGATAAATCTTATTATTTGCACGTGTTATTAAAAGCTATTTCCGCTTATGAAGATTTTGCATAAAAAAAGATGACCGTTATCAACTGTTAAAGTTTATTTAACCCAACTGACTAGTGACTTTAAGCTGATCGATATACTTAATGCTGGGCATAAGGTCAATATTTTTGAGCGTTACCCTTTCTTAAAAAAAAACAAACAGTTAAGAACTACTAGATGTTTCAACTAAGAGTTACAAGAAAACGTGTAGCATACTTTTAGGAGCTAAAAAATGATTAATGTTATTTTATGCACGTGTGTTAAGGCCTATACAAGAAATATTTTACAGCTGAAGCTTAAACGAGATGACCATAAGAAACTGTCAGAGTTAATGTAACTAAACCGACTAGGGATCGATATGCTCTAAGTATAAAGTAACAATTTTTTTTAAAATTTGCTATACAAATAAGAAATTTTTAAAAAAATTTCCTTTAAAAATAAGAAATTTTAAAAAATTTTCCATAAAAATAAGAAATTTTTGAAAAATTTCCGATAAAAATAATAAATTTTTGAAAAATTTCCTATAAAACAAGAAATTTTTGAAAAATTTCCTATAAAAATAAGAAATTTTTGATAAACTTCCTATAAAAATAGGAAACTTTTGAAAAATTTCTTATAAAAATAAGATATTTTTGAAAAATTTCCTATAAAAATAGGAAATTTTTTAAAAGTTTCTTATAAAAATAAAAGTTTTTTGAAATTTTTCCTATAAAAATAAGAAATGTTTGAAAATATTCCTATAAACATAAGAAATTTTTGAAAAATTTTATATAAAAATAAGAAATTTTTGAAAAAATTTTCATAAAAATAAGAAATTTCTGAAAAATTTCCTATAAATTGTGAAATTTTAAAACTTTTTCATTTATAGTGAAATTTTTAAAATTTCCTATTTATAGGTAAAATTTTTACAAATTTATTATAAAAAGTGAAATTTTCTTAATAATAGTGAAAATTTTAAAATTTCATATAAATAGTAAAATTTTTAAAAAAGTTGTATAAATTTTGAAAAATTTCCTATAAGTAGTAAAATTTTGAAAAATTTCCTATGAATAATAAAATTTTGAAGAATCTCCTATAAATAGTAAAAGTTTGAAAAATTTCCTACAAATAATGAAATTTTGAAAAATTTCCTATAAATAGTAAAATTTTGAAAAATTTTCTATAAATAGTGAAATTTTGAAAAATTTTCTATAAATAGTGGAATTTTTAAAAATTTCCTATAAATTGGAAATTTTGACAAATTTTCTATAAATAGTGAAATTTTAAAAATTTCCTATAAATAGTGAAATTTTGAAAAATTTCCAATAGATAGCAAAATTTTGTAAAATCTCCTATAAATAAAGAAATTTCAAAAAATTTGCTATTAATAGTCAAATTTTGAAAATTTTCTAAAACTTTTGCGTTTATTAGTAAAATTTGTAAAAAGAATCATATAAATAGTAAAATTTTATTTATTTGAATTTGTAGTAAAATTTTCAAAACGATCTTATATAATTTGACTCTATAATTCTATACTTTAATATCATAATTCCCAGAAAACTCATTCAATAGCAAACTTCAAACATCTTTGATTTCAACATATTTTATTGTTATCCACTTGCCAAAGACGACATAAGCCTCAATGTCTGTGTGTCTTATTAAAAACTAATCATCTGGTAAACTACCATTTGACCCCAATGGCAACCACATAAAGCAATATTGAATTAATTATAAACCATAAATAATTGATATTTTTATTTGAACATAAAAGGCACTAATTAACATGGTCTTGGCCTGGATGTTAATAACGACAAATATCTGTTAATTATGATAAATTAACTATAAATAACTAAAAATGAATAAATTGTTAAGGGAAGTTACTGGGTGCCCTGAAGTAGGCAATTAATTAGGGGAATTTTTATACTATAAAAGGACTGCCAGCAAACTCGTGTCAATAGGTAATTGCGATACTTAATCTAGTGTTTCACTATCAATCCGATTATCAATTAGTGAGTGAAAATTAAAATTACGCCTCTTGTTACACTCTAAATTTGTTTTCAACCCTTATTAAAAAAGCTTTGTATTTTTTGTAATTTGCATAAAAATGTGGCATATAATCGATGTACTGTGGCGTATGATTAATATTAATTAAGATCGATTTTGCTTAATATACTTTATGTGCCATTTGTCTAAGTTATAGAGTGATAAGTATGAAAAACCGAAACCTACCATAAAAATAACATCCCATAAACTTTTCAGTACTACGAACCTCCTAAAAGCATACAGAGATATTTTTTTGATACAAGAGTAGACGCTTTAAAAAAATATTTTTAATTTGGTTTCCAAAAATGGCCTACCTTAAAGAAATCACATTGAATCTACTTTTTTTAACGGGCAATCGATGAATTTAAGACATAAAACTGTTAATTAGAAAAGATTGTTGGGTCATCCCAAAAGTATGCTCCAAAAAAATTCGCTAAAATTCTATATGATATTCAACAATGAATTTTACAAAAAAACTTTAAATTTCACAATTGATACCCGGAAAAAAAAACCTCACTTAAATTGTACCGAAATTAATAAGAATTTGTTTAAAATTATATAGTATATTTTTAGGAGCTTCAAAAAAGTTTTTAGTTTTATTTTTTTTTTTTTAAACATATCAAATACAGAAATTCATCAAGTGGCTTTTAACATCCTGCACACTTCCTCGTGGTTTTTGTTTAAAAAATATACATTATCACTAACCTCCCTAAAGTATGCAATAAAAGTTCCTATTCAATCGCTTTGATGTTAAATTAAATTGGTTGTTCCTTAAATTTTCATTATATAGAATACAACAACTCGACATTTGTTTACAGAGACCATCTCATTGATCGACTCAGAATCACTTATTAAGTTTTATTTCATGCACAACATCACAAGAAAGAACGGTATATCCTTTAAACTAAATTATTATTAATTTCGATTCGCATTGATTGTAGAATATTGTCCGGCATTTCGATTCATATCAATTTGCGTATGATTTTTTACATCCTACACACTAACTAAACGTTTTTCGGATGACATCAAACATTATCTCAAACATCCTAAAAGTATGCAATCAAATTTCATATAAAATCTCTTTTATGTTAATTTCTTAAATTCAATTCTTATAAATAGAATTCAAAAACTCGGTACTTGGTTACAGATATATTTTCGACTCAGAATCACTGGCTGAGTAAATCTTTCGATGCCTGAAGTATATTTCTTACCAATTGAAATCAAGGAGAGCTTTAGAAAAACTTTTAACCTCCATGAAACTCAAATTAATATCTAACCGGATGTCTCAATTAAATATTATATATCAATATTTACTTAGACAAGAGCAAAAGTAAAGTATTTAAAGCTTTACAAAATTTAAATATTTTAAATAATCCCCTAACATAGGCTATGCCTTTTGGGTAGAAAAACAAATATTTACTTAGTCTAATTTAAGGATTAGAAAAATTTAAAAAATCAAATCTGAAAAAATAAACATTATATTTAATTTTAATTGGAATTTATAATCTTTAGAAAAAAAAAACAATATTTGTATGAATATTCTTAGTTTAACAAAATTTTTAATTAAATTTTTTCTTTCACTCCTAAAGTGTTTTGCTTTAGTACCAACAAATGTTACAAGTGCATTACAAAGTGTTAACCTACTTTTTCTAAATTGTTTCTTATTTTCCGAGTTTTTCTTGATTTTCAAATGTTAAGAGCAGCAGCAGCTGTTGAAGTTTCAGCGTTATGGCAAAATATTCCTTTTTTTCTGTTTTTTTTTTTATTGTTGGAAATTCTATGTTAATAGTTAAAATTTGTTATTAATTTTCTTTTTTTTTTTTTTTTGTTTCATAAGAATTTTTCTTTAATTTGCTTTGAATCTTGGTATCAGGTTTTTTTTACTTATTTTTTGTTTTAGAACTTTAAACACGAATAGGTTTACACTTACACTTGATTACTGGGTATTATGTTTAAGAATTTGAAGCCTACTTTTAGGGGCTAAGGGAGACTTTGCCAGAAGTTTGTTAAAGATTTTTTTATTTGTTATTTTGTTTAACATTTTTTAAATTTTTGAACAAAAATTTATTAAAAACACAAATTTTATATCTTAGAACTATAATGTTTTTTATAACTTTCAAAATTTTTTTTTAACTTTTTTCAAATTGAAATTGTATTTTTAATTTCAATTTGTTTTAAATTATTTTTTGTTTAATTTTTTCATAAACCAATTTTTTATTTTTAACACAAAATTTTCTTAATTTTTCTCATATTCTTCACAAATTTTCCTCTTTTATTTTATTCACTTATGCTTTTTACACACTCACACATACCGTAAGTTGATTGTACAAAACTTCCGATACCGCTCCGTAGCAGTTGACCGTGTGCTTCGTTAGCAAATAACGTCCGTGTACTGAATTTGTGTTACGACAATTGTCGCAGTTTTGTATACGACATATATAAAATGTATGTTATCACACAAATCGTTCGAATATAATTCATATATCCACTCAGACGAGAGACGTCTCGACATTTTTTAGTACCTTTTACTCTTTAACATAGAACCTCAGAAAAAATCCTACACATTGCTCAGTTTTACTCATTTATTTTCTATTTCTTCTCTCGTCTAATAGTACCAAATTTGCCTCGGAAATTTTAATTCATTCAATAGTAAAATTGTTGTCGTAGTCCCAGTCAAACATGTTGGCAGAGACCAGCCATTCCCGTAATTTTTTTGTCTAGTTTACGTTAAACATTTCGTAAAATTTCTATATGTTTTTGTGTTAGTGCCCAAGTAAAACTCTATTAACTGTAAACTCTTTTTATGTTTTTTTTTTAACTCCCATTCATTAATGCTCTCACTCTCTTTCAAATAACGCTAAAAAACGTTATAACCAAAGAGTCAAATTGAAAGTCTCTTGAAATCTCCTAAAATTTCCTATTCATGCCGGTTTGTTGAGAGCCCTTAGAAACACGTGAGTTGAGTTTTCTCTCTTGCTCTTTTGTCTAAGGCGCAGGTTTTTTTAGTACTTTTTACTATTTAGCGGTAATTTTTTTTTGTTTGAATGAAATTTAAAACTGGCAATGCTGGATTTGAAAATTTATTTTTGATTTTTAAGAAATAAAGTGAAAAGAGTATTTATTTACATATTTGGTAAGTTATTTCGTTTTAAAGTCATAAGTTTAGTTGTAAAGTCATAAGTTTTCAAATTTTAAACTTACATTTCAATATTTTAGATAAGAGTTAAGACTGCAATAAATCTATTACACATACGAGTAGTACCTCTTAATAGTGAAGATCAAAATAAACTCGTCCATGAAAGTCGATTGGAATCCGTAATTTATAATTTTCAGGCGCAAAAATCATTCTGTATATGACAGATGACATGGGTTATATTGGCTGTGGGGACCGCTGTGGTTTGTGCCTTATTTATGTATACACATGTGCCTAAAGAGTACCCCAAAAGAAGAACAGTTCGCATCCGTTCCATTTGAGATAGCCATGTGTGTGACGAAGCGCCGTCTTTGGATTTTATAGTCTTTTAAGATGGTTTTAAACTTAACGATATCAATTTTTGACGTATTAATTCATCTAGACGTAAGTTTAATAGATGACGATTATTTTTTGATGACATTCTATGTCAGCTTCCATTTGCATGCAACTACTTATACAACCAACACATGTCATTATCAATGGCCATTAGCCTTTTAGTTTCTGGGTCACTTAGGTTTTGAACGTCTGCAGGCCCAATTCACTACTCAAAATCCAGCAAAATGTGTCTGCGAACGCTAGTGATGCTGTAAGAGATACGAAAACGACTATCTATGATTTTCTTACACACTCTCACAGACATCGGCGTTTTTTCAGCGATCTAGCATTTTGTTGACATACGAATGTTGGTTGAGAGTGTAGCTGATCCCAACGCAATTTTGGTCCTATGACGTTTACCTTTGGAGATAGAGCATTACTGATTTTTCCCTTTTTACCCCCTTAGCGGCAGAGTTTCTGAAAATCCCTTTTTAGTGGATCTTTACTTCTAAAAAGGTATCCGCTGTCATAATATCTGTTCTCTAGCTTTAGCCGTTTGGGCAGGTCGATGATGATTTAGTCACTCACGATAGAGTTTCATATATGTGACTCTCAAAATATAAAGGGACCTAAGAATTTTGTTTAGGAGAGCCATTTTTATGATTAAAATGCGTACATCTTTGATGTACTATCACTGAGCGTGTTGGTATTGGTCTCATTTGAAAGCCACACATCACATAATGCATTAACGTGTTGGTCAAAATTGACAACTCGCGGAGATCGTCCCTACCTCTTGTTTTGTGTAGTTCTTTCTTGTTTTATGTAGTAGGTCCCTTTCTCTATGCGCTGTCACATACATAAATATATAGACTATTTAAATCCTTGTGAAACATAGAGGCTCACGATTTTGATACTTTATAGAAAATTTAAATAATATAGAATAAAAAGAACTTTTTTGAGATCATGTGTAACTTTTTGGTTACATTTTGTAATTTTAATGTATTAATGGTTTTGTTACTTTTTGTAATCTATAAATAACTTTTGAGTAAATACTCCTAAAAATAAATGTTATATCGTAATTAATTTACCTAAAAATATTCGTAAAGAATTTGGTACTTTTTTCAATTTAGGAGGTATACCAAGGAAAAGAATCTGTTATATCATATCTCTTGAATTGATACGAATAAACAACAAAAATGAAAATTTGTTTGGTACTTTTTGAAACACTTAGACGAATAGTTTTTAAAAAGGGTAAAACAAATTGTAAGTACTTTTTGAAAGCAAGTGTATCTAATATATAAATGACGCAAAATATATAACGCAATTGATAAAGATTGAAAATTGTATCAAATAATGCTATGGTACTTCTTTTTAATTCATGTTGTACAAAAGGGTAAAAACTGGACATTTTTTTAAGATCTGGTACTTAGTTTTCAACATAATAATATTTTTTGTATACCAAAATATATTGTCAAACAAATTATGAAATACATAAATGGTACTTTTTAAATTTAGGGCATAAAAAGGGAAAACATTGGTAATATGTATCATATCTCTAAAGTTAATTACTTTGAAATAATGCTATGTCAGTTATGACAACAAAAGTAGAGATGTTGATGGTACTTTTTACAAAATTATTCTAAAAGGTATTTGAAAGGGTAAAAATCAATTTTTGGTACATTTGTAAATACTTAAATCCTGACCCCAAATATCCATCGCAGACGATTGAGATCGAAAAATTATATATTTATTAAATTACTTTTCGGTACTCTTTTTTAATTCATAAAATAAAAAAGGGGTAAAAGCGAGAAAAATTTGTTAGACTTGATACTTTTTTTTTCAGTCCAATTATATCGTTTTAAATAAACCTAGAAAAAAAAATCACCACAAACGATTTATAAAATAAATAAAAATACATATTTGGTACTCTTTTTAATATATAATATGGTATGTTTTTTTTTATTACTTTTGTCTCTGATCGACTTCTCATAATGGACAGAGGACTTATGTCCACTGGAGGCATGTAGAATTTATTTTTGGTACTTTTTTATAGCTAATAAGTTTCCGGTACTTTTTTAATTTATGAAGTAAAGAAAGGAAAAAAGTTATGGAATTTTTCAAAAATTTGGTGCTTGTTTTAAATCTAATTACATCTTGTGAATTAATAAACCGAGAAAAAATTCAGTACCAAAATAAATTGGCAAAAAATATCAATTTCAGATTTTGTACTTTTCTCCTTTAAAAAGGGCAAAAAACATAATGTCATATTTCGTCAATAAAATGTATTTAGATCTTCTACGAAAATAAAAATTGGGGTGTAAGTTAAGTTAAGTTTTTAGAGTATATTCGGTACTTTTTCAGCCATTTAATTTATTATCGTAAATCTATATGTAAATCGTTATTTATTACTTTTGCCTCTGAAAGACTTCTAATAGTAAAATTATATGGCTTAATTATGTCAATCGGATCATAAAGAATTTATTTTTGGGCTTCGAAATGAGAGCACGTGCAACGGTCCCAAAGTTTTTGTCACTATAAGAAGTCGATCAGAGACAAGAAGGAAAAAACGAATATTACAATCGATCAAGATTTTTATCAAATAAGTTTCCGATACTGCCTTATTTTTTAAGAGTAAAGAGGCAAGTTTTTTAAGTGTATATAAAAATAAAAAAATTTATGACAAAAGCAATTGACAACAAAAATGTATATGGTACTTTTTCTTTTTTAAGGGATAAAAAGTGAAAAAATCTTTGATGACATATCTCTTAAACTGAAAAAGGCAATTATTATATATTATAATTTACACGACAACATTCCATTTGGAACAAGTAGTACTTCTCTCAGACAATGAGTTGCATCCGGTTCTATTTTTAGACTTATTGAAAAGGACCTACGTTTTAGCTCCGGCTCCGAATGGCAAATGCATTAGTTAGAAAAGTTTAACATAGCCTAATACTCAATAACTAGCCTTATAGCAATAACTAGAAGCTGAGTTATGAGGTGAACAGCCGCTTTTTTTTCAGTCTTTTTTATTATTTTCAAATGAGTCTGGCCAGGGATCGCACTTGGGACCTCTGGTATGCTAGGCATATGACTTACCTGCTATACCAAGGCGGTTTACTAAAAAAAGGCATTTTTAAAAACTATAAAGATTGAAGACTTGTTTTATAATTTTTAGAAAATGGTCTTTATATGGGGTAAAAAAGTATTTTATTTGGTACTTTAAGTACTTTTTTAGTACTTTGTTTATAAAATATAGAAACAAAATTTATATCACAATAAAAAAAGATTTAAAAAAGGAAAACAAATTTAAATACTTTTTTGAATTTAGTGGGGAAAAAAGGGATAAATTGGTAACGTTTTGTCTATTAAACTATAGAGATTGAGAACAAAATGTTGTTGCATTTTGTAAGATATAAAAAAGTCGCTTATTAGAAACTTCTTGTAAAATAGTCTTAGCAGGAGCTTAAAGAAATTGGAAGGAAAAAAATCTTGTTTTATTCTGCTACACTTTTTGATAGTTAAGTTATAAAGTCATGAAGTTTTTTTTTTACATTACATTACATTACATTACAGTTTTTCATCATCTGCTTGACAGATTAATTTTATGGCTCCGTTTTTATTTTAATTAATTTAAAAATCTGTAGAAAATGATTTGCTTTTTATTTTTACGATATCAAAGTAGTTTTTGTTGCTGCTTGTGAAACAAATCTGCTCAGAATGTATTTAAAAAAACCCATTCCGCTTAATCTCTAGCTAACAGGCAAAAGGACAATTTGAAAACATTTTCCGTTTTTAGTGAATGAATGAGTGCGTGTGTGAGAGTGTATGTGTGTGTGGGTTTGAGTGTTCCTCTTTTTCATGATTTTCCAATATGCGTAAAGGAATTAATGAAAATTCTTCATTTTATGCTGTACATCTTTTGAAATAATTTCCATTTTATGTCTGGGAGTGTGAGTCTTGTTTTTTTTTTCGAAACTTTTCTCAAAAACCCCTTATGCCAATTATTTTAGTATTGTTTTTTTTTTCGTTTTGTATTTTGTCAAGGCTACGTGTTGAGATTTTATGCGTACCCAATGACGACTATAGATTTTGTAGTTTTACTCCCAAAATCCAAAGAAAATTCAACAAAAAAAAAAAAAAAAAGGGAGGAAAGATGACTTACACTTTATGTGGTAGCAGTTAATTAAAAAACGTGCTATAAATGAACAATTTGAAAATTTCACAAAATTTCAAATTGGATTGAATCATGTCTCCTCCTTGATGCCTGTAGAAGGTTAAGCTGTATTGGTCGCATAAGTTATGGGCACCCGAATATAAATGATAAAGCTTTTAATTAAGGCAACCAAATTCACTTTAAATCACAATTGCAAATGAAATTTGCTTAGAAATTTCATTAAATATTGACTTTCTACTTTTTTTTCCTTTGGCAGTTTCCACTTTCTTGATAAATTCTAACTCATTTTCCAGTGTCCTTTTTTCTTCCTTTCTCTTCTCCTATTTTTTATTTTTCTGTCAAGAAATCTTAAGTTTGTCATTATTGCCCTCTTAAGTGTTGATTGTCTTGTAGCTCATCTTTAAGTCTTTATTATCATTATCAACATCATAATCATCCTTGAGTAGATTTAGACACGAAGAGAAATAGAAGCAATAAAACAGGACAAGAAAACAAAGACATAAGCTGGAAAATCTTAGTTAAGGATTAGTTGTTAATTAGTTGGTAGTCGTATTAGCCAAAAAAAAAAAAACAATCAAGTGACACAAATTAACCGTCCTCTTTATATAATTGATATTAGAGCCAAAGTATAAGGAGGAATATCGTTAAAGGAATAGATTATCAATTTCTTGAAATTCCTATAAAAGCCACCAACAATAAAAGTTTAATGGTAAAAATAAATCACACTCGATATTAAATAAATTTTCTACAGCGACAATAAAAAGTTTTAATTAGTTTCAAAGTAATTGGCTAAAGACTTTTTAAATGAAAGAAATAAAAAAAAATAATATTAAAAATTTCAAGAAAATCAAATTTGCAATGTTTTAACTTTATTAGAACTTAGAACTTTAAAAGCTGTAAATTATATAGCTTAATACAATTTTAGTATCTAAATTGTGATCAAAGAGTTGGACCACATGTGATCGTTGAGATTTATAGCTTCGAGGTTGTAAAAGAATTTGTTTACCTTGGTACCGCCGCACAGTGGTTCAGAATCGTTTTTCATTGGCCAAAAACTCTGTAACTTTTTAACCAATAAAGATTTTGTCAAAGCTTTTAAGCTTTAAGTTTTTAAGCTTTAAGCTTTTAAGCCTTAAGCTTTTATCAAGTTTAGGTTTAATTAAAATCTGTGCAGCGGTTGTTAACTAATTTAAGCTTAAAGTTCAATTATCGATCTGTAATTCCGTTTCAAATGTACTAACCTATTTTTAGCCATTTCCGCTTAAACGATTTGGCTCAAATTTAGACCAGAAACCAATCTTGGATGACAACATAATATTTTGTTATCCTCAGGTTGGCCTCTTTTTTCATTGAATTATTTTCCGTATATTCATTAGGCCCAAATGGAACAAAAATTGAAAATTTAAATTTTTGAAGTCGAATATCTCTAAAACCATAAGAGATAGAATATGCATGTCGTATTTACTATATAGTATGATTCTTCAAATGACAATTATATATCGTTTTAAGTGATTTATGAGTCTGAGGTTTCCCACTTTGGGGGCCCTAATAAAATCTAGGCTATCCAGGTTCAAAATTCAAACTCCTAAACACTTTTGCGATATGCACATGAAACTATTTAAAATCCGCTTATCGGTTTAGAAGTTGTGGACTTATTTCAATTATATTTTTCCAACATCCCACAGTGATACGATTTGCTATCTCTTGAACTCTTAAAGAATTTTGTATGCAAAAATTTTGAGTATTTTCATTAAAATAAAAAAAGTGTTCTACAGGCGGGTCCGGGCGTATGCAAAAGTATATATTGGCTAAAAGAAAACACTTTTGCCTATCTTAGGATGGTTTTGATTTTTGTTCCTTTTTTGTCCTTTAAAAGTTATACGTATATTTTACGTATACATGGTATTTTCATGGAATTTTATTGTATAACACCCTAACTACAAATTATACAGGGTACGCAAATACTATTTGTTAACAGCAACAGTTCATCCAATATAACAAACAAATCTCAGCCCATTATTATTAATAGTTTTCAAGAAATCGTTATTAATATGAGATCAAATATTACAATTTTCTTTATATTTCTAAATAAACTTAAATTCCTCGCCTTTAGCTGCCTGCCACGCCTACTACTGCAAATATTTTGATACAATTTTTCGGCTACCTTAGTTTTGATACGTTTCCTTTCTGATGGCATACAAATTTTAAGAATCTATATCATGAAAAATATAGGTTTTGGCAAATGAAAATTGATTCTGAGCCACTGTGCGCCGTCAACATAAATAACGATATAAGTTTCGAAATCAAACGTAGAATCATACTTGCCGACAGATGCTATTTTGGCCTAAGGAGGCAGCTAAGAAATAAAGCTCTCTCTGTAAAAACTAAAATCACGCTCTATAAAACTCTTATACTACCCGTGTTATTACATAATGCCGAATCATGGGCACCTGCGCAGGCAGATGGCTACGTTGGCTGGGACTAGCCGAAAATTCTCTAGCAAGAAGAGTGTTCGAAAATGATGGGAGCTAGTTAAAGGGAACGTCCTAAACTTCTACGGAAAGTCCAAGTAGAGAAAAATTTTTAAAAACTTGGCCTACAAAATTAGATTTAATGCTGACAAGATAGAAACCCATGAAATTCTAAAATAAGCCCGGCTTTTGACCTAAAAAAGTTGTAAATATATGCCATTAAAGTAAGTAAGTATTTCTGATTCAACAAACTCCTAAGGGTTAAGGAAAGTACCACTTTTGTACCCTTTTACCATCCAATTTTTAAAAAGTTCCCGAATTCGTGAATTCCTAGTCTGCAGAAGAAAATAACTTAATCTCGTATATAGTTTTGGAGATATCAGAAAATCAAAAAAAGTTCTATAAAATTATACTGATATACGGAAACCAACAGTTGCATAAAACTTGTCTATTCTAAATTTAATCGTCATAGCTATTACAATTCTATTCAATTCATCAGCATAAATGTGATTTCCGGGGCGGGGTTATATGAGAGTTCTAATTAAATGTGTATCGATTTCGCCTATTTTCAATAGATAACTTTTTCAAAACATCGAAAATACTTTTGTAAAATTTCGTTAAGGTGCTATCGCGCTTTTCTCTGACGGAACGACGGACATAAACCTCTATTTTTGTATTTTTGTGTTTCCGTAAGTTTTTTATAACGGAGCTAGGGTCAAATGGTGACCGCTTATAACAAAATTTGGCACACTTGCTGTTTTTTCATAAAAGACTGTCTTGTGCTTAATTTAGTGCCATAGCTATTACAGTTTATAATTTATTGGTATTCAAGTGTATTCATGGTAGAATTTTGGCTGTGTCCATAAGTGTTTTGTATGGGAGCTATAGTTAAATGTAACCCAACGTTTTAACCAGCTATGAAAATAAGCGGACAGGTGTTTGGTACTTTTTTGAAACTATGTCCGATAGGGGGTAAAAAAGGGTGAAAATAGTTTTTTTGGTACCTTTTTAACCCACTCTTATATTTTAAACTAAAGAATATAGAAAGAAACTTTGTACTGCAATCAATAGATGTGAAAGAAACATTAAGCACGTATTTGGTACTTTTTTGATTTTGGGGCCAAAATGGGTAAAAAAGGGATAAAATGATAACATAACATCTCAAAAAGTAATATGAATAGGAACATTATGTTAACTGCGTTTTAATAAAATATACCGAATTCAATTGTTACCAAAAAGTACCAAATATGCATATGTAACTTTTTGAAAAAGGGGAAAAAATTAGTATTGTTATACCTTTTAAACAAATCAATGTTTGTCTGTATGTATGTTCTTTATAGAATAGTAAACTGTGAATTTGATCATGTTATGCTCTTCAGCGAAAATGTTGCGGATAAGCCGGCGAAGGTTTTTAAGTTGATGAGACTAATTTCCGACAGATGGCGCCACCGAAAATTACTAAAAATTAATTAAATCGTAAACTGTACATTTAATCATGCTATGATCTTTAGCAAAGTTGTAGCGCATGAGCCGGCGAAGGCTTTTTAGTTGGTATAAATAATTTCCTACAGGTGGCGCTACTGAAACTTACTCAAAGTCAATTTAATCGTAAGCTGTACATTTAATCATGCTACAATCTTTAACAAAGTTGTTGCACATGAGCCGACGAAGGTTTCTTAGTTGGTATGAAGAAATTTAGACAGGTGGCGCCACTGAAATTTACTCAAAGTCAATTTAATCGTAAGCGGTACATTTAATCATGCTATAATCTTCAGCAAAGTTGTTGCGGATAAGCCGAAGAAGGTTTATGAATTGGAATCAGCAAAGTCCGACAGGTGGCGCCACAGAAAATTACTCAAAGTGAAATAAATCGTAAACTGTGCATTTGATCATGTTATAATCATAAGCAAAGTTGTTACGCATAAGCAGCCAAAGGTTTCTTAGTTGGTTTGAACAATTTCAGGTGGCGCCACTGAAAACTACTCAAAATAATTTAAATCGTAAACTGTGCATTTGATCAGACTAAATTCTTTAGCAAAACTGTTTCGCATGAGTCGACGGAGGTTTCTGTTGGTATGACCAATATCCAAAATTATTAAAATGAGTTAAACTGTAAACTATGCAATCTATGTGTTGGTCGGACAAAATAAATAAAATAATTCGAAATTAACTGAATATTTGTACAATGTCTTTCCTCTAAATTTATTTTAACATTTTATAGAATAAAATATATAAAAACTTTAAAATTTGCCTCAAAATGCTTATCATAAAGCTCCGAGCAAGGCTCGGTCAACCAGGTACTTTGTTTTAAATTAGCAAATAAGCAATTTGCCTAGACGAGGTTATACGGGAGCTATGGTCAAATATGAACCAATTTTGCCCAATTTTAATACCAATTTTCCCAGAAATGAAGAATATCTTTGCCAAGTTTCCGTGACCTAGCTCTTTTTGTTTCGGCGTTATAGTGATTTCAACAGACAGACGAACAGGCAGACAGACGGACATCGCTTAGAATTTCATAAGGATTCAGAATATAAATATATCTCTTTTATTTTTTGAGCCAATATTAAGGAAATTACGAAAGGATTGACAATTTCAATATACCCCACATTTTTTTTATGGTGGGTATAAAAATGACAGATGCAGTGAAGTATTTCTTGCAAACTGAAAAATGTGGTTAGTGCAATGAACATCATATTGAATTATTATGCCTTGAACATCTAGAGCATCCGATTTGTCAGTATTTACACCACCCATTTTTGAGCTTTTAATCACATTTAAAAGCACTTACAATATAAATAAAACTCATTAATCTTTCTATTTCTTGTTAAAGTATAGTCCAAAATTTAACTTAATCATAATTATTATATTCAAAATTATAATTTTGTAATATCAAATCATTTACTATCTAAATTATTATAATAATTATAAACAATTAGTCTTTGTTCACACATCTTTTACTTAAAATTTAATTATTTCAACAATTTACATTATTAATCTGTTGTAATATATTAAATTAATAACAACAGGAAGAAAGTTATTAAGATAATTTATTGAAAAGCTGCTTTTCTTCAAAGGAAACATAAAGTGAGCTAAAAAACACTTTAACATAAGTAATGATATGTATAAATCCTTTTACAAGGTCCTTAAATAGTGTTCAAAAGTTTCTTTAATTAGCTCAAGCACTTACAAATTTCACATATTTTTCATATTTATGACCTGGTCTTTTGATATTAATAAATTTGATTTTGTTATAAATGTATAACTCTTCCACACATTTCCATACATTAATCAATTTTTGGTTAAATTAATCACTTACAATTGGCGGTTACCGTTTCCACTTAACGTGCGGTAAGAGAGCAAATCTTATATTTAATGAAAATTTACCGCTTTAACCGCCACTACGAAATCTCATTTATAATGTACTTCAGCCAACACAAGAGCAATAACTTCCTTCCACTTGTCAGCAATACAATTACAATTACAGATAATTGCATGTTTCTCACTCTACAATTGGGCTTTTAGCAGAAAAATTAAAGTATATAAAAGAAAATCAACAGAAATTACAAGAGTATTTATGTATGTGTATGTATGAATATAAAAGAGGGTGAACTGATTAACTACAAAATCAGGCATGAGTGAAGTTATCCCTTAAGAGCGTTTGATCGCTATTTGTTGCAATAATCCAAAGAAATTGAAATAAATGAAATACATGAAATTTGTTAGGTTTTAACCAGTTGAAGATATATAAGGTTTATCACGCAATTGAGGGAGTCAAAAGGTGCTCACAGGTTTTGTTTATGAAGACACATACACAAATGCAACCGTAGTCTTTCTTTTATAATAATTCAACCATTATCAGTAATAGCAATTGCAAGCCTTTTATTGGACACGTTTGGCTTCCCGGGTGCTATCTTCAATTAACGAATTTCCTTGGGTAAATATTTGTATACACTTCACCAACATAGGTGGAATGGATATTATAAGTTTCAGCTGTTGTATATAACGCATAGAAACATTGGTCTTAGATTCACTTTAAAGTATACGAATAGACTTAGAATCACTTCCTGAGTCGATTTAACGATGCACAGTGGGATGGTTTAAAAATATAATGGAAATAATTCTGTAACTTCTAAGCCGCAGGAGTTATAAAAATGTAATTTTTAATTAAGTATATTCCGTTTAGGAATGGATATGTAACTCGGGCGGATTTGAAAAAAAATTATGTGTATATGGCAGAAGTGTTGGGTAGCTTAAGTTTGAAACCTGGAAAGAACCTAGATTATACTGGGGAGGGCACCTCGGACTCATAAATCACTTAAAATGATATATAATTGTCATTTCCCAACCGATTTGACAAATATATAGCTCAAGATCTACAAAAAAACATCGCTACATGTCTATGATATCTCTTATGGTTTAAAAGATATTTGAAGAAGTGTATCAAAAGCTTTACTATGTAAAAAGTTTCACTTATAACTTTTTATATATCGGGTGGTTAAATTTCAAGGGCCGATATTGATTTTGAATAAAACACAAACTATTTAGGAAATTATTGTAATTTTATTTTATTATGATATATTGGTATTACTCAATTATGTATGGAACAAAATATCGGCCAAATGGGCGCCGCGACCACAGCGACACACCTCCATCCGATGGTCCAAATTTACGATGACCCTGAGGCATAATGGAGGTTCTATGCCGTTAATGTGATGAATTATCTCATCCTTTAGCTCTTGAATTGTTGCTGGAATATTGACGTACACCTTTTCTTTCAAATAACCTCAAAGAAAAAAGTCCAACGGTGTCAAATCACATGATCTTGGCGGCGAATTGACATCGCCATTATGTGAGATAACACGGCCATTGAATTTGTTGCGCAAAAGAGCCATTGTTTCGTTAGCTGTGTGGCAAGTGGCACCGTCCTGCTGAAACCACATATCGTCCACATCCACATCTTCCAATTTGGGCCATAAAAAGTTCGTTATCATCTCATGATAGCGAACACCATTCACAGTAACTGCCTGACCGGCCTCAGCTACACTATCGCGAACAGCAGCAATATTTTCTGCAGTACGAGCTGTACGAGCATGCACTGGTGTTCTCACATCTTCTACAGACCCGGTTTGCTCGAATTTTTTCACGATTTTTGCGATTGTACGCACATTTGGACGATCAAATTGACCAAAAAAATCACGAAGTGCACGATATGTATTTTGATTTGAACGCCCATTTTCATAATAAGTCTGGATAACTTTAACACGTTGTTGGATTGTGTATCTCTCCATGGTTCAAATTGAGTAAGTCTGAAATAGAGAAATGTCAAATAAAATTCGGAAAAAAACTTGGCGTTTAGGTGTAGTTCACATTCAACATCGGCCCTTACAATTTAACCACCCTTTAGATAGTAAAGTTAATATTTAAAAAATAAACCATTTTTCCCTGTTTTTATACCCTTCACCACCATAGGTGGAAAGGGTATTAAAAGTTTGTGCTGATGTTTGACCTTTTAGCATACAGCATTAGAATCACTTTCTGAGTCGATTTTGCGATGTCCGTCCTTCCGTCCGTCTGGCTGGACCCCCATGTAAACCTTGTAATCAAACTACAGGTCGCAATTCTAAAGATATTTGATAATTGAATGATGAAATTTGGCACAGATAATTTTTTTGATAATGGGACCATGGCTATTATAATTCGTCAAAATCAGTTCATTATTTATGGTACCTCCCATAGGACCCACTTCCCGGAATTAATATATTGGCCACAAATATCAATATTTTTTAATGAACTTTTAAACAAATGCTGCTTATGACCATAGCTCCCATACAAACTCTTCTTTAAAAACGCACTAAATGAGACAAAAACACAAAAACGCTCGTAAATCTAAAGATAATGAGAATTTTAAGTTTATTTAAGTTTAATCAATTTATTTAAGTTTAATCAATTAACCATCAATTAACTGTAATCAATTTACCAAATTTCGAGATAATCGGTCCACATTTGACCCTAGCTCTCATATAAGTCCAAATGACGGAAACAGCTTAAATATATAAGTTTTGAGAAAATGTTTGTATGATGGCAAAATTTAGCAAATATTTGTCTTTATACAGGAAAAAGAACACCTTTGACCTTAGTGGTGGAGGGATCGTATGGTCGGGCTTGACCGACTATAGCACTTTCTTACTTATTTTATTCTAGAAACATGATGCCAGAAATTTTCAACACGTATATTTTCTTCTAGAGAGAAAGGAAACGTCATATTTCCAAAAGCCTCCTTTTCTAGATCTAGATCTAATTCGATCTAGATCTAATTCGATGCGGTCTAAGGGGCATAATTCTAAAAAGAAGAACATATTACAAAAACTGTATATATTTCTTTGTAACAGCGGTCAATGTTGCGTTTTTGGTAAGGAAAAACTTGATTTTACATAATTTTTGAAAAGCTTAATAAAGTGGTAGATTCTACTTAAAAAGTGGTAGAATGTAGAAAGATACCCAAAAGTGGTAGATCTTCTATCAAAGTGGTAGAGTTGGCATCGCTGCATGGAGGCAAAACGAGAACATAGGAAATATCAATGTTTTGGTGATTTGACAAATAAATAGACTAAGAAAAAATAAATATTTTCTTGTTCTCTTTGAACGTATTTCGTATTTTTGTTTGTTTTTTATTTTTGGTTCGTGATGAGTATGTAAATTGATGATTGGTGCTCGGCCCCTAGTGGCTAATTTGCCGATCATTGGCTTATAGACACAAACAGAACAACAACAACAACATCGTTTCTGTTGATGTTGTTGTTGTTGTTATTCTAGAAAACTTGGGAAAGAATTATATATAGAGAACTTTGCACAATGGGGCGGATAACTTAAAAATTCGTGATAGTATTAATATAACTTATACATATATTACTATTTAACCCTAGAACGTCATCCTTCGTCAAAATGACTACGGAAAATTTTATTTTCAAATCAAAACAAAAAAAGAAGGCTATAATATGTTCAGTTTTTATTATTAATTAAGAAATAAACAAATGAATTTCTTAAAATATTTATTAAAAAGAGTCTATTAATACATAAGAAAACTATTTTGGTATCCATTTTTGCTCACGAAGAGTTTTATAGTCTCTTAAAGTGTGCGCAGTCAAAATGACGAAGGATGACGTTAGTGTATGTAAAATAAGGATGACGTTCCAGGGTTAATATATATGGTACTTATTTTAAATTATTTTATACAAGTATTTGTATTCCCAGTCAGCATTTAAAAGATTATTTTTTGAAAAATCATCCAAATAAGACTTTTTTAACCACTTTGGAAGACCAAAAAACGATTTGTCGTCTGCGCGATTAAAAAACTAGTCGAAGTAGATTCGCGCTTATTCTTTAAAACTTACAATTTAAAAACACAATAACAAAAAGCATATTCATTAAAAATCAAACATATAAGGGATTGAAATTCGACAGTTTTGAACGCTATTTTGCAAACAGATTTTGCACAGTTAGATGATAAAAAGGTTACTCCTATGGTGTTGGTTTTGAAATACTTTTTAACGCGCATAGATAATGGGTGCTGTAGGTAAGTGGGTTAGCAAGCCGACCACTAAACATATGATATCATTTTTAGCCTTGAGTCAAAAATGACTCTAAAATGGCTCATAAAAGACTCATAAAGATGTTCATAAAAGATTCTCTCAAGGGAGTCGCGGCTAGGGTACCATTTTCTCCTGAAGGCACAGTCTTTTTCGAATCGAAAATGATAGCGTATTCGATTGTTTTAGTCGTCCGCGGCAGTCAAAAAAGAGTCAAATATGATCAGAAAATAACAAAAATGCTGACTGGGTTAGTATTAATATTAATATTTGCATCAGTATAAATACTGGTATTAGTATTACTTTTGTAGTGACTCATTATGCCGTTTTGAACGTACATATATAATTATTTTCAACTTTATTTTGAATTTGTCTGTACATAATTGTTTGACACTTAATTGACACATTTACAACTACACCCTCTAGTTTATTGAGCTTATTTGTACTTTAAACAGTTTATTAGTAATATTTTTTTTTTCAATATTATTATAAAATTTTATTTACTGTATTTCATTTAAGTGTTTTATTAATATTGTCATTGGAAAGATTTAGAGTTGTCTAGTTGTTGTTTGACAGTTAAACGAGCATGTCAAAAAGTTAAGATTTTTATCAATACGACAGACAGAGAGACATACATATATACCAGCTTGTATTACAATATTTGCAAATAATAGACATTTCGAGGGTGTAAATAAATAAAAGGATGGATAATTTGTTGTATATTTATGTTTATTTAAAATTAAATGCGAATTTATAAAACTGAAAGTTTTAGTCATATTCTAATAGAAATGTGACACTTTATTGGCATCTAAGCCAAGATACAAACATTATTTTATGATAAGACTTATGAAAGACAATTTGCTTTACATTTATATTAAATTAAGTAAGCACATGTGCACTAAATTATATTAACATAATTATGACTAAAATTAGTAATAATAACAATATAATTATATGTTTCGCTCTTTAAATTCATTTAAATTTCACTTAAATAATTCAATTCATCCTTATTTTACACATATACACTTACAACCCAAACACACACTTACTTCCTATCCAAAACTCACACACATTGAAGCAAATAAAAC
This sequence comes from Stomorhina lunata, assembly GCA_933228675.1. Lineage (NCBI taxonomy): Eukaryota > Metazoa > Arthropoda > Insecta > Diptera > Rhiniidae > Stomorhina > Stomorhina lunata. The sequence goes on along the minus strand of OW121741.1, from coordinate 4,589,381 downwards.
AATTTATTTCAAATGATATGACAATATAAACATAAAACAACAACATTTGAATCATTAACATTTTCATAATCGACTCAAATACTTATAAATATTTAAATAATTTGCAAATTTAGAAAAACTATTCGGTAAACCAAAAACTAAAAATTCTTTATACGAAAAAATTTTAACAATTTTACAATTGTTGCTATTATTTTTAATGCTCGGCTGCATTTATTCAGAGAGACATTTGAATATTTTATTTCAGCTGTCATAAATTTTTAAATAATTAATTTCATATTAAAAATTGTATGCAAAAGTTTTAATCTACAATAAATGCAGTTTTGAGAAAAGTAAATTATTTATAAATGAAATGTTTTTTTCATACCAAAAATTGTTTTTTTTTTCAAATTATTTTTATAAAAACTTTAAACTCGATTTTCTCGTTAACTGTGATACCTAGAGACAAAATAACAAAATTCTGTGATCACTCATTTTTTTTTATACCAAAACTTTTTTTATAAAAACTTTAAACTCAAAATTCTGTAATCACTTATTTTTTCATACCAAAAAATTATTTTTTTTTTTTTGAAAATTTTTAATAAAAACTTTAAACTCGATTTTCTCGTTAACTATGATAGCCAGAGGCAAAATAACGAAATTCTACGATAACTTATTTTCTCATACCAAAATTTTTTTTCAAATTTTTTTATTAAAACTTCAAACTCGATTTTCTAGTTAACTATGATAGCTAGAGGCAAAATAACGAAATTCTACGATAACTTATATTTTCATACCAAAATTTTTTTTTTTCAAATTTTTTTATTAAAACTTTAAACTCGATTTTCTCGTTAGCTATGAGAGCTAGAGACAAAATAACGAAATTCTGTGATCAAAAATTTTTTTTCAAATTTTTTTATAAAAACTTTAAAATCGATTTTCTCGTTAACTATGAGAGCTAGAGGCAAAATAACGAAACTCTGTGATCAAACAATTTTTTTTATTCAAATTTTTTTATAAAAACTTTAAACTCGATTTTCTCGTTAACTATGAGAGCTAGAGGCAAAATAACGAAATTCTGTGATCACTTATTTTTTCATACCAAAAATTTTTTTTGAAAATTTTTTATAAAAACTTTAAACTCGATTTTCTCATTAACTATGAGAGCTAGAGGCAAAGTAACGAAATTCTGTGATCATTTATTTTTTCAAATTTTTTTATAAAAACTTTAAACTCGATTTTTCTCATTTTTTATGATAGATAGAGTCAAAATAACGAAATTCTGTGATCAGCTATTTTTCCATATCAACATTTTTTTTAACATTTTTTATAAAAACTTTAAGCTCGATTTTCTCGTTAACTATGATAGTTAGAGGCAAAATAACGAAATTCTATAATCACTTATTTTTTAATACCAAAAAATTTATTTATTTGAAAATTTTTAATAAAAATTTTAAACTCGATTTTCTCGTTAACTATGATAGCTAGAGGCAAAATAACGAAATTCTGTGATCACTTATTTATTCATACAAAATTTTTTTTTTTTTTAATTTTTTATAAAAACTTTAAACTCGATTTTCTCCTTCACTTTGATAGCTAGAGGCTAAATAACGAAATTCTATGATCACTTATTTTTTTATACCAAATTTTTTTTTTTTCAAATTTTTTTATTAAAACTTTAAACTCGATTTTCTCGTTAGCTATGAGAGCTAGAGGCAAAATAACGAAATTCTGTGATCAAAAATTTTTTTTCAAATTTTTTTTATAAAAACTTTAAAATCGATTTTCTCGTTAACTATGAGAGCTAGAGGCAAAATAACAAAATTTTGTGATCACTTATTTTTTCATACCAAAAAATTTTTTTTTTTTAATTTTTATAAAAACTTTAAACCCGATTTTCTCGTTAACTATGATAGCTAGAGGCAAAATAACGAAATTATGTGATCACTTACTTTTTCATACCAACAATTTTTTTTTGAAAATTTTTTAAAAAAAACTTTAAACTCGATTTTCTCATTAACTATGAAAGCTAGAGGCAGAATAACGAAATTCTGTGATCACTTATTTTTTCATACCAAAATTTTTTTTTTCAAATTTTTTTATAAAAACATTAAACTCGATTTTTCTCATTTTTTTATGATAGCTAGAGTCAAAATAACGAAATTCTGTGATCACTTATTTTTTCATACCAAAAATTTATTTTTTTTTTTAAATTTGTATAAAAACTTTAAACTCAATTTTCTCGTTAACTATGATAGCTAGAGGCAAAATAACGAAATTATGTGATCACTTACTTTTTCATACCAACAATTTTTTTTGAAAATTTTTTAAAAAAAACTTTAAACTCGATTTTCTCATTAACTATGAAAGCTAGAGGCAGAATAACGAAATTCTGTGATCACTTATTTTTTCATACCAAAATTTTTTTTTCAAATTTTTTTATAAAAACATTAAACTCGATTTTTCTCATTTTTTTATGATAGCTAGAGTCAAAATAACGAAATTCTGTGATCACTTATTTTTTCATACCAAAAATTTATTTTTTTTTTTAAATTTGTATAAAAACTTTAAACTCAATTTTCTCGTTAACTATGATAGCTAGAGGCAAAATAACGAAATTATGTGATCACTTACTTTTTCATACCAACAATTTTTTTTGAAAATTTTTTAAAAAAAACTTTAAACTCGATTTTCTCATTAACTATGAAAGCTAGAGGCAGAATAACGAAATTCTGTGATCACTTATTTTTTCATACCAAAATTTTTTTTTCAAATTTTTTTATAAAAACATTAAACTCGATTTTTCTCATTTTTTTATGATAGCTAGAGTCAAAATAACGAAATTCTGTGATCACTTATTTTTTCATACCAAAAATTTATTTTTTTTTTTAAATTTGTATAAAAACTTTAAACTCAATTTTCTCGTTAACTATGATAGCTAGAGGCAAAATAACGAAATTATGTGATCACTTACTTTTTCATACCAACAATTTTTTTTGAAAATTTTTTAAAAAAAACTTTAAACTCGATTTTCACATTAACTATGAAAGCTAGAGGCAGAATAACGAAATTCTGTGATCACTTATTTTTTCATACCAAAATTTTTTTTTCAAATTTTTTTATAAAAACATTAAACTCGATTTTTCTCATTTTTTTATGATAGCTAGAGTCAAAATAACGAAATTCTGTGATCACTTATTTTTTCATACCAAAAATTTGTTTTTTGAAAATTTTTTATAAAAATTTTAAACTTGATTTTCTCGTTAACTATGATAGCTAGAGGCAAAATATGTTATATCAAAAAATTATATATACCATCAAATGTCCATGTTAATGTTTATGTATGTGTAAGATAAAAATATAATTTGTATATATTTAATTGTGAATGTATGAATGTTAAAAGCAAGTACTTAAATGGTGTCACAAATTAAATTTTAATGAAACACAAAAAGGTGCTTAAAAATTACACAATTACACTTAAAATCATACAGCACCTACACATCTACACATGTTTGTATATCTATTTCTACTCACACATTTACAGATATTATGTATTTGTGTATTTTTCTCTCTATGATTTACATAACAAAAATGAAAATAAAAGGATATTAAATATAAATGGAGCATTTTACATTAAATTAACAAGCACTTAATAGTCGAAACGTAAAAATATTTTATGTGAGTGCGTGTTAATGTTTATTACATGCAAATAGTTAAAAATTTTAATGAAAATTTTTGTAATTCGTGAAACTAATATAATTATCAATGACTAATGGCGTGAGTCTGTTAGAAATGGGGGAAAGGCACTGAAACTGTAAAGAGTTAACCAGCGAACATTTCTGAATCATTATATCGTTTTCTGTCACAACATAAATACTTTCAATCTCAAAAGAATTAATCTGTTTTCTTTTACCAAATGTTTGCTGGGTTGCATTATTTGGTTAGTCAAAGGTTTATTTGAATTATGTTTTAGATTCTTTTTTAATGCAATATATAATTAATTGTTTGTAATTATAAATAATTGTAGTTAAATCCTTTACAAAGTAGATTACAGCCATTACGACTATAGCAAGTATCTAATACATATTTAAATAAATTTTTAATATAAAATTTTTAATTGGAATTATATTTAAAAGCAAATAATAGTTTTAATCAAGCGTTGGAAAAATAGTGACCTCCAAAATTGGTTTAGACTGAAAAGGTTAAATATCTGGGAACTTTTTAGGTTTTTAAATGGAAAATTAAATATTTTTCTTTATTAATTTTAGAAAATTTTTGGTAGAAAAATATTTTATTGATTTAGTTCAAATACTTTTAACTTGATTTCCAAAAGTTTAAGAAATAAACTATTATAATTAAAATTTGGTACTTTGGTCCATAATCATGTAAAAGTTCTTAGTATAGA
>OW121741.1:4177500-4580000 GCA_933228675.1 Stomorhina lunata | reverse complement strand
AATAAATACAAGTGTCACCTGTTCAATCAATTTGTTAAATACACTCAAAGGGAGAGTGATTATTTAAGAAGTGATGAATCACTGAATATATATTTTAACTAGAAGGATATTATCAAGATTTTATCATAACCAAATCATTTGAAACATGCAACATAAAAATTTACATATGAAATGTTAACTAGGAGAATGTGATGAGACTGACATGTATACTATATTAGTCTTATGTAGACTGTTAAGTCTCTTAACCCATGCCAAGTAAGCCAATATCTATTTATATAAGCTAGTTCTCTAACTATGAGGCTAGATTTAGTCCCCTCTTTTAAAGCTTCTTTCTGGGCGAAAATTATTTATATAAACTGGGTTATATCTGTTTGAAATGAATACAACCTTGTACAATCATTTTTCCTTCGAAGAAGGAGTTTGCTAGACAACTTGAGACAATGCTAATAAATTGCACATTATCTGGAATTAGTAAGATGATCTCGAACCTCTTTAGGAGCAATTTGTCTCGTTCACAATCGATATAGATCGAAATGTAGGATATTTCAGAAACATTTGTATAGCATACTTTAAGGATAAACTAAATAATATATACTTTATAAGGCTCAATACTTTGTAACCCATAGAACGTTGTCCGATTGGCTCAAATTTTCAGATCTAAACTTTTGGACCTAGTGTCACAATATTCCGTAGAAAAAGTTATAAAATTCGAAAAATTATTTTCCTTCATACAAAAAATTGTCACCCTAATGACCAATAACTCGACTAATAACAAAAAAGCAATTTGTATAAAACTGTGTTGCATATTTTAAGGGATTTCGTGCTAACTCATCTTATGTTTTGCATATTTTTAAGAATTAATTTAGTTCTCATCTGATTATCATATGTTTAACTCAAATCAATCTAGCTTAGCCCTTATTCTATAAATACCACAATCACTTGATGAAATATTTAAATCCATCAAACTATTCAATTTCCCTTTGACACGTGCATTAGTATTTTAACATATAAATTTTAAAACCCAAATAAACAAACAACTCCCGCAAAAGACGATGTTAGAATTCAATAACATCTTCAGCCTTCTTAAGTATCTCAATTTATCATTCTAAGCCTTTTGGAAAATAATGTAATGCCAAGGCCTAAATATTTTTATTAACAATTTTATTAAGTGCCAACATATTTTCAGGCAAAGATGTGTTAAAAAAATCATTTAACAAATTTATTGAAGAGCCCAGACTATTAATCTTTTTACTGTGCTCTAAACATTTTGACTAATAAACACGAAAAAAATTTAAAAGCCTTTAAATGGATTATAAATAATTTATCTTTATCTTTTAAAGCCTTTTAACAATTTATATGTATGTATGTATGTATGTGAAATTTGTGAGAAATGTTTAATAAACAAAACTAATGTTTAAAAAAAATAATTCACGCCACATTATTTTCAATTTTAAGCCAATAAACACATTAATAAACTTCAAACCTAATAAAGTTAAAATTTTAATTTACATCTCTAAAAACCTAAGAGTAGGCTATGAATTTTGTTTGATCATAAATGTTTAGAAATCCAGAAAAATGGGAATGTACAAAAATTATAGATGACCTTTCCTTAAATAAAACCTAAATAAAGAAAAAAAAACTTTTAGTAGTTTCTAATAAATTACAGGCAATTTAGGCCATTTTTATCAAGAGTTAAAAGCCTTAAACTGTGCAAAATATAAGTAATAGGAAACAAACAAAATTCTAACTCTTTATATGTAAATAGAACTTATTTACATTTTTGGTTTCATTTCGTTTATATAAAAGCTTTAAACTCATTTTTTTTCGTTTGCCTTTCCTATCATCATTTCTAGTGAAATTGACCCTTTTTATATAAAATCCAAAATCCTTTCGCCCTTTTCTTTACCACTACACCTACATATGGCCAAATTTTATTTTTCTAATATTTCAATTAATATTGGACAAAAACTAATGTTTTCTGCTCAAGATTCTTGTGGTCTGGTCTAAGGCAAGAAACCAGCATAATTTGCCTTGTCCATTTGCCTTAATCAAAATGTAAGTAAATGACCAGAAAAATTGCCTAGAAAAAAAATGTGGAATTATATTTTGTATAATTTATTATAAAATTTACATGTGCTTAACTTTTCTCTTAGTCTTTTAGTTTTGCAGTTTGTTCCCTTTTTTGTTTTTGTTGTTCTGAGGAAAAAAGTAAAAGATTTGAGTATTTGGTTAAATGAAAATTCATCGGCCTAAGTGGTGATTTTTCATTTCAAGTCGTACTTTTTTTTAATGTAAAGGATTTTTTTGTTGTTTTCCTGTGGTTTTGCTGTTTGTTAAAAAGGATTTTTGGTGAGTATTTTTTTTTGTTTGTTGGTGTATTATTTTACTTTGTTCACAAAAGTCTGCTATTAAGGAAGTTGTGGTTTTGTGGCTGCCATAAATGTTGCAGGCAAGAACAAAAAGTCTGTCTATGAATATTTTCTTCTTTTTTTTTTTTGAGCCTTTGTCTGCATAATGTAGTAATTTAGGGGTTATTTTTGGATTTCATTTGAGAATTTTTAATTTGTTATAAAATTTATTAAAGGAAGGATCTTTAATTATATACTAATTTAATAAAGGGATAAGGTATGACATAATTATAACCCCAATTAAAAACTTAGTAGACCCCTTCTGTATCAGTGATCTAGTCAGTAGTTCAAAAAGAGTCTATCTATATGCTTAGGTGGTTGTTTAGTAAGTAAACTAGTCAGTAGCCTAGTCTAGTAGTCCAGACAGTTGTCTATAGAGTAGTATGGATAGTATATAAACACAATTACGGCTACAGGTTACTACAACCTGACTACAACCTGTCAAAATTAGAATACACGCATTCAAATCGAAATTAACTTTTACGAGTCGACACAGCCACATCAACACCGATCACAGTTGTAGCTGTAGTCAAAATTAAACTAATCAATAGAAATAAATTTTTAAAAAAATAATTTTTTAAACGGTCATAACCTACGCGCTATATGTGCTAGAGCTACATAGCTTATGTCATTTAAAAGCCCTGTATGTCCTGTATAAAATTCATAATATAAAAGATCATACTTATAAATATATTGTTTTGAGATATGTTGATATTATAATGTTGACCGATTGTAACAAAATTTTAGTGGTCATAAGTGTCATAGTTTCTAATTTAATAGCTTTTAACTGGCTTTCGTTACCTTTTTTGGGGGTTTTCTGGAGTGTTTTTTATATGATAGCTATAGTCAAATATGAACCGATTCCTATAAAATTTGAGATACTGACCAACAGTTGCATAAAACTTCCGTATTCATAGCTATTACAACTGTATTCAATTTATCAGCATTAATGTGCTTCCAGGTGCTTCCCGAGCTCTATCAAAAATACTATTGTAAAATTTTGCCATTCTAGTTCCTTTCGTTAAGGCACTATCGCGCTTTTATCTGACGGACAGACGGACATAAACCCCCTTTTCTTTTTGTATTTTTGTATTTCCGTAAGTTTTTTATATGGGAGCTATGGTCAAATGGTGACCGATTGTGACAAAATTTTGCACACTGGCTGACAATGACATAAGACTTCCTTGTCATATATTGGCATTTAAGTATATTTTAGGTGGAATTTAGGCTGTTTCCGAAAGTTTTTTGTATGGGAGCTATGGTTAAATGCGAACCGATTTGATGAAGCCTTTCGTTAAGGTTTTATCGTGCCGACAACAGACGGACAGACAAACAGGCAGATAGACAGATAGACATACATACAGACAGACAGACAGACAGCCAGCCAGCCAGCCAGCCAGACAGACAGACAGACAGACAGACAGACAGACAGACAAACAGACAGACAGACAGACAGACAAACAGACAAACAGACAAACAGACAAACAGACAAACAGACCTACAGATAGACAGACAGATAGACAGACAGACAGACAGACAGACAGACAGACAGACAGACAGACAGACAGACAGACAGACAGACAGACAGACAGAAAGACAGACAGACAGACAGACAGACAGACAGACAGACAGATAGACAGACAGACAGACAGACAGACAGACAGACAGACAGACAGACAGACAGACAGACAGACAGACAGACAGACAGACAGACAGACAGACAGACAGACAGACAAACCTACAGACAGAAAGACAGACAGACAGACAGACAAACAGACAAACCTACAGACAGATAGACAGACAGACAGACAGACAGACAGACGGAAAGTCAGACGGAAAGACAGACAGAAAGACAGACAGACAGACAGACAGACAGACAGACAGACAGACAGACAGACAGACAGACAGATAGACAGACAGACAGACAGACAGACAGACAGACAGACAGACAGACAGACAGACAGACAGACAGACAGACAGACAGACAGACAGACAGACAGACAGACAGACAGACAGACAGACAGACAGACAGACATAAGGATCATGATTCAATTTTTTAGCAAATATAAAGGAAATTACAAACGGAATGACAACCTCAATATACCCCCATTCTTTTGTCTATGGTCAGTAGTCTTGTAGGATATCGATCGAAATGTAAGATATTTTGGAAACATTTGTGTAGCATACTTTTAGGATAATCTAAATAATATATAACATATAAAGTATATTATATTATAGCTTATTTGTCTAAAGTTCCCTGATAGTTTTGACAAACAAACGGACATGTTTAGATATCAGACTTTAGTAAAGTTTTTTGCAAAATAAATCATTTTGAAAATCCCTAAGGTATGTTACACAATATTTGTTTAGAAGTCCGAGTTTTCGATCGATATCGAATGCGGCAATTCGGCTTCAGTTAGTGGTCTATGTCTTGTTCTTATCAATAGCCATGACAGAAGCCTGGTAGTAGTCCAGTCGGTGGTCTAGTTAGTAGTACATTCACTAATCTTTTCAGTGGTCTAGTGTGTCGTCTAGTTAGTAGTCTATCGGTAGTCTGGCAGTAGCATATTCAGGAGTCTTGTCAATAGTGTATTTTAGTCTGGTCCGTAATCTAGTTTGTAGTTAAGTCAGTAGTCCTGTAAGGTCAGTGGTCAATATTGAAGTCCGTAATCTGATCAGGAGTCTAGCTATTAGTCAGTGGTCTTTTTCGTAGCTAAGTAGCTAAGTAGCTAAAAGTCATGTCCGTAGTCTGGTCAGATATTTACCTAGTAGTATAACTAGTGGTCTATTAAGTAGTATATTCTGTAGTCTGTCTAGTCATTAATAAAGCTAGTGGTCTAGGCAATAGTAAGTAGTAGTCTAGTTAGTTGTTTTTCTAGTAGTCTTATTAGCTTTATCAGTCTCATCAGTAGTCTTGTCAGTAGTTTTATCGGCACCCTGTTCAGTATTATATGCAATAATTTAGTCAGTAGTCTAGCCTAAGTAAGCAATAGAAGTGTTTTAAGTTGTCTACTTATTATCTATCCAATGACTTAGTAGTGTCATAAGAAATCTAATCGGAAATACAGTCAGCAGCAGTTGGTAGGCTAGCCTAGTCAATAGCCTGACTAGGCTGTAGCCTTGTGAATATTTTAGTAAGAAGTCCAATGTATAGTCCGGCCACGTTCATTCAGGAATGATTTCCCGTACATCTTTGACATTTTACTGCCAAAATATCCCCAGACTTCTTATACAAATTGCACATAAATGACAATTTGTTATTTTATTGCCTACTTTTGGGCTGTGCATAAACTGTTAATATTTTGTCATTAAAGTAGTTTTATTTCCAATTTTGTTTGCGCATATTTTTATCATTATATATTTTTTTATGTCTTGCAGTTAATTCACCGAAATATTAGTGAGCAAATTTTGTTATTTTTATCAATACATAATAGTGTTAATTTTCTTATCACGTGCTAAGACTCTATAAAATATGCTATAGTTTTTTTTATGGCCACATAATTTATTTATATAATGGTAGGTTTTTTTGTTTGTTTTTGGATTTATGTATAGAGAGCAGTGGAAAAGGAAAGGGAAAAGAGCAAAACTTAACAGCTCAATTTACGCTGTAATCTAAAGGTAATCTAAATTTCCTTTTTTTTTAAGTATATTTTTCTAGTATTTTTTCCTAGCATTTTTGGTGAGTATTTTCCTTTGGTAAGTAGTAAATAAATGTTTAGTAAAAATAAATTTTTTATTTGTTATTGCTTTAACAATATGACAATAGTCAATTTTCCTACACATGTGGAAATATGTGTTTTTTTGTGTGTATAAAACTCGATATGTTTTAGAAAATTGCTAACATATTTTAAGGATCCTATAAAAACGAGAAAAATCACTATTAAAATGTCCCTATAAAATATTATGGCATTTATGTATGTATGTGTTTGCTGTTTCAATTTTTTTCTTTCCCTTGTTATGTTGGTCATTTTGTATAATGTTCTTTTTGGTCACTATCGCGTTAAGTTCTTAGGAAAATATGTTAAATATTTGTGGGAGTGTTTGTAAGGGAATCATTTTGTTTGTTTTTGCTAGACAACAAAGACTGTCACATTTCTTTAAATTGGTGGTCATTTCAATGTGTTAGTTGAGTTTTAAAACCGACTGAGATCAAGCATTTTTTTTATCTAAAAGCTTAGCTTTAGCTAGTTTTAGCTGTACTCTGTCCTTAACTGTTTTATAAGTATCCTTTAGTTATAAAACTAAAATTCCTTTAGCTAACCATTCATATATTTGTGTGTTTTGTTTGTTTGTTTGTTTATTTATTTGTTTAAACAAATACTTGGTTTTCTCATGCAACTGCATGCTAGTAAAAGTATTAGTGGGTTTCTAACATTTTAAAGCTTGAAAGTATTTAACTTTTGAATGTATGATTGTATGTATGTGTTAAACGTATGTGTAACTTACACTATGATAGCCATCATACTCATAAATGTCCTCGTTGCTTTTGAGAAACCCCGTTTGTTTTGTGGTTTTATTGTAGCATGTTTACACGCATCTTAACAAAGTGTTTCGATGTCGTTACAAGCTGCTACAATTTACCCTGCAGTTCCCCAGGGGTACTTTGTCGGAGAGAAAATAAATATTAATAAGACAACAACCGGTCTAATGATAAGACTACTGAATAGATCAATTGCTAGGCAACTGAGTAGGCCACTGTTTAGACAACTAACTTGAAACTTTAAGCAATATTATTCTAACAAAATAAGATAAGGTACACTTGTTATACATCCATGGAAAGGGAATTTTATATACTTTTAAGTGAGGTTAAAAACTTTTTACAATTAAGAAATTTGTTTAAGACTTTTGTCAAAAAAAATGCAATAATAAATTTATATAATTTTTCAATATTAATTTTTAATTTTTTGTAAATATCTCTAAAACTATGATTTTTGAAAACAGTATACAGTAAATTCAGAAATATCAACATCTGAACTAGTTTTGAAATTTTAATGGATATTTTTGAATACAGAAAAGTACAGTTTTTGCAATAACTTTATGTAATTTTTTTAACATTACTTTGCAATGGCAATATATCAGCAGAGATGCTTTTATATGACGTTGAAGGATCGGCGAGACTGTGGCACCCTTTTGTACGTAAAATATGGAAGGAGGAAGCTTTGCCAGCCTCCTGGAATGAAGGTGTACTAGTCAAAATTCCAAAAAAGGGTGACTCCAAGGACTGCAATAACTACAGGGGAATAACAGTTCTTTCAATACCGAGTAAAATACTAAGTCGAGTAATTTTGAATAGATCGTCTTACGCAGTTCCTAAAACACTTCGCGAGAATCAGTTTGGGTTCCGAGAGAATAGATCCTGTGTGGATCTAATCAACACAGTAAGAATAGTACTGGAACAATGTAATGAATTCCGCACCCCCATTTACCTAGCGTTTATCGACTTTATGAAGGCCTTCGACAGTGTCAATAGGAGCTATCTATGGAGAATTTTAGAAAACCGTAACATACCAACGAAAATTCTGAACTAAATTCGAGCAATGTACGTGGACTATAAATGTCGGGTTCTACATAAAGGTAAATTGTCTAATCCGTTCGAAGCTACTACTGGAGTAAGACAAGGATGTATCTTATCACCCATACTTTTTATCCTAGTCATCGACAATATAATGCGCGCGGCACTGAATGGTACGTGGTATCCAATGGACACAACTCGAGGACTTGGAATACGCCGATGACGTATGTCTTCTAAGCCAAAGCTCAGGCCACCTTCAAGAAAACACTAGCGCGATTACTGTTGAATCTCGGGTAGCTGGGCTGGAAATCAATATTTCCAAGACAAAGATTATGCCTGGAGGCTATGATTATGCATTCGGCATTCTCCGAGCTATTTGGAAATCTCGGCAAATATCAACAACAACTAAGTTACGAATATATAACTCGAATGTCAAGTCCATCTTGTATTACGGCTGCGAAACTTGGAAACGCACAAATGTCATCGATAAGCGCCTACAAAACTTTGCAAACAAATGCTTGCGGCAAATCCTTAATATAAGGTGGCCAAATCGCATAAGAAATGAAGACCTACTAAACGCTTCAAACCAAATCCATTCTTCTATAGAGGCATGTCAACGGAAATGGAGGTGGATAGGCATTACATAACGAAGGCCAAATACCAACATTGCTCGACAAGCGCTTCGTTGGAATCTACAAGGAAGTAGAGAAGGTCAATTGATGCGGAGTTGCAAGCAGCAAACTATTCATGGAATGATGTATGCCCAACATCTCGCAATAGAGTTCGATATAAAAGGATGGTTGAGAAGAAGACTTTGTTATTTACTCACAAAAATCTCTACAACCGAACAAGGTATTACGACCATTTTTGGACACAGTACATACCAATATCTATGAAATTCAGAAATATAAATTTTAGAATGGGTTCTGAAATTTTAATTAAAGTTTTTGAATACAGAAAAGTAAGCTTTTTAAAAATTTGAGTTTTTTTTTAGAAAAACTGGCAGTGTGACCTTATTTATGACCAGGCTCTATCAGATTTTTGTACAGACCTTACGAATATTATACATAATATAATTTTGTTAAAGAAAAGTTTCAAAATCTATAATCAAATATTTTTACAGACACAAAAATCTCACATTTTGTCGAGAAATTTCTGATTTGCGACCACAGCTGGTTGTAAGGTGCATGTCCAGAATTATTCAAGATGTTATTTATACACATCCCTGAAGCCTTACCTTTAAGAAAAAGTTTAAAAAAAATCGTCTTTTAAAAAACTTTTTCAAAAGTATAGAAAAAATCAAGCTACTTTAAAAAAAATGTAATTTTTCAAGCTTTTTTCGGTACACCAACTTTGAAGAATTTTTCTATGTTATAAACTTTAAATAATTTTTTTTTTTTCTGTTTCATTTACAAATTTATCAGCAATCTTACAGTATTTTTTCAAGAATTGTACGTCTTACCATAAATGATTTATAAGCCAAAAGCAGCCAGAAGTCATGTCAAAAAATGCAAAAAATAATGTTTGGAGTCAAATTTCTCTTAAACTACAAGAGATAAAATAGTACATTGAACATTTTTCTCTTAATATTTTTTAAGAAGTTTTCAAAATTGTAAAAATCTTTTGGATCGGTCTAAATTGGCACCCAATGGTTTTAAATACCCAAATGGGCAACTTTGCTCCACTATAAAGCCCACTGTGCTACAGATTGGTGCATCCTTAAACGGTGTTCTAAAAGCCTAACTCCTCTTCTACTGATGATTCGATTTCGTCAAAATCCGTTCAGAAGTTTAGAAACTGCGATCGATATCGTATGCGGCGATTTGACTCCTAGAGTTATGCTATTAAACACTCCTTTTATATCCAAACAAGCTTCCATGGTTTACTCTTTTAGTTAAAGTGAACCTTTAATCAATTTCTCCATGTCATGGAAACCTGGGCCCAAATCGCCGCATTCGATATCGATTGAAAACTCTTATTGTGTAACGTACCTTAGGGATTTTCAAAATACTTTATTAGAAAAAATTTAATAAAATGTGATAAAAAACCCATGAGTTTGTTTGTCAAAACATTTAGTTTAACTGAAATTCTTTACTCATCAGAGGACATTTGACAAATGAGATACAATGTAAAGTACCTTATACATATATATTATATTATTTAAATTATCCTAAAGTTAGGCTACACAAATATTTCAAAAATATCTTACATTTCTATCGACATCCATTAAGCCCCTGTTTCTGTGTTTTCCGAAGGTATTCTCACTGATGACTTCAAAGGAAACTAAGACAGGTTGATATGTAAAAAATTCTTCTGTTCAGTATAGGTTTATCCTTTTTGGGAATTAGGACTACTGGACCTCCCTTCATATAGTAGGGATATCTATTAGACCGATACCTTTCAGGAATAAAGACTACTGCACCTCATAGCACATAGTAGGGATGCCTATGAGTTCAATACAGTAGATCTATAGCTTACTGACCCATGGATTAAGGTTACCCGCTACCATTTATAGACTCTAGCTAATCCAATTGCCACAAAAACAACGACCGACAAAAGATTTTTAAACTTCCGGGTATACTAAATTTTGTTGTTGTTGTCTCTACAACCATTTGTAAGCAGTTGTTATTATTGTTATTTTTGTTGCCTATTACTGCTGCTATTATATTTTACACATACATACTCTCTCTCCCACTCACATACACACACTCAGTTTTTAGTGGGTGGTTTTTTAGAAAATGTTTTTTAAAGTGTCCTTAATGTTCGTTTTTGGTGGGTTGTTATAACTTAATGACATTGTTAGATGTTTGCTAAATTGTCGATATTAACAACAATGTTTGACAAGCATACGTACATACGTTTGTGTATGTTTGTGCGTGTTAAATTTTTTTGAGTATTTATATGAAAGTTTATATGTTAACATTTTGGACTAAATCAACATCATTTGTTATAGAGACGAATTCCTAAAAAGGGGAGGACCAGGGAGGAGATTTTATATTTAGCGGTTTTGTTGTAAGGAAATATGTGGCAGCAATATTTTTTATATTAGATAAACATTTTAAAATAATGGCTATTTTTTAAGGATTTAATAAAAATAGGCTTAAATAAAAAATTGTTCGTTTAGTCCCTTTTTTTCTTTATGTGTACAACATTAAACGTTTCGATTAAATATTTTATTTAATTTCTGTTTCCAATTCTAGTCATTTTGTTTTATGGTCAATCAAAGATAATGTTTTGTTATTGTTCCTCTCGTTTTCTCTTCGACTCAATTAAAAACATTTTGTCAATACACGCACTTTTACATACTCGTACAAATAAGAATTTGCGTTATCTTTTCTCTACTTAATGGCTAACGATTAAACAGCATAAACACGCATAAACGATCACTTGTGAAAGCATTTAATGTTCAACAGCCTAAAAGTAGCCTTTTTAGTAATTTCTTTTTTTTTGCACATTGTCTCTGTCACAGTTATTAGCTCAAAGATATGCGCAAATTTGCAACTAAATGTTTTAGGCTCTGGAGAAGAATTTAAACAAAATATTAAAAATTTTCAGAAGTTCCTTTAAGGCAAAAAGAAAAAGGATGTTAAGTCTGAGTAACATTCAAATAAGGCTTATGATATTTGTGTTTTTAACAAAGTAACATGAATTGAATTAAATATTCTAATGTGACAATGAATTTTGATGGGGGAAATTTACATTTGTTAAAAGTCGGCAAAGAACTCCTAGAAGGATTTCATGAATTTTTCGTATTATTAAAGAAAATTTATTAAATAACATACTTTTCTTAGGTATATGTCTTAGTCTATGTCTTAGTCTATGTCTTAGTCTTTGTCATAGTCTATGTCATAGTCTTTGTCATAGTCTATGTCTTAGTCTATGTCTTAGTCTATGTCTTAGTCTATGTCTTAGTCTATGTCTTAGTCTATGTCTTAGTCTATGTCTTAGTCTATGTCTTAGTCTATGTCTTAGTCTATGTCTTAGTCTATGTCTTAGTCTATGTCTTAGTCTATGTCTTAGTCTATGTCTTAGTCTATGTCTTAGTCTATGTCTTAGTCTATGTCTTAGTCTATGTCTTAGTCTATGTCTTAGTCTATGTCTTAGTCTATGTCTTAGTCTATGTCTTAGTCTATGTCTTAGTCTATGTCTTAGTCTATGTCTTCGTCTATGTCTTAGTCTATGTCTTAGTCTATGTCTTAGTCTATGTCTTAGTCTATGTCTTAGTCTATGTCTTAGTCTATGTCTTAGTCTATGTCTTAGTCTATGTCATAGTCTATGTCTTAGTCTATGTCTTAGTCTATGTCTTAGTCTATGTCTTAGTCTATGTCTTAGTCTATGTCTTAGTCTATGTCTTAGTCTATGTCTTAGTCTATGTCTTAGTCTATGTCTTAGTCTATGTCTTAGTCTATGTCTTAGTCTATGTCTTAGTCTATGTCTTAGTCTATGTCTTAGTCTATGTCTTAGTCTATGTCTTAGTCTATGTCTTAGTCTATGTCTTAGTCTATGTCTTAGTCTATGTCTTAGTCTATGTCTTAGTCTATGTCTTAGTCTATGTCTTAGTCTATGTCTTAGTCTATGTCTTAGTCTATGTCTTAGTCTATGTCTTAGTCTATGTCTTAGTCTATGTCTTAGTCTATGTCTTAGTCTATGTCTTAGTCTATGTCTTAGTCTATGTCTTAGTCTATGTCTTAGTCTATGTCTTAGTCTATGTCTTAGTCTATGTCTTAGTCTATGTCTTAGTCTATGTCTTAGTCTATGTCTTAGTCTATGTCTTAGTCTATGTCTTAGTCTATGTCTTAGTCTATGTCTTAGTCTATGTCTTAGTCTATGTCTTAGTCTATGTCTTAGTCTATGTCTTAGTCTATGTCTTAGTCTATGTCTTAGTCTATGTCTTAGTCTATGTCTTAGTCTATGTCTTAGTCTATGTCTTAGTCTATGTCTTAGTCTATGTCTTAGTCTATGTCTTAGTCTATGTCTTAGTCTATGTCTTAGTCTATGTCTTAGTCTATGTCTTAGTCTATGTCTTAGTCTATGTCTTAGTCTATGTCTTAGTCTATGTCTTAGTCTATGTCTTAGTCTATGTCTTATTCTATGTCTTAGTCTATATCTTAGTCTATGTCTTAGTCTATGTCTTAGTCTATGTCTTAGTCTATGTCTTAGTCTATGTCTTAGTCTATGTCTTAGTCTATGTCTTAGTCTATGTCTTAGTCTATGTCTTAGTCTATGTCTTAGTCTATGTCATAGTCTATGTCTTAGTCTATGTCTTAGTCTATGTCTTAGTCTATGTCTTAGTCTATGTCTTAGTCTATGTCTTAGTCTATGTCTTAGTCTATGTCTTAGTCTATGTCTTAGTCTATGTCTTAGTCTATGTCTTAGTCTATGTCTTAGTCTATGTCTTAGTCTATGTCTTAGTCTATGTCTTAGTCTATGTCTTAGTCTATGTCTTAGTCTATGTCTTAGTCTATGTCATAGTCTATGTCTTAGTCTATGTCTTAGTCTATGTCTTAGTCTATGTCTTAGTCTATGTCTTAGTCTATGCCTTAGTCTATGTCTTAGTCTATGTCTTAGTCTATGTCTTAGTCTATATCTTAGTCTATGTCTTAGTCTATGTCTTAGTCTATGTCTTAGTCTATGTCTTAGTCTATGTCTTAGTCTATGCCTTAGTCTATGTCTTAGTCTATGTCTTAGTCTATGTCTTAGTCTATGTCTTAGTCTATATCTTAGTCTATGTCTTAGTCTATGTCTTATGCTTAGTCTATGTCTTAGTATATGTCTTAGTCTATATCTTAGTCTTTATCTTAGTCTATGTCTTAGATTTTGTTTCATGGCCTCCAAAGTGTAATTACTCCACTGTTGGACTTACACTTTATTTCAACTCTTCCCTGTCCTCCTTAGGCCACAGAACAAATTACTTTCATATCGGAAACAAAATCCAAAAAGAGCAAAAGAAAACATGTCACAAAATTTATGATTCTATAAACAAACATTGTGTCATGTGGAGATTTCGATTTTTATTTTCTGATTCTTTTCCATCCTGGCGTTCCTCTTGCGGACCGTTTTTTTTTTTTTTTCAAACCACAGTCAAAGCTACACGAGTTTTATTGCGTGACCAAAACAAATACACCAAAGGTAAACCACATACTCGCACACAATCGCAATGGAACATTTCGGTATACAAAGTAAAAAATCACCCGGAAATTACTGACATTGTAAAATGCCTCAAATGTATGAGGAATTATAGGTATACTTCTTTTTTGGATTAGACCAATAGAAGAAAAAACGACAGACATTGAATTTGCATGACCATTAGAGTAGAAAGTGCCAAGTGTCACTTAGATGTGGAAAATATATAAAGAGATAATTACAATTAAAGCAAATTGTAATGCATACTTTTAGGTGCCAACTGAATAAAAATTCTTAGTTTTAACACATTTCCAGCAAACAAATTAATGCAAGTACATGCAACGATCTAGAGACTGACAAATTTTTATTGAGATTTAGATTACGATGCACGCAATATGAACTTGAACAGTGACAGTGAATGAATGCCATCAAAATAAGACAGGCTTTTGAGGGATTAACGTTTGAAATTATTTATATTTAAAGGGCATTATGTATAAAAGTAAAGGATGATTCAAAACTAATGAAGACACAAAACTGAGTACTTTAGGAAAGCTTAACAAAAGTTGAATATAAAATAAAGAAGACTAAAACATGGACTAAGGCGTAGGCATTGACTGAGAATCAGATATTATTATACGTTTTAAGTGGGATGTAGTAAGGGTTTTATTACTAACAGCTTCAATTCATTCAAATTTCCATTCTGGTTTCTTTTATTTAGTTATTTATTAATAACTTATCTTAGCCTTAAACTCATATCACATTAAATCCTCCATCATTTATATAAGATGTTGAATGTGACATTTAATCAATTGCACATGGATTAGCACATTCTTATAAACAACATACACACACTTAAAGACATATTACAAACATTCAAATCTTTATATATCCACCTCAATGCCTTCAACTTGTTAAGTTTCTGTCATGTCCAAACTCTACCCACCCCGTTCAACCTCTGCCCTTATCATACACTCAAAAACATGTATTTCTCTGGTACTTGATATGTCTCTTGTCAAAATGTTCCCATTAAGTTAATCTTAGCCCATAGCTCTATTCGAAACAAAACACATATACACACACACGCACACACATACATACACAAACAACGTCATTTGGCTTTTCTAAGTAAATACTCGTAAGTCCTTATAAATGTCATTGTTTTTAGAGGTTTCATTTCACAAATGAATTCAAATACTCGTAGTACAAACATTTAATCACTTATTGAATCACAGCCACGATTGAATAAATGCTACAACTCGGTTGTTATATTGTCCATTTAATAGCTTCTGTTCTGCTATTTCAAAGCACGCGATTATTGTTGTTGCCTTAGTTGCTCTAGTAAATGATGTTGTCGTTGTTGCTATTATTGCTATTCGGGATTAAATTGTCTCTTTTGGTGTTGGTAAGTAATTCGCGTTTGTAGTTGTATTTAATATGAAATTAAATCAAAAGATTAGTGTCTAAACATGACATAAAAACAGGCAAATACATTTACACAAACACAAATAAATGCTGATACATATGAAATATTCATACAACCATATGTATGTAATCGTAAATGCATGTGAATATAAAGAAGTGAAGTGGAATTGTATTTAAGTCAGAGCTAAACAAAATTAATGAACTGTAAGTTTGTCATGTTAGATTTTCATTATCAAAGAGATATTACCTAATATGAGGAATTGAAAATTCAATTAAATTTTTAAGCGAACAATAAAAGCAAAGTTAAGACGTAAATTGATAACATTCAATTTCTATATAAAAAAAATAAGTAAGACTCTATGATGCCCTGAAGTCTAGTATTAGTAATTTAAAAATCAATTAAAAATGTACTTCTTTTACGAAAATTTGGTCTATTTAAAACAATTTTATTTTTGTAATTTTTCCACAAAACAAACTGGAAATAAAAACCAATATTGTGGTATTTAAACTTAAATTTTTTTCAAAAATTTCACTATTTATACTTATTGTAATTATTTTAGTTTCAGCCTTGAAATCTATTTTTACCAATTCCTTTGAATTTTTTAAAATAATAACTGGAAAAAAAATCCTCTAAAAGGAATTGATAAATAATTAATTTTGCTTTTAGAATCAAAGCAGCATTTCCTTTTTAATTGAACATGCAAATCGCAAGGAAAAAATAGCGAATTTTTCACAATCCTTTTTATAGCATTTTTGTTGCGCCAGCGATAAGTGCTTAGTCCTTAGCTAAAACAAAGTATTAATTAAAGTTACAGCCATTAAAAATATGGAGATATGTTTTAAAAGGCAATTTTGAGTTGGAAAATATGTAAGAGCCATTTAAAAAATATATAATAGATGAAAATAATGATAACAAATATTTTTTTTATAATTTTTATGTTTTTTAGTTATAGTTATTTTAAAAAAACCAACAACACTTTGCACTTAGTTGGTTAAATTTTTTAATAAAAAATACGATTTTTATGTCAATAAAATAAGTGAATGTAGAAAAAGCCAGGATGTCTGAATATTTGTATTATGTATGGGTGTGTGTGCGTGTTTTTATTAGTATATGCGAGAAAGTGTCTGAATATATATGTATGTGCATGTATGTTTGAATAAATGCCTTTGTGTATGCAAATACTTTTAAATATCATTGTTTTGTTGTTGTTTTTGTTGTTTCATTATGCAAAAGTGCATTTGATTGTATTTTCGAGTAGTGGTTGAATTCATTGCTCTGATTATTATTACGTTGATTTTAAGGTTATTGTTGTATTCATTGTTAAATGTTAATTTTGCTAGTAGTTGTTGTTGTTATACCCTTCACCACCATAGGTGGAAAGGGTATTATAAGTTTGTGCTGATGTATGTAACGCTTAGAAATATTTGTCTTAGACCCACCTTTTAGTATACCAATAGGCTTAGAATCACTTTCTGAGTCGATTTAGCGATGTCCGTCCGTCTGGCTGGCTGGCTGGACCCCCATGTAAACCTTGTAATCAAACTACAGGTCGCAATTCTAAACATAATTATATGAAATTTGCCACAGATCATTTTTTTGATAATGGGACCATTGAAATTGGTCAAAATCGGTCCACTATTTATGGTACCTCCCATAGGTCCCACTTCCCGGAATTGACATATTGGCCACAAATATCATTATTTTTTCATGAAATTTAAAGCAAATACTGCTTATGTAAACTTAAATCACTGTACCAGATTTCGTTGAAATCGGTCCATATTTGACCATGGCTCCCATACAAACTCTTCTTTAAAAACGCACTAAATGAGACAAAAAAATCACTAAAACGCTTGTAAATCTAAAGATAATGAAAACTTTGAGTTTATTTTTTGCATACATAATTTTTGTAACAACTGTAATCAATTTGTCAAATTTCGAGATAATCGGTCCACATTTGACCTTAGCTCTCATATAAGTCTAAATGACGGAAACAGGTTAAATATATATAAGTTTTGAGAAAATGTTTGTATGATGCCAAAATTTAGCAAATATTTGTCTTTATACATTAAAAATAACACCTTTGACCTTAGTGGTAAAGGGTATCGTATGGTCGGGCTTGACCGACTATAGCGCTTTCTTACTTGTTTTTGTTTGTTGTTATTCTTGTTTTTGTTGTAATTGTTGTGGACGCGTCGGCTTGCATATGTTTCCAGTGTGAGTATATGCATTTTAAAGTACAATTAGTCAAGCATGCGATTTCATAACCACTTATGTTTGTATAAATGATGATTGCCTTCAATATTGAAATACATACATATATAGGGTGCTGATAAAAAAGGTGAACGAATTTTTCGTAGATTGAGGCATAGGCTAAGATTTAGACTAAGATATATACATAGACATATTCAAAGTTTTTTTTTTCATAGCATTAATGTAGACTAAGATATGAACTTAAAATTAAAAATTTATTCAAAAAATTTTTATTGGAATTGATAATTAGGCTTCTTTCGAACAACCGCCAACTGGATCTTTTTAGTTTATTTGTTGTGAGGTTAGACCCTAAATTTTAAACTGTGGGTTCATGCATATTTATACCCTTCACTACCATAGGTTTAATGGGTATTATAAGTTTGTGTTGATGTATGTAACGCATAGAAATATTGGTCTTAGACCCATCTTTAAGTATACCAATATACTTAGAATCACTTTCTGAGTCGATTTAGTGATGTTAGTCCGTCCGTCCGGTTGGCTGGCTAATAGAGTGGTTCAAAAAAGTTGAGTCAGTCACCCCCTAGGATTAAAGATAGTGTAATAGTCATTCTAAAATTAATTTTTTTATTTTTTACCACGCCTACAAATATCGCCCTTTCTGTATTTTGTTAACTGTGTCGTCATCTTTAGTCCGATCATAACAATTTATATGTCGGTGTTCAGGGCTCTGTAAGGGCTACATTTCTCTCTGTGATATTTTTTTACTACTTCATCAATTTCTAGTCATAATTTTTTAAAATTCTAGTCCTACCAACCCTAATCGAATCGAGTAAAAATCCAGTTTTTTAAAGTTATGACTATAAAATATCAATATTTTTTCATGAAATTTAAAACAAATAGGTACTGCTTATGTAAACCAATATCCCTGCACCAAATTTCGTTCGGTCCACATTAGACCATAGCTCCCATACAAATTCTTCTACTAAAATGCACTTAATGAGACAAAGATAATCTGTCCACATTTGACCTCAGCTCTCATATAAGTCCAAATGACTGAAACAGCTTAAATATAAAAGTCTTGAGAAAATGTTTGTACGATGACAAAACTTACAAATATTTTTCTTTATATACGAAAAAGAACGCCTTAGAGCAAAGTGGTGAAGGGTATCGTATGATGGGGCTTGACCGACGGTCGCACTTTCTTACTTGTTTTGTTTGCGTATGCGTGCAAATGACAACTGTACGATGTATTTGTATATTGTAAATTAAGTTTGCATAATTTAAGGCTTTTGAATTTAAAATAAATAATTACTTATTGTATATATTTACATGGGCATGTTTAAAAATGTTGAAATACAAAACTTAAAGGGTGTGAAATTGTGGTTCTTATATAGTTCAGAAATTTTTCTCGATATTATCAATATTTTAAATTTTCCGATCTTATACTAAACTATATGAACCTTTAAGCAAGATTCTTTAAGTTTCGATTGGCTAGACTTCCATTATTTCACCTTTTGTTTAATTTCTTCATGAATCTTTTTGAATATGTCTCTGTTCATGTTTTCTTATATTCAAAGTTCAGTTGAGTATCGTCAAAATCCATTAGTCAGTCCGTCAATGTGTTTATTTATTCAACTGTCCATCGATCCTTCCATCTATCTATCCATCCATCAATCTATGTTTCATTTAACTCACATATTGTTTAAGTTGAAGTATATGTCATAAATTTGAATAGAATATGATGAATTTTTATTAAGTTATAGACCAATTTAATCTTCTTGTTTGCTATCAAAATATTTTTTTTAAACAAAATTTTATCAGATTTTTTACTATTTCATATTTTCTCGAACAAAAAAAATCTTAGCGTTTAAATTCATTGGGCGTACTAAGCAAAATTTAAAATTTTCGAAATATAAAAGTGAAAATCTACAATAATGTAATAATTATTATTAATCATACGACCCCGCATGCAAAAGCAATCAATATTTAAGATATTTCAAAAAATTTGTGCGGCATACTTTTAGGATAATCTTAATAATATGTATATAACATATAAGGTTCACTTCATTGTCAAAAGTTCCCTGATAGTAAAAGAATTTCATTCAACCTAAATCTTTTGACAAAACAACGTATGTGTTTAGATATTAAACTTTATTAAAGTTTTTAAAAAATAAATTGTTTTGAAAATCCATAAGGTATGTTACACAATATTTGCTTAAAAGTCTGATTCTTCAATTTTGCCCAAAATGATTGGTATATAATTAGTGATACAATAATAGATAGCTAGTACGAGGCGGCCTTGTACTGGGAATTAAGGGCTAATGCAATATTTAAAGAAATGTGTATTAAAGCTAAACTATAACTTTCAAACTTAAGCTGGAGTAAAGTAAGAAAGAACATTATTATACAAATTTATTATATAAAATCAAAGTAAATTTTTTTATTTGAAAATTAATTCTATTAAAATTCCTACTATAAATATCAACAAATATACATTCATAAAAAAATCAATTGATAACATATTATACATACAATAGTTTTAATCATATCCTAAAATTCTGCTACAAAATATTTATTGTTTATAAATGTCAAATATTGAAAAGATTGTCTAAATAAGTATTTATTTGTTTATAATTATGCAATAATTTTGTAATAAATATACGAACAAAAGTTGCAAATTTGATTATTGTTGTTAAATACGAAGAAAGTTAATGGAAGTATAATGTTAACTTCAAAACTTAATAAAAGTACAAATATATTATATTCTAATTTAATTAAAAATTTATTATAAACATATATGTTTATGTATTCATAAATATTTGTATTGAATTAGGAATGCCGAGTTAAATATTTTAAGGAAATATTAATTTTACAAAATAGTTTGATTTAAAATATTTACTTAAGTAAAAGGAAATTTCTATAATAAGTATTTTAAAACATTTTATGAATTTACAAACAATAAATTAAATTGTTAAAATAAAATGACATATATGCCGGTAATAGTATTATTTACTTATTTGCAATCGATATAAATTATATGCCTATTATATTTGCATAAAATTTAAGCCAAGAAGTAGGCAAGAGTTTTAAAAAAATTAATTTATCTTAAGTAGAATAGAACTAGAACAGAACTAAAACAAAACTAGAAGAGAACCAGAACAGAACTGAACTAGAACTGAACTAGAACTGAACTAGAACTGAACTAGAACTGAACTAGAACTGAACTAGAACTGAACTAGAACTGAACTAGAACTGAACTAGAACTGAACTAGAACTGAACTAGAACTGAACTAGAACTGAACTAGAACTGAACTAGAACTGAACTAGAACTGAACTAGAACTGAACTAGAACTGAACTAGAACTGAACTAGAACTGAACTAGAACTGAACTAGAACTGAACTAGAACTGAACTAGAACTGAACTAGAACTGAACTAGAACTGAACTAGAACTGAACTAGAACTGAACTAGAACTGAACTAGAACTGAACTAGAACTGAACTAGAACTGAACTAGAACTGAACTAGAACTGAACTAGAACTGAACTAGAACTGAACTAGAACTGAACTAGAACTGAACTAGAACTGAACTAGAACTGAACTAGAACTGAACTAGAACTGAACTAGAACTGAACTAGAACTGAACTAGAACTGAACTAGAACTGAACTAGAACTGAACTAGAACTGAACTAGAACTGAACTAGAACTGAACTAGAACTGAACTAGAACTGAACTAGAACTGAACTAGAACTGAACTAGAACTGAACTAGAACTGAACTAGAACTGAACTAGAACTGAACTAGAACTGAACTAGAACTGAACTAGAACTGAACTAGAACTGAACTAGAACTGAACTAGAACTGAACTAGAACTGAACTAGAACTGAACTAGAACTGAACTAGAACTGAACTAGAACTGAACTAGAACTGAACTAGAACTGAACTAGAACTGAACTAGAACTGAACTAGAACTGAACTAGAACTGAACTAGAACTGAACTAGAACTGAACTAGAACTGAACTAGAACTGAACTAGAACTGAACTAGAACTGAACTAGAACTGAACTAGAACTGAACTAGAACTGAACTAGAACTGAACTAGAACTGAACTAGAACTGAACTAGAACTGAACTAGAACTGAACTAGAACTGAACTAGAACTGAACTAGAACTGAACTAGAACTGAACTAGAACTGAACTAGAACTGAACTAGAACTGAACTAGAACTGAACTAGAACTGAACTAGAACTGAACTAGAACTGAACTAGAACTGAACTAGAACTGAACTAGAACTGAACTAGAACTGAACTAGAACTGAACTAGAACTGAACTAGAACTGAACTAGAACTGAACTAGAACTGAACTAGAACTGAACTAGAACTGAACTAGAACTGAACTAGAACTGAACTAGAACTGAACTAGAACTGAACTAGAACTGAACTAGAACTGAACTAGAACTGAACTAGAACTGAACTAGAACTGAACTAGAACTGAACTAGAACTGAACTAGAACTGAACTAGAACTGAACTAGAACTGAACTAGAACTGAACTAGAACTGAACTAGAACTGAACTAGAACTGAACTAGAACTGAACTAGAACTGAACTAGAACTGAACTAGAACTGAACTAGAACTGAACTAGAACTGAACTAGAACTGAACTAGAACTGAACTAGAACTGAACTAGAACTGAACTAGAACTGAACTAGAACTGAACTAGAACTGAACTAGAACTGAACTAGAACTGAACTAGAACTGAACTAGAACTGAACTAGAACTGAACTAGAACTGAACTAGAACTGAACTAGAACTGAACTAGAACTGAACTAGAACTGAACTAGAACTGAACTAGAACTGAACTAGAACTGAACTAGAACTGAACTAGAACTGAACTAGAACTGAACTAGAACTGAACTAGAACTGAACTAGAACTGAACTAGAACTGAACTAGAACTGAACTAGAACTGAACTAGAACTGAACTAGAACTGAACTAGAACTGAACTAGAACTGAACTAGAACTGAACTAGAACTGAACTAGAACTGAACTAGAACTGAACTAGAACTGAACTAGAACTGAACTAGAACTGAACTAGAACTGAACTAGAACTGAACTAGAACTGAACTAGAACTGAACTAGAACTGAACTAGAACTGAACTAGAACTGAACTAGAACTGAACTAGAACTGAACTAGAACTGAACTAGAACTGAACTAGAACTGAACTAGAACTGAACTAGAACTGAACTAGAACTGAACTAGAACTGAACTAGAACTGAACTAGAACTGAACTAGAACTGAACTAGAACTGAACTAGAACTGAACTAGAACTGAACTAGAACTGAACTAGAACTGAACTAGAACTGAACTAGAACTGAACTAGAACTGAACTAGAACTGAACTTTTTTTTTTTTTTTTTTTTTTTTTTTTTTTTTTTTTTTTTTTTTTTTATTTATTATTAAATTCAATTCTTTATTTACAAATTTCATTTCTATATACAAATATATTATATTCTAATTTAATTAAAAATTTATTATAAACATATATGTTTATGTATTCATAAATATTTGTATTGAATTAGAACTAGAACTGAACTAGAACTGAACTAGAACTGAACTAGAACTGAACTAGAACTGAACTAGAACTGAACTAGAACTGAACTAGAACTGAACTAGAACTGAACTAGAACTGAACTAGAACTGAACTAGAACTGAACTAGAACTGAACTAGAACTGAACTAGAACTGAACTAGAACTGAACTAGAACTGAACTAGAACTGAACTAGAACTGAACTAGAACTGAACTAGAACTGAACTAGAACTGAACTAGAACTGAACTAGAACTGAACTAGAACTGAACTAGAACTGAACTAGAACTGAACTAGAACTGAACTAGAACTGAACTAGAACTGAACTAGAACTGAACTAGAACTGAACTAGAACTGAACTAGAACTGAACTAGAACTGAACTAGAACTGAACTAGAACTGAACTAGAACTGAACTAGAACTGAACTAGAACTGAACTAGAACTGAACTAGAACTGAAGTAGAACTGAACTAGAACTGAACTAGAACTGAACTAGAACTGAACTAGAACTGAAGTAGAACTGAACTAGAACTGAACTAGAACTGAACTAGAACTAAACTAGAACTGAACTAGAATTGAATTTATATAAAATTGTATACAAAAGAATATATAAAAGAACCTAAAACTTTAGTTTATTTTTAATTTTAGCTAGAAAATTAATATTTCATTTCTCTATTAAATAGACGAGATAAACATTTTCTATCTGTTTTCTAAAGCTTTTTTGTTAACCGCATTCCATTTGTACATTTGGCTGCTAAAATTTTGAGTTTCACCAGAATTTTAAGCGAACATCTGTTACCACAAAATTGAGGAATTTATTGCATTAACGGATTTTTAAAACAAAATTAAGAAGATTTACTAAATGGATTTTAGCTAATATGTAGAAAAGCTTTTTTCCTATAAATATTTGAAAATGTAATACCATAAGAGAAACTGTTTTAGCTAAAATGTATCTTTATTCTGAGTAAAATATTTTTAATTACTAAAAATGCCATTATAATATCAAACCATTTTACCAAATCCCTTAAATATATTTAAAGTATACCTTAAACGTGTTATAAAATCTGTGAAAAATAAAATGAAAATGTAAACCTATAAAAGTCAATAAATTTTCTATATTGTTTAACAACATTATTTATTGCTACAAGTCTCTATGTAAGAGACTAGAGTAAAAAATCGACAACAAAATAACAAATCATCGTTAATTTAGTTATAAAACTTTGAGGGGAGAAAAAAACATTTATTTATATAATAAAACCGAACATCATCATTCTAGGATTTTCATATAAATTTTTATGCCAACCACATTAGTGGGTATTAACGCCTTTTTGTCACCTTTGGCTTTGTAGGAGAAATGGTAAATAAATAAAAACTTAAACGCCTTTATGTAGGCAAAACAAAATAAAACAACAAAATTTGAGGCAAAATTAAATGTATGTATATTTAAGGTTCATACTAAATAAGACAACACATGTTGTAAGTGTAAATCTAAAGATTTTTATAAAGAAATGAAGGTGTGAATTTGATTTTATAATATAAATTCTTCCCTAGTCAAAAGAAAGTCTTAATACCACTAAAGAAGGCTGCCTGCGAAGATTGGATTCACCCTTTGCTTACCGCCCTCGATTTATATTTTATAACTTCCCCCATTTGCTATTTTTTATTAACGTTAATATTTAAATATCAAACATTATTAAATTAGCGCCTGAAAGTATACTAACTCACATGCTTAGCTTGTATTTAGCTTTAAAAATTCCCTTAAATTCCCTCAACCATTTTTCCTACTTCATGGCATATATGCACAAAAACGGTTTGGATAATTTCTAGTCTTCCTCCTTAAAATATTACAACCAATTTAATAGAAACTCATTTAACAGCTGAACATGTTGATGGCTTGCTCATAATTGTTATTGGTTTTTTTTTGTCTTGTGTATGTGAAACACCACCGGCATGGGTGTCTATAAAGCGTGTATGTATATGAATGTATGTGTTAAAGAAAATTTCAACAAAAACGCCTCCTAATAATTTTTTGCTGAAATATTTATTAATTAGATGTGTTAGTTTTTCCATTTCAATTTTAAATAAAGTTTTATGTTAAATAATTTAGATTAAATAGATAATTTTTTGTTTGGGGGGAGTTTTAGACACGTTATCTCTGTAGACTTAATTGCTACTATAATGTTTATATAAATGAGTTTCTTTTTAATAATTAAAATGTCTAATTACTTGTACTTATTAGGAAGACAATTAAAAATAAATGATAAAATAGTTACGGTAAAGTTCTAAACAATTTAGTTATAGCTCAGTTTTAGTTCAGTAATATTTTAGTCATAGTTCAGTTACAGTTCAGTTATAGTTTAGTTATAATTTAATTATAGTTTAGTTATAGTTAAGTTATAGTTCTGTTATTGTTGTCAGTTATAAATTAGTTATAGTGCAGCTAAAGTTCAGTTATAGTTTAGTTATTGTCTAGTTAAAGTTATAGCTCAGTTGTAGTTAATTTATAATTTTTTTACAGTTTAGTTATAATTCAGTCAGAGTTCAGCTATTGTTTAGTTAAAGTTTAGATATAGCTGAGTTATACTTTAGCTATAGTTCAGTTTTAGTTAAGTTAAATTTTAGTTATAGTTTAGTTAAAGTTTAGTTATATTTTAGTTATAGTTTAGTTATAGCTTAGTTATAGTTTAGTTTAGCTATAGTTTAGTTATAGTTAAGTTATAGTTTAGTTATTGTTTAGTTAAAGTTTAGTTATAATTTAATTATAGTTTAGTTATAGTTTAGTTATAGTTTAGTTATAGTTTAGTTATAGTTTAGTTATAGTTTAGTTAAAGTTTAATTATAGATAGTTTAGTTATAGTTTAGGTTTAGTTAAGTTATAATTTAGTTATAGTTCAGCTATTGTTTAGTTAAAGTTTAGATATAGTTCAGTTATACTTTAGTTATAGTTCAGTTATAGTTAATTAATAATTTAGTTATAGTTTAGTTTAAGTTTAGTTATATTTTAGTTATATTTTAGTTATAGTTTAGTTATAGTTTAGTTAAAGTTTATTAATAGTTTAGTTAAAGTTTAGTTATAGTTAGTTATAGCTAAGTTACAGTTTAGATATAGTTTAGTTATAGTTCTGTTATATTTTAATTATAGTTCAGTTATAGTTTAGTTATAATTTAGTTATTGTTTTGTTATTGTTTAGTTAAGTAAAAATATTTTTCGGTGAACATTTTTCGATAGAAATATTTTTCTGTGAAATTTTCAAAAAAAAAAAAAAAAATCTATTAAAAATTTTATATAAAAAATTTTGATAAAAAAATTTTCTAAAAAAAAGTTTTTGAAAAAAAAATTTCTAGAGAAAAACTTTTTGATAAAAAAGTTTTCTATAAACAATTTTTTTAAAATAAAATTTTCAATAAAAAAAATGTCTATAGAAAAATTTTAATAATAAAGTTTTCTATAGAAAAATTTTTTATAAACAAAGTTTATATAGAAAAATTTTTGACAAAAAAATATGAAAAAATTTTCTATAGAAAAGTTTTTGATAAAAAAAAATTCTATAGAAATTTCTTTTTGAATAGAAATTTTTTTTTGTAAAAAAAAATTTAATAGAAAAATTTTTGATAAAAAAATTTTCTACAGAAAAATTTTGATAAAAAAAATTTTTTATAGAATAATTTTGATAAAAAAATTTTCTGTAGAAAAACTTTTGATAAAAAAATTTTCTATAGAAAAATTTTTGATAAAAAAATTTTCTATATAAAAATTTTTGATAAAAGATTTTTCTATAGTAAAATTTTTGAAAAAAAAAATTTTCTATAGAAAAATTTTTGATAAAAATTTTCTATAGAAAAATTTGAATAAAAAAACTATCTGTAGAAATATTTTTGATAGAAATATTTAAAAAAAAAAAAAAATAGAGTAGAAAACTTTTTCTTTTTAAGACATCAGAACTACACATTGAAAAAAATACCTATTTTAGATAAAAGTATATAAAGCAGCAACTCTGGCGAAAATTTTTTTTGTTCTGATTACTTTGTGCCGACCTCTGGTTAAATTTCAATTATAGTTTAGCTTTTGTTCAGTTATAGTTAGTAACGCTACCTATATCTCCGAAACTAATCGAGATAGAAGCACAATCAAAGTTGGTTTTTAATTTGCTACAAATATGGGAAAAAGGGTTAAAAACAAATGTTAGTACTTTTTTTAACCCAAATGTATCTTATGGACCAATAAAAGATGTATACCTAGATCGATAAATATAATATAAAGCAATTGTGTGGTACTTTTTCGTTATAAAGAGCAAAAATGGGAAAGCAATTCAAACTTTGTTTGTAACAGTGATATATCTCTTGAACCGATAAAGCTATAAATTAAACTTGTTGAGAAGTCGATTGGCAGGGAAGAAATATTAAATAAGTTTTTGGTACTTTTTTCATATAAGAATGCAAAACGGGACAAATCGATAACATACATGTCCAAAATGGACAGAAATAAAACTTAAATTGGATTTCCATACAAATCGAAACTCAGACTTTTAAGCAAATATTGTTTAGTATACTTTAGGGATTTTCAAAATAATTTAATTTGCAAAAAGTTTAATAAAATTTGATATCTAAACATATCCGTTTATTTGTCAAAATATATTGTTTAAATGAGATTCTTTTACTAACAGGGAACTTTTTACAAAAAGGTACAATGTTGTAAACCTTATATGTTATATTTAATTTAGGTCAGGCTACACAAATTTTTCTGAAATATTTTATATTTAGATCAATAACGAATATACGGATCACAATATGTACTTTTTCGAATTATTGGGATGTTGTTTAATTCTTCGTATTCTTAAAACTTTAGAAGTAGGGAATTGAAAAGCTGGTATATACGTATGTGTATGAACGAATAATACAGATAAAAGTCTTTATGAATTAAAAAGAAACTTCTAAGTTAGTTGACTATTGAACCAAATTTCATCTCAGTGGAGTGGTAGATTACATAATCGAGTTTGATTGACTATAATATTTTCTTAATTGTTTTTTTTTTTTCTTACTTTTCTGAAAATATTAAATTTGATGTCAAGCATAGATTTATGAACATCATCACAATATTTATTTATATCCTGTTCTCAAATATGTAAAATATACAAATATAAAAAAAACTTTATAATTTATTTTCAAATTTGTCTACACCTCCAATAAAACTGCCAGTAAAATCTTGCCAAAAAATATATGAATATATTGAAATAAATTTATAACGAATCTATAGTATCAAATTAGATATTTGCTTGTATTTATTATAATGACAAAATCGCATACATATAAATGTGTCATCATAAATGTATTTACGCCACAGCGATAGGAACCTGCTGATGCTAAATTGTATAGGTGTGAATGCTTGTATATGTGTGTGCATGTATAGCCTTTAATACTTGTTCATGTTTTAAAACTTCAAACCAAACAAATTGATTTTCATTTATTTGTTGATTGATTTGCAATTTCATTGAATTGATATACATGAACAAATTTATTTATTTTAGTATTTTATATATTTGTGTCTCCTCCAACCGGTATACGAGTATATGGAAAAAAAACTACCTGAATATGAAATAAGTATTTGAAAAAAAAAGTTTTTCCATAATTTATATTTTATATTTAAAATAAATCTGTTTGTCGAATTGTGGTGGGTGTTTATTTATTGCTTTACAAATATGAATTCGGTGATAATAAAAGTTTGTATAGGGTGAACTTTTGAGGGCAACTGTGGCAATAAAATATAATTACAAAAGTTTGAAATCATTTAATTTCAAAATATACCATCAACTTAGATTTCATCAAAAGTTTTCACTCAAACAGGGTTTTTAGTTTTAAAATTATATAGAAAAATTACTTGAAAAAAAATATCATAACTTCTGCCAAAAAATTTTATATTCTGTTAAATTTTATTGGTAAAATTTTAAAAGCTTTGATTGATAGGTTATTCTATACATCAACTGTTTATATATAAATAAATATTATAATATAAATTTTTAATGAAACAAACTATTTTAAACCACATTTATGGCAAAAATCAGTTTGATATTAAAATTTTGGTACTCTAAATTGACCATCATTTTTAGAAAAATTAAAAAAAAATATTAAATTGTATTATTACAATTTTAAATGAGAATATTTATTTAAATAAGAAAATTAGTTTTCAATTGTATCGAAATAACATAAATTAAAAATTTTCCCATTTTATCTCTATTTGAAAACAAAAATTTTAATTGAAAAATTTCAATCAAAAAACTTGAAAAATTTAAATCAAAAATCTTGAAAAATTTCAATCGAAAAATTTTCTACAGAAAAAATTTCACTGAAAAATTTTAATTGAAAAAAATTTCAAATGAAATATTTTCTATAGAAACATTTTATATAAAAGAAATTTTAATTGAAAAATTTTATATAGCAAAAATTTCAATTGAAAAATTTTCTATAGAATAAATTTTAATTGAAAAATTTCTATAGAAAAAATTCCAATTGAAAAATTTTCTGTAGAAAAAATTTCAATTGAAAAATTTTCTATAGAAAAAATTTGAATTGAAAAATTTTCTATAGAGAAAAATTTAAACTGAAAAATTTTCTATAGAAAAATTTTCAAATGAAAAATTTTCTACAGGAAAAATTTGAATTGAAAAATCTATAGAAAAAATTTCAGTTGGAAAATTTAATATACAAAAAATTTAAAATGAAAAATTTTTTATAGAAAAAATTTCAAGTGAAAAAATTTCTGAAAAAATAATTTGTGTTACAAAATTTTTTATAGAAAAAATTTAAATGGAAAAATTTTAAATTTTCAATTGAAATTTTTTTATAGACAAATTTTCTGTTGCCGCCACTGGCAAAACCGCTTAAATAATAAGCTTTTTTACTTAGCCTTATTTAAAATTTATCTAATCATTTTTGGAAATGTCAAAATTATCCGTTCGGAGTAAAGGCTTCGCGCGCTAGACATAGCTCCTCCATTTTATTTTATTATTTTAAAACTTTGTACTTAGCTGGCTAGCGTGGTGATAAGTCTTCACTCCTTAAGATTTTCTTAACATTTTCTAGTGGTTTCCATACCAAAAAGTGAGTGTAATTTACTTGTTAAAATAATTCCTTTACTTATTGTTATATGTTTGTGTATTTGTCTAGGAATTTTAATCTAAGAGAATTAGGTCAATAAATCTATGTTTGGAAATTGATCTGGTGTTCCTTTTATTCAAAATCTAGTGGAAATCATTAGCGAGGCGGATTCCTCACCCCAACATTTTAAAATTCTTTTTGAGTTTTACACGTTTCCTATAAAATCAACAGACGAAGCTGAAGATTCGCCTAGAAGCGCCCTGCATTGCCAATCTCGCAGTAAGTACAAATGGAATTAGAAGGCCAACAAAAAATGCCAAACTGTCCCAAGTGTCTTAATCCCCCTGACCAAAATATGATAAGTTGCACAAAATGCCAAAAAACCTATCATGTTTCATGCACAAATGCCACATCAGACCAAACATCAGCCCTAACTTTCAAATGTTTTGCTTGTAAGAGCCCTCCGGCAGAATCAGTTAAAAGCACCTTAAGTCGCTCTTCCAATAAATCAGCCAGAAGAGTACAATTAGAACTCCAACGACTAGAAGAAGAGCGTACTGTTTCAATGGAATATATTTCCAAAAAGTATCAAATAATAAACCAACATGAACAGGAGGTCAACAGTGATGCCTCATCCCATCATTCATTTTCTGTTCGCAGCTGGTTAAATGAACTTCCAAACCATTTTGATTCTGCAGAACAAGTCCAGTCTGATTTACCGGCAGCTCCTGAAAATATAAATAAAAACAAAACAGCCAAACAAGCAGCTCAGCTGCCTGAAGACACTGTTTATTTAAGCATGCCACCTTATATAAATAATGCATCTAACAATAATAATTCAGGTGGAATTAATATGCCGCAAAAACGTTCATATATTCTGCCGGACATAAGTAACGCTGCTACGATGTCGTCATCTGCACCCGCTGTATCAAGTTTTACTTCGGGACCCGACACCACTAGTGGCTTTCAATCACGACAGCAGCCTCACTATCAATCGGTCCCATTTGAACCTCAAGTTTCAACAACTCACACAACGGCTTGCCACATTCCACCAATAATTTCTAATGTGCATCATTTTAATCCTTGCCAAAACATGACGGCCCCCATTGGCCATTCAACACAACACACGTTCAATTCCAATGCACCGAACGCAACCACATCAAACAACACTTTAAGTGTACCACCGAATTTATTTACAGATTATAACCAAAACTTGAGTCAAGGTCAGCTTCAAGCACGTCAATCTTTGCCGAAAGAACTCCCTGCCTTCTCCGGCCAACCAGAAGAATGGCCATTGTTTTCGTCCACATTTGAATGGTCCACTAATATCTGTGGATTCACGGAAGCCGAAAACCTCATAAGGTTACAAAAATCACTTACCGGAGAAGCATTAAAAAAAGTTCAACACGTACTAGTACACCCATCCAATGTCAATTGGGTCATGTCAATTTTGAAGCTTTTGTACGGCCAACCAGAAAATATAGTAAACTCTATAAAAAATCGAATTAAATTAACACCCCCAGTAGATGAAAATAACTTACCTTCATTTACCACATTTGCAATTAACGTAAAGAGTTTAATTGCAACAATTGAAGCTTCCAATTTAAATAATGAAATCAATAATACTTCACTTCTCCAAGAATTAGTACAAAAATTACCACCATCTTTTCAATTACAATGGGGTACACAAAAATTACAGCTGTTAAATCAAAATAAAAATCCTAACATGTATGAATTCTCCAATTGGATTTTTAACATTGGAATTTCTGCTACATGTATAACAGTTGAAAGCTCTTCCCATGTTAACAGACAAAAGTCCCACACTGTTAGTAACAGCAATAAAAAAGCTTTCGTACATACTCATAATGAAGATCACCGAAAATGTTTTGTATGTAGCAACAACAATTGCAAATCAATTGCTACTTGTCAAAAATACTTATCTCTTAATCGTGGAGATAAATGGAATATAATAAGAGAACACAAACTGTGTAGAATTTGTTTGTGTAAACATTTTGGAGAATGCAAGAAAAGAGTACAATGTGGAGTGGAAGGGTGTCAATATTATCATCATTCTTCTTTACACCGATATTCTAATGAAGGGACAACAAATAACAACAATCAAGAGCCAAAGATAAACAATCAAAATAGTTTAACCAGAAGTGAAAATATTAATACACATAATTCTAAAGTGAAAGAAATTTTATTTAAAATAATACCAGTGACAGTTCATGGAAAAAATAAAGATATAAAAACCTTCGCATTTATTGACGAAGGTTCCTCCATTAGTTTAATGGATAAAAAATTAATGGACGAATTAGAAATTTCTGGGACGACTAGCCCCCTATGGCTCAAGTGGACTGGAGGTATTGAAAGATGTGAAAACAGTTCCAAAAAATTAACAATACGTATTTCAGGCTACAACAAAAACAAAAAGGTGACGATTAATGTATGTACTGTAAGTAAATTAGATTTACCCACACAGTCTCTGGATTATAAAAAATTGGCAAACAAATTTCATCATTTAAGAAATTTGCCAATAAAAAGCTATAGTGATGCTGTGCCTAAGATACTTATTGGCCTCAACCATTTCAATTTGGGAATTTCTACAAATATGAGGCAAGGTGGTCCTCATGAACCTGTAGCAGTAAATACAAAGATTGGATGGATGATTTATGGAGCTATTTCTTCAAACGCAAAACCAAGTAAGCAATTTAATTACCATATTTGTGAGTGCAGTGAAAGTGATGAAGGGTTAGATGAACTAGTGAAGAGTTTTTATTCCCTGGATAGCTTAGGGATTTGTTGTAAAGATCCACTAGTTAGTAAAGGTGATGAGCGTGCCCTTAGTCTTTTAAAAAATTACACAAGACAAAGAGAAGACGGACATTTTGAGGTTCCTCTACTGTGGAAATGTGATATTTTGAGTTTACCCAATAGCTATGATATGGCTCTAAGGCGTCTGCTATGCTTAGAGCGAAAATTATTGCATGATTCTGAACTTCTTAATATTTTTAAAAATACAATTGAAAAATACACCTCCAAGGGTTATATACGAAAATTAAACCGTAAAGAATTATCGCACAGTGGTGGTAAAGAGTGGTATCTGCCCATTTTTGCAGTTTTTAACAAAAATAAGCCCGGTAAATCTCGTGTCGTTTGGGATGCTGCGGCTAAATCGAATGGAGTCTCCTTGAACTCGTTTCTACTAAAGGGACCTGACCTGCTGTCATCTTTGCCAGCCATTTTATTTTCATTTCGGTTGAAAGCAGTTGCTGTCTGTGGTGACATAGAAGAAATGTTTCATCAGATTTTTATTAGGCCTGAAGACAGAGATGTTCAAAGATTTTTATGGCGTGATTGTGACCAATCTAAGCAGCCTGATGTATATGTAATGGACGTAATGATTTTCGGAGCTTCGTGTGCTCCTAGCATTTCTCAATATATTAAAAATTTTAATGCCACTCAATATGAAAATAAATACCCTGTGGCTTCAAGGTCAATAAAAGAAAATCATTATGTTGATGACTTTTTAGAATCGGTTGACACTCCACAAGAGGCTACAGATTTAGTTTCGGAGGTAAAATTTATTCACCAACAATGTGGATTTAATATTCGAAATTGGATTTCAAACAATGAGGAGGTGATGAACACAGTGTCCAACATATCTTCTACTAGTGAAAAATGTTTGAACTTTAATGAAGAAAACAAAGTAGACAAAGTTCTTGGGGTGTTTTGGGAACACAAAGAAGACGTTATTACGTTTAAAATTGCACCGCGGTTTATAAGCAGTGAGATATTTTGCTGTAGAAAAATACCAACTAAGCGCGAAATGCTTCGTTTAGTAATGTCCATCTACGACCCCCTTGGTCTTATTGGGAATATTATCATGTATGTTAAAATCCTTCTTCAAGAAGTATGGCGGTGTAAAACAGATTGGGACGAAGAAATTTCTGATGAGCTTATGGCAAAATGGATACAGTGGGTCTCAATTTTACCAGACATTCAACAAATTAAAATTCACCGCTGCTATTTAAAATGTTTACTAAATTACGATGGCATCGATGTGCAGCTACATACTTTTGTGGATGCTAGTAAGGACGGATATGCCGCTGTGTGCTACTTTCGTCTGGTTAAAAATGAAACAGTATTTTGTTCATTAATAGGTTCTAAAACAAGAGTCGCCCCAATGAAAATAACTTCGGTTCCACGACTTGAACTTATGGCCGCACTAATAGGTGCTAGGTTTGGAAAATTTATTTGCGATAATCACAAAATCACGATCAAAAATAAATTTTTCTGGTCAGATTCTAAAACAGTTTTGAGTTGGCTCAATTCTGATCATAGAAAATATAGTCAATTTGTAGCCTTTCGTGTGACTGAAATTTTAGAACTGAGTTCCATTAATGATTGGCGATGGACTCCAACAAAAGAAAATGTCGCAGATGAAGCCACTAAGTGGGCTCGAATCCCCCGGGTTTCTATAACTAGCAGATGGTTCCAGGGACCAGAATTTTTATATCATCCCCAAGATGAATGGCCAGGTGCAAAAAATTTCGACGATGCTACACCTGAGGAAATGGTACACAAATCGTTTATAATATCTGCTAAGGAAAACGTTATAAATGAAAAGAGATTTTCAAGGTGGAATAGGATGCTTCGAGCCACCGCTTATTTTTTCCGCTTCATTGAAAATTGTAGATCGGAGGCAAAACTAAAAGGCGAGTTAACTCTTGAAGAGCTACGAAAGGCAGAAAACTTTTTAGTCCGGCAAGCTCAGACTGAAAAGTATTCTACAGAAATTGCTACTTTAAAATCGAAAACAAATATTCCGAAAAATAGTGAGATTTATACGAAATCACCCTTCATGGACGAATATGGAGTTTTAATAGTAGATGGCAGAATTGATAATGCAAATGTTGCTGAAGAACGAAAACATCCCATCATATTGCCCAAATCAAGCTACATTACAACTTTAATTATACTTTACTACCATTCAAAATATTATCATATTAACCACGAAACGGTGATCAACGAGATTCGTCAAAAATATTTGATTTCTAAACTACGTGCTGTTTTTAAATCTATAACTCGAAATTGTCAGTGGTGTAAAATTAACAAGGTGGTGCCACAAGTTCCAGAAATGGCTAAGTTACCTCGTGCTCGCCTAGCATCTTTTAAGGCGCCGTTTACATATACAGGCTTGGACTTCTTTGGACCCATGATGGTTAACGTAAATCGACATAAGGAGAAGAGATACGGTTGTTTATTTACATGTTTGACGACCAGAGCAATTCACATAGAAATTGCTTATTCATTAACAACAAGTTCGTGCATCTTGGCCATTCGAAATTTTATGGCCCGAAGAGGAATTCCACTTGAATTTTTTAGTGACAACGGCACTAACTTTATTGGCGCGGAACGAGAACTTCGAGAAGCTCTTGAAGACGTCAACCAAGATGAATTTGTTAAAACTTTTACCACTACAACAACAAAATGGAACTTCAATCCACCAGCTTCTCCACATATGGGAGGTGCTTGGGAGAGACTTGTGCGCTCTGTCAAAACAGTTTTTTATAAAATAAACACAATAAGGGCCCCGGGTGATGAGCTCCTTTTGAGCATGATGATAGAGGTTGAAAACATTATAAATTCTAGGCCTCTTGCCTATGTTCCCATCGATAATGAAAATGATGAGGCATTGACTCCTAACCATTTTCTATTGGGTAGTTCCAGTGGTCTAAAGCCGATGTCAACTTGTGATGACAGCGCCATAGTTTTAAAACAAAATTGGCGTATTTCGCAACAGTACGCGAACTTATTTTGGAAAAGGTGGTTGGCTGAATATTTGCCCTCATTAACTTGTAGATCCAAATGGTTCGAAAAGCAAAAAACTT
Organism: Stomorhina lunata; assembly: GCA_933228675.1. Taxonomy (NCBI): domain Eukaryota; kingdom Metazoa; phylum Arthropoda; class Insecta; order Diptera; family Rhiniidae; genus Stomorhina; species Stomorhina lunata. Next base: position 4,543,761 of record OW121741.1, on the reverse strand, counting down.
TATGTCAGGGGGACTTGGTAATTATTGTTGATCCTTCTCTCCCTAGAAATGTTTGGCTACGAGGAAAAGTACTTGAAACGAGATTGGCAAAAGATGGACAAGTAAGAAGTGCGAAGATTCAAACTAAGAACGGTGTCATGGAAAGGCCTGTAGCGAAGCTTGCAGTTTTAGACGTGGCTTTCCGTGAAGAGTATGCCATCGAAGATCCTTCTTGTCACACTGCGGGGGGGAATGTTGCCGCCACTGGCAAAACCGCTTAAATAATAAGCTTTTTTACTTAGCCTTATTTAAAATTTATCTAATCATTTTTGGAAATGTCAAAATTATCCGTTCGGAGTAAAGGCTTCGCGCGCTAGACATAGCTCCTCCATTTTATTTTATTATTTTAAAACTTTGTACTTAGCTGGCTAGCGTGGTGATAAGTCTTCACTCCTTAAGATTTTCTTAACATTTTCTAGTGGTTTCCATACCAAAAAGTGAGTGTAATTTACTTGTTAAAATAATTCCTTTACTTATTGTTATATGTTTGTGTATTTGTCTAGGAATTTTAATCTAAGAGAATTAGGTCAATAAATCTATGTTTGGAAATTGATCTGGTGTTCCTTTTATTCAAAATCTAGTGGAAATCATTAGCGAGGCGGATTCCTCACCCCAACATTTTCAATTGAAATTTTTTTATAGACAAATTTTCAATTGAAATTTTTTCAATTGAAATTTTTTCTGTAGAAAAATTTTCAATTGAAATTTCAACTGAAAATTTTTCTATAGAAAAAATTTCAATTGAAAATTTTTAAAAAGGTTTATCAAAATTTGGGACATTAAACATTTAATTAAAAAGTTTTACTGTAGCGTATTGCACTAAGAATCCCAATTTATTACAATTATTTATTATTGTAATAAAAAGTTTTTTGATAAAACCAAAAAATGTTGGTGGGGAAACCTTTCCTCGAAGCGTTTCGATGGTTGGTTAGACCATCTCATCAGGAGGATTATCCCTAATTCTCCTGATGAGAAAAAATTTCAATTGAAAATTTTTCTATAGAAAAAATTTCAATTGAAAATTTTTCTATAGAAAAAATTTCAATTGAAAATTTGTCTATAAAAAAATTTCAATTGAAAATTTGTCTATAAAAAAAATTTCAATTGAAAATTTGTCTATAAAAAAAATTTCAATTGAAAATTTTTCTAAAGAAAAAAATTAAAAGAAAAATTTTAAAAAACTTACTATAGAGAAAATTTCAAATAAAAAATTTTCTTAAGAACAAATTTTAATTAAAAATTATCCTAAGATAAAATTTTAAGTAAAAAATTTCTTAGAAAGTTTTCTAGGTAAAAAATTTTCTAGGTAAAAAATTTCAATTGAAAAATTTTCTGAAGAAAAAACTTTTTTTAAAAAAAATTTCAATTCAAAAATTTTCTATAGAAAAAATTTCAATTGAGAAATTTTTTAAAGAAAAATTGTTAATAAAAAAATTTCCTATAGAAAAAATTTCGGTTGAAAAATTTTTTATAGAAAAAATTTCGACTGAACAATTTTTTATAGAGAAAAATTGTCAATTAAAAATTTTTCTGTAGAAAATATTTAAATTATAAAAATTTTCTATAGATTCGGTATCGACCGAGACATTTAGGCAAATATTATTTAACATACCTTAGGGATATTCAAAATAATTTATTTTTCAAAAAGTTTAATAAAATTTGATATCTAAACATATTCATTTGTTTGCCAAAACATTTATTTTAAATAAAATTCGTTTACTATCGGGGAATTTTTGGTGAATGAGTTACAATATAGTGAACCTTATATGTATCTTATATATTATTTAGATTTTCCTAAAAGTATGCAACAAAAATGTTTATGAAATATCTTACATTTCGATCGATATCGAATGTGAAGATGTTTTTCATATAAGTTTATTAGTAGCCATTACTTTCATCTCCCAACTATTGCTTAATATTAATATATAAATCAACAGGAGCTCACGAATATGTTTAATTAATTAATGTTTCTACTAAAAACTTTTTGACTAAGGCTTCAAGTCAATAAGTTTGTCTAAGTTGTAAAAGATAGTTTTATTAGTTTTTGCCAATTAATTATATTTTTTTTAATATTTTATCTTCATTACAAACTTTTCTTTTCGTAGCTGTTTTACACATCAAAGAATTGGCTACAAAAACCACGGCATACTTTTAGGATCATAATAATTTGTGTTTTGATTTATTCATTAAACCTTGATATTTCTATTAGTAAACAAAATAACCTTTTTTGTGAGCATTCTAAAGGCATTATATTATGAACATACAAAATTTTGGATGTAAAAGACAGGTAGATAGAAAAATAATAACTAAATAACCCGAAAAAACTGCAAAGTTTAAAAATTTTTGGACATTCTTTCAAATTTTTTGCTATTGACGCATTCATAGCTTTTAATAGATAGTACTTCAATTTTTTCGATTTTAATATTAACGTATTTCCAAATCTGGTGAAAAAGACACAACATTTGTAATAAATATCTTATAGAAGTTTGTTTCGAATTTCCTATCAAATTATGAAGACAAACTCTCAAAATGTTTGTTTTATAAAATTTTTAGTTTACTATAACTATCATATATGTATAGCGCTAAGGGCATCATTCAAAAAAATTATTTAAAAAAATTGTGGCTGCATGTGATAGTTTTGCATTAAGTACTAAGTTTTTTTCAAAAACTAGGTTAAAGTGAACTCCCAAAAAACAAGAAATCTGCATAACAAATTAGCTACAAACAAATTATACTTATGGATACTGAAAGACAGTTTTGTGGAATGTAGGAGGGTGGTTTAAGCCTTTTCCATCCAAAGATTTCGATATTACTTTATAAAAAAAAAACGAATACATAGTGGGAGTCATTGTACCCTCGTTATTTAGAAACTATGTTAAAAATTCTCAAACAACTTTATAATATTTTCTATTTAATAAAAAATCAACTTATTAACACTTACGAGTTTAAGGTTTTTAATGAAAAAACTTTAATTGCTTATGTGTAAAAGAAGTTATAACGACAAGTGGGAGCATGAGCTAAGAATGTAACATAAACTAATATAAAATAACTATTAAATGATAATAATGACTAATATTTAGATATACAACAAATTTATAAAAAATAAGCTAATCATAGACTGAGATGTAGACTGACATGAACTCACCATTGACTAAGAATAAGACATAGACTTAGACATAGAATAAGACATAGACTTAGATATAGACTAAGACAAAGACTTAGACGTAAACTAGAACTAGACAAAGACATAGACAAACATTAAGACTAGGACATGGACTAAGACATAGACTTAGACTTAGACATAGACTAAGACATAAACTAAGATATAGACTAAGACATAGACTAAGACATAGACTAAGACATAGACTAAGAAATAGACTAAGAAATAGACTAAGACATAGACTAAGACATAGACTAAGACATAGACTAAGATATAGACTAAGACATAGACTAAGACATAGACTTAGACATAGACTTAGACATAGACTTAGACATAGACTAAGACATAGACTAAGATATAGACTAAGACATAGACTAAGACATAGACTAAGACATAGACTAAGACATAGACTAAGATATAGACTTAGACATAGACTAAGACATAGACTAAGACATAGACTAAGACATAGACTAAGACATAGATTAAGGCATAGACTAAGACATAGACTAAGATATAGACTAAGACTAAGACATAGACTAAGATATAGACTAAGACATAGACTAAGATATAGACTAAGACATAGACTAAGACATAGACTTAGACATAGACTAAGACATAGACTAAGATATAGACTAAGACATAGACTAAGACATAGACTAAGACATTGACTAAGACATAGACTAAGACATAGACTAAGACATAGACTAAGACATAGACTAAGACATAGACTAAGACATAGACTAAGACATAGATAATGACATAGACTAAGACATAGACTAAGACATAGACTAAGACATAGACTAAGACATAGACTAAGATATAGACAAAGACATAGACTAAGACATAGACTAAGACATAGACTAAGACATAGACTAAGATATAGACTAAGACATAGACTAAGACATAGACTAAGACATAGACTAAGACATAGACTAAGACATAGACTAAGAAATAGACTAAGACATAGACTAAGACATAGACTAAGACATAGACTAAGACATAGACTAAGACATAGACTAAGATATAGACAAAGACATAGACTAAGACATAGACTAAGACATAGACTAAGACATAGACTAAGACATAGACTAAGACATAGACTAAGACATAGACTAAGATATAGACAAAGACATAGACTAAGACATAGACTAAGACATAGACTAAGACATAGACTAAGACATAGACTAAGACATAGACTAAGACATAGACTAAGACATAGACTAAGACATAGACTAAGACATAGACTAAGACATAGACTAAGACATAGACTAAGACATAGACTAAGACATAGACTAAGACATAGACTAAGACATAGACTAAGACATAGACTAAGACATAGACTAAGACATAGACTAAGACATAGACTAAGACATAGACTAAGACATAGACTAAGACATAGACTAAGACATAGACTAAGACATAGACTAAGACATAGACTAAGACATAGACTAAGACATAGACTAAGACATAGACTAAGACATAGACTAAGACATAGACTAAGACATAGACTAAGACATAGACTAAGACATAGACTAAGACATAGACTAAGACATAGACTAAGATATAGACTAAGACATAGACTAAGACATAGACTAAGACATAGACTAAGACAACTTTCTTCTATTAAAATTATTTTTTCTACACTTAAAGATATTTTTAAAATATTACAGCCCAAATCCACCTTTCGTTTCTACTTTCAGCCTGAAATCTCTTTATTTCATTACTCATTTTAATATTTTCAGCAAATCCTTTTTCTTTTTACTTTGTCTTCGAAGGATATGCAAAAATTATAGAAAATAAAATTTTCTAAAATATTTATAATCCACGGAAAAAAAGTAAATGTTCATAACTCAATCGGGACTTAGTCTAAATTGTAGGAAAATACTTTAGTACCTAAAAGTAGGCTGCATATTATATATTAACTTAGTTGCATACATTAAGGCAGTTGAACAAAAGTTTTACTCCACAGCCACCTCACACACACATACACAAAGCAACAATAAAGGGAGGAAACATTAACGGATGTTCTAGCGGATGTTGGGTTAAATTGTAGAAAAAAGTTGGAAAGCAAAAAAGGAAAGCATAGAGAAAGGAGTAAGCAGATAGTAGTAGTAAAAAATAAAAGTTTTATATGAAATAGTTTGCCTGAAAAGGCTAAGAATATTACATTTTTGGTTCTTAGCTTAAAAATATATTAAATTTCCTAATAAATAAAATTAATAATTTTAATATGATTTTGAGAAATTTAATTTAAATTAACTATTGAATTATAGAATTTCGAAACCATATTTCTAATTTTATTGAATCACATTTAAAAATTAATTGTTATATAATTTTCAAAACTATTTCTCAAAGGCTTTAATTAATTTGTTTATTCTATTGAGATTATATGTTTTCTTCTGGCCTTTCCCTTTTTAAAGCAATTAATATTTATGATTTTATTTAAATTAGCAACAAATTCAAGTTTAATGAATTCATTTATAATTTTCCTATATTAAATGTTTATTTTATTTTATTTCTTTCACACAAAACTCCTTTAACCAACAATGTCTTGGGCATTTCCTGTTTGTAAAATGCATTTGCTAGTGGTCAAAATCAAATGAAATATGAAACCCTTAAATGATGTCATAATGCAATTAATGTTAATGTCACTGGTAAAAGGACACATTTGTATAGCCAAAGCGTTTCTCTCTACAATTCTATCTTCTTGGCCTTTATTGCAGTACAAAACAAAAGTTTGTTGCAATTGTGTCATTATCTGAAGCTCTAAGTAAAATGCCAATTAATTTAAAATATTTTACACATACATTCATATACAGAGACGACATCTATTGACATTATTTCATATTTTCTGTTAGTCGTATAACTATTTGCTCTAGTGAATTTATACAAAAGCCTAGAAATAACAATGGTTTTGTCTATGATTTATATAAAGGAGATTTTGTCCATATACTCTTAGAGTTTCAGGAATTATAAACATACATTTTGACACTTAGTATTTAAGTAAAATACCTTAAGGATATAAACAGTAACTAAAGCTTACAAAATGAATACAATTATTACTCATACATGGCCATTTGTATATATCTAATAGACACTTACTTATATTGAGGAAAAAAAATTTAAATGCCAGAGTAGGCCAAACTAATATTACTTGAACTGCCGAAAAGTAGGCAACAAACACTTTTTTTAAGTTTACACTACCTCGATTTTTATCTAAAAGCGAAATCTGGGCCCAAATTACCGCATTAGATATCGATCGAAATCTTGAATACTTTCAAAGCATTTGTATAGCATAATTTAAGGAGAATCAAAATTATTTACTTTATTTTTTATTTGTAGTTATTTGCCAACAGATGACCAATGGTAAAAGAGTTTTAATTGAACTGTGTGTTTTTAAAAACGAATCAATATGGATATCAAATTTCAATAAACTTTTTGCATCGAAGTAACTTTGAACATCCCTAGAGTATACTTCACAATATTTTCTTAAAAGTCTGAGTTTTCAATCGATATCGAATGCGGTAATTTGGGCCCTGATCCATGAAACCACAAAATTAATTGTTATCTAAGAGATGCTAAAATACATGTTAGTACATACCTTTAGGAGTTGCTTAACCCGATTTCGGAAATTTATGTTTTTCGTGAAGTTTTTGATATAAACACAAATTTAGTCATAAATTCTTTCTTTTAAATAAAAATGCAATAACTTTAAATTAAAGAGTAGGCCAAACACTTTTATCATGACTCCCTTAAAGCATGCAACACAGTTTATGCTAACGACAAACAACCCATATTCTAAGAGATTTTGAAGTAAATAATGATCTTTTTTTTTAGATTGTTGCAAGAAAAGCTAATCCAGTAAACTTGTTTTACCCTTAAATTGTTAATGGTTTTCCTTAAAGTATGCAGCATGAACTATAGTATAATAAATAGACTAAAATGTTGTGAGAAAAGCCTAAGAAACCTGTGTAGGACAAATTCTTTTATGTATGCAACAATATATCCTACTAAGTTTCAGAAACCTCGATACGTATCTAATACCTCAATCTGGGACCAAATCACATTTCATATCGATCGAAATGTAAGATATATCAGGAACACTTGTATAGCATACTATAAGGATAATGTAATGATATCAATTATTTATTATACTTTTTGTAAAATAAATTATTTTGAAAATCCCCAAGGTATGTTACACAAAATTTGCCTAAAAGTCTGAGTTTTCGATCGATATCGAATATTGTGATTTGGCCCCTATCCCATGGAACAGAATTGCTACAAGTGAATTGTTAGCTTTAGAACAAATTGTTTCTAAAAGTATGTAAACAAGATTTTCGATCAAGTTTCCGTAATATCGATTAGTATATAATACCGAAGACATAGTACTGCATACTTTATGGGGATGTAGAAAATCAAAATTTAATTATATATATTGACAACACATATAATTATTTTTCTTTGTGCTATTAAAAAAGGTAAGAAAGACAGGTAAGTAAGTGCTATAGTCTGTCAAGCCCGATGTTCCAGTGTTCTTTTTCTGTATATAAAAAAATATATGCTAAATTTTGTCATCATAGAAACATTTTCTCAAGAATTATATAAATAAAAAAAATGTTACCGTCATTTCGACTTATATAAGAGCTATGGTCAAATGAGGACCGATTATCTTGAAATTTAGCAAATTGATTACAGTTTTTACAAAAATTATGTTTGCAAAAAATAAACTTCAAATTGTCATTATCTTCAGATTTACGAGCGTTAAAGTGATATTTGTCCGATTTAGTGAGTTTTGATAGAAGAGTTAGTATGGGAGCTATGGTCAAATGTGCACCGATTTCAACAAAATTTGGTACAGTGATTTTGGTTTACATAATCTGTATTTGTTTTAAATTTCATGAAAAAATATTGATATTTGTGGCCAAACTATCAATTCCGGGAAGTTGGACCTGTGGGAAGTACCATAAATAATGAACCGATTTTGACGAATTTTAATAGACGTAATCCCACTGAAATTATCTATGACTAATTTCATCAAATTATCTTCAGAATTGCGACCTGTACTTTGGTTGCATGGTTTACATGGTGGCCCAGCCAGCCGTATAGCCAGACGGACGGACGGACCGACATCGCTAAATCGTCTCAGAAAGTGATTCTAAGTCTATTGGTAAGCTAAAAGGTGGGTCTAAGACAAATATTTCTATGCTTCTCAAACATCACCACAAATTTATAATACCATTTCTACCTATTGTGGTAAAGTGTATAAATATTTCTCCTTAAGGTATGCAGCACTAAGTTTCTAAAAAAAAAAATCTGGAATTACAATTCACATTTGATACTCTACCTAGATCTCTGAGCTATAATTTCGGCAGTCAATGCGAATGCAATATATGTGACAGTTCGGAGAAAATTATATTGCATACTTTCAGGATGTTCAAAATAATTTCGTTATTATTGCAAATGACTTCAAAATAGAAAATCGTTAATCATAAACTGAGATAATCATCATAAACTGAGATAATTGAATTATGTTGAATTATGCAAAATAAAAGCCATTGTGGAACTTCCTTTCAAATTTCTAAGTCGCTTCGAATACAAAAGAATATATAAAAATATGTAACATGACTTTAGGAGTTGTAAAAAATTTTAATTTTTTTTTTTAATTTAAATATTCACTGTTTTTTCCTCTTTTTTCTTATTTTTACCAATAAATATCTTAAATATCAATTTGCATTTTAATGCATTATCTTGGTTTACAATTATTTTATTCAATAGATACAAATTTATATAAATATCTAAGCAAATTGTATTGTATACTTTTGGGCTCAAAATGCTGTCGTACGTAACTTTTAAAAATAACACTTTGTTTGAGTTTGAAACCTATTTTTACTAACAAAAGCGAGTCATATCTATTAAAAATAATTCGAAAACGCTGATTTAAAGTGACGTTCATTTTTCTATATTGGCAGAGATAAGGAATTTTTGTTTGGGAAACCCTACCCTTATTAGTATGATTGAAATTGTCTTAAATTTGGAGATATATCAACATGTATTTTTTGATAACAAAAAAACAATGCGTGCGAAAGTATGTATGGGTACCTCCCAGATAAAAGGTTTTCAGGAATTATTTTTTCGTAGCCTAAAAGTATGCTCTATTTTGTGAATATTACAAAATTCAATTCAGATAAATTTTATATATGGTAGGTTCATGAAATAGTCAAACGAAATAAACCAAATTCCCTAGACTTTATTCTGTACCAAGAAATTTATTTCAGCCAAATTTTGTTGAATTATCTCCAAATTTTCTACAATTTTAATCGTAATACCATTGTTAGGGTTTCCCAAATAAAAAAGACAAATAATTTCCTTATCTGAGCTAACATAGAAAAATGAATAAATTCACTAAAATCATATTTGGTAGATAGTACTCGCCTGAGAAAAACTGATAAATTGCCTTAAAGAAAATACAGCAATTACAAGTCTGGTAAACTGTGATAACTAAACTCTAGAAATATACTAAAGATTCGATGAAAAAAGTTAGAAAAAAAGTCATAATGGAACTTCCTAAAAGTATGTAACACTGTTTCTATTTTTACAGTAATTTTGATAAGAGGCTCAAATATAAAGAAATCTATTAAAAAATAAGAAAAATAAAAGTGTTGCCTGTTTTTAGGCGTTTTTAATGAGGTTTTTAGAACCTTAAAGTTAAATAAAAGCCATACTGGAATTTCCTTAAAGTATGCAACACGATTTCCTGAAAGCCCATATTATCTATTTTTATAGTAATTTTGTAAGAGGTTTAAATATACAGAAATCGATTAAAATCTAGAAGAAAGAAAAAGTGTTGCCTATTTTTAGGCGTTTTTTAAATAATGTTTTTAATATGTCAAATACTTTCTTATTTTAGAATTTATACTTAAACCATGAAAACTACATATTTCTATTAAAAAACTCATTATTTTTAAATTGACCACCTCTTTTAACCAACCACATCTATTTATTCCTTCATTCAGGCAAAACAATAAGCATAACACTTTGACAACCCATTTCCACTAAAAACAGAAGACCGGAAGAAATAAATAAAACAAACAATTTACTACCTGCTTTGTTTGTACTTGTCTTTAGTTTTGTTTTTTCCAGCTCTTAAGGATATTAGACATCATGAGTTGACTTTATGTGGGGACAATTACTTATAGTGACAGACAGACTTAGTGGCTATAACGAATTTGTTTGTGGCTTTAGGTAATGAGAGATATTTGTTCAGCAGAAACAGAAATATTTTCTTAGTAAATCATAAGCACAAAATCGAAGTCGTAATGCTCTGTAGGATCCCAGTTATGATAGTTTTTTTCTGAAGTCAAACTTCAACCACTAATACTTTTTATTAGTTGACTAAAACATCTTTAAAATGCAAATATTGCGATGCACATATTATACTTTCTGTATTAGGTAGAGTATCCTAATAACAAAAATAAAAATTTTTAAACATTCTTGCTAACCACTCGTGCTAGACTCATATATCTTCTACGTAGTTGACCAGTTATTTGATTTAGCTCAAATTCTCTATTTCTGTGTCCTGTCAAACCAAACATCCTTTTGGGTCAGGCGATGTGATCATAATGCAAAAATTGTATATAAGAATATCTTGAAGAAAACCAATGTAGAGTACAATAATATAGAACAATTGCAACTATGACTAAATGACATGTTTTAAAAGGCTAACAAATAAAGCAAAATATAACATACTTTTGGGCATTTTGAGAAGGGTTTGTGTTTAACTTGGTAGAGAGAAGATGTAAGAAATTAAAAGTGTTAGGAAAGAAAAATTTGGCTAATTTGAAGTAATTCATTTTATATCTTATCTTGAAAAAAATACAAATACAAAATCATATTGCATATTTTTAGGAGATTGACTTGTATTGACTTAAGCTAATTATAATCAAGTTAATTGATAAGTTCAATGAATAGCTTCTTATACATTACTCATATGTAAATATTCCTGTTTCAGTTCGTTTATTAAGACTAAAATAGTACACGTTTTCTTAAAAGAAAAATATTTTAAAGACTCCTTAAAATAGGCAAAAATTCATACCAAATGTAATAATTTTGTGCATGCTTTTCTTTTTAAGCAATTAAATATAAACAAATAAATATTTAACATTTCTTTATTTCCTACTTAAAGTTTCTTAGAATTTTTTTATAAATTCTACCAAAAACCTTAATTTTCTAATTTCAAAAATTATTTTCTTTCTGACAATTTAAAATTTCTTCTGAAAAACTAAAAAGTTGATACCACAAAAAAAAGTCAACCAATTAAATTAATTTTCCTGCAACACCTGACAATTAAAACAGTAAACGCCTTCTTAGTTTGACTCTAAAGACACTTATACACACGCACTTCATAGCAAAAGCCCAAAAGCATGCTATGATATTTTTGGAAAAATAAATTTTTCAAAGGCAGAAGTTTATTTTACATAAGAAATAAAAGAAATTTGTTAAAACTACGAAATAACTTAACACAAGCAATAAAGTCAACCACGTGTCTGTCTATGCGAGTAAATGTCGAATTATTTTCCTTAAAATATTGGAAAAATACACGTGAAAAAACAAAAGAAAAGAAAGGGACGATGTTTGTAAAAATGTATTAAGTCAGAAAAAAACTGTAGTTTTTTTCACTTATGTCAATTTCCAAACCTCTGGCTTAAGTCTCTGTACTAAGCTTTAATCTTCTACCTTATATGACTTTCACACTAATACTATTGTACAGACAGAATTTTCTGTGCATTTTAAACTTTTTCAAGAATTTCATATACATACAAACATACCAAGCAACCTTTTCATGTAAAAACAAATGTAAAGTTCTTCCTTTTTCCCAGGGAGTTACAGCTACTGTGTGGAATGTTTCTAGAAATAAACTTGTCTTGCAATTTACACTTTGTACATTTTTGCGGTTTTTACCAAGAATTATTTCTTTGTTATAATACGAGTATAAGGATTGTAATGTGTTAAAAGGGATGACTGCAAAAGTTTTTGAGGTAAAGTATAAAAGTTTTTGCTGTTTTTTAAACACAACAAGGAAACAACAATGACTTGTTAAAAGTACAAGAAGGAAAACAACAAAACAAAAAAAGAAAAAAAACAAGGAAACTAATATGTTGTTTCCACACTCATACACGCATCCATAAACACACATGAGTGAACTCTCTAAGACACGCACATGTTACCGTAACAGAATAAACAAATGTACGTGCGGTAAAGGTAAAAATAATGCAATTACCTTGTTGAGACAAAAAAAAATAAGTTTTATTTAGTTCAGAACTAGTTCTGTTCTAGATCAGTTTTAAATCCGGTTTAGTTCTAATTTTATTCCGTTCTAATTTCAGAGCACTTTTGAATTTGTTTAACTTCTTTTTTGAATATGTTTAAGTTCTGTTCTAGTTCTGTTCTAGTTCTGTTCTAGTTCTGTTCTAGTTCTGTTCTAGTTCTGTTCTAGTTCTGTTCTAGTTCTGTTCTAGTTCTGTTCTAGTTCTGTTCTAGTTCTGTTCTAGTTCTGTTCTAGTTCTGTTCTAGTTCTGTTCTAGTTCTGTTCTAGTTCTGTTCTAGTTCTGTTCTAGTTCTGTTCTAGTTCTGTTCTAGTTCTGTTCTAGTTCTGTTCTAGTTCTGTTCTAGTTCTGTTCTAGTTCTGTTCTAGTTCTGTTCTAGTTCTGTTCTAGTTCTGTTCTAGTTCTGTTCTAGTTCTGTTCTAGTTCTGTTCTAGTTCTGTTCTAGTTCTGTTCTAGTTCTGTTCTAGTTCTGTTCTAGTTCTGTTCTAGTTCTGTTCTAGTTCTGTTCTAGTTCTGTTCTAGTTCTGTTCTAGTTCTGTTCTAGTTCTGTTCTAGTTCTGTTCTAGTTCTGTTCTAGTTCTGTTCTAGTTCTGTTCTAGTTCTGTTCTAGTTCTGTTCTAGTTCTGTTCTAGTTCTGTTCTAGTTCTGTTCTAGTTCTGTTCTAGTTCTGTTCTAGTTCTGTTCTAGTTCTGTTCTAGTTCTGTTCTAGTTCTGTTCTAGTTCTGTTCTAGTTCTGTTCTAGTTCTGTTCTAGTTCTGTTCTAGTTCTGTTCTAGTTCTGTTCTAGTTCTGTTCTAGTTTTGTTCTAGTTCTGTTCTAGTTCTGTTCTAGTTCTGTTCTAGTTCTGTTCTAGTTCTGTTCTAGTTCTGTTCTAGTTCTGTTCTAGTTCTGTTCTAGTTCTGTTCTAGTTCTGTTCTAGTTCTGTTCTAGTTCTGTTCTAGTTCTGTTCTAGTTCTGTTCTAGTTCTGTTCTAGTTCCGTTCTAGTTCTGTTCTAGTTCTGTTCTAGTTCTGTTCCATTTTTAGGGATCCTTTCTCACTTATCTCTTTTCATCATTTGTCTGTTCTTTTATCTTCTAAAGATCTAACAAATATTTCTCTTAAGAATTTTGTGTTTATATTTGTTGTGGAGTAAATATGATAAATTTTTCTTTGTTACACATACACTTAAAGAAATGAATGCATGTTTGTGTGGAGCTATACCATAAGTACATTTAAGTACATTCTTTGGCAAATATTTCTATACAATTCTCTGTTGACCTTTTGCTCAAAGCTATTTACTAAAGAAAGTTAACTATCTGGAATATTTGAGTTAATATTTAGTTGGAAATTTTATTTTGTAAGTCTTGTTTATATGTTATCATAATTATTTGTTCAGATGAGATTTGTGTTGTCAAAGGTAAGTTATAGTAAAGAACTGAAGAAAAAAAAATTGATTTTAGGAATTGTTGTCATAGAAATATCTTATATTTTAACATTAAATGTTAATTTTATGTAAAAGTATATTAAGATGACAAATTTTTGTGGAACTGACTGATACTCCCAAGGATGGACAATGTCTATGGCCATGTTCTTTTTTAGGGCTGATCTGCCCTTTGCAAACTTTTATCTTATATCTATTTATCTCATGATTCTTTTGGTCATTTGTTAAGTAGAGATACAATTTTTTTTCCTTTGTGAGAAAGAAATGTACAAGTAGTTTATTCATATTAAATTCTTACTTCATGAATAAATATTTAACTTTTATCTAAGTTTTTCCAGCACAAGTTTCTATTTTGTTGAGCTTTTAAATGTTTAAGACCCTTTGAAAACACGTGTGTGATATTTGGCTATAAATATTTTTTTAATTTTATATTACCAATGAACTTTAATAGCCATTATAATGACATTTGTTTACAATATTGGCCAAGCTTTATAGCAAATTAAATACATTGTTTTTTGTAAGCTTAAAACAATGTGGCAAAGTTTATGATCTTCGTGCTTTTAAAACTTAATTTCCTAGATAAATAAGACAAAAGCAAAGATATAAAGGAATTTAGAGACGAACGGAGGTACAAAGGGACTGACAGACACACACACACTTAGTGAATCTTAACATTAAAGTGGTTTCCTATAAACACACATACATACTTAGCAACTTATTATACAATTTCCTCTTCCTTTAAAGCCTTTAATGCCCTGGGCTTCAATCATCGCTCATCTCTTCCGCCTTAAAATTTGGCCTTTTTATTGTTTTCTCAATTTATGTTCTTAATTTTTTCTGGTTGACAGCTTTTTCCCAAAATTTATCGCTTAAGCTTTTTACCACTTTTTGTTATTGTTTCAAAAATTCTAATCGAATTTGGTTAACAACTTTTAAAATAAGATTAATTTAATGACTCCATCATAATATTAAACTCAAATAAATCTGCTACCAGTTTTTGGCAAATGTCTAAATTCCCAGAGCTCTACTTAACAAAAACTTAAAGGCAAATCTATTTTTGTTCATTTATTTATTTATTTTACTTGAACTCATCATAAAAATCATTAAAAAGGTTTTGATTTTATGACCTTTTGGCCTGAAGCATTAAAACAAGGCTAAGAGCCACCATAACGCAAAAGGCTTAAGTTTTATCTTAAAACAATAGAATTTTTCTTTAAGTATTTTTTGGAAAATTAACTTATGTTGTTTTGTTATCCTTTAACGCGGTTGCCCTGTAGCTTTAGCCATTAGTAGACAAACAAAAGTAAAAAAAACGTCATCAATCTTAGGACGTAATAAACTTGTTCATTGTGGTAGAAAGAAAAGTCCCATAAACAAAAGATTTTTTTATGACAGGCCATAAAAAAATTGTATTTAAGCTGATTAATGACCAAAAAGAGATGAAAACATTAATAAAATATACTACAAATAAACGGTTTTAAAGAACTTTGACAAAAGCAAAACCTTAGAAAAGATTATTTAAATTAGAATAATAAAAAGTTATAAAATTTCAATAAAAAAGTTTAATTGCTATTGAATTAACTTTTTTTTAATATAGAAAAGCTATTATTAATAATTTTTTTTACTGCAAAAAAGCTTTAGGTAACATCCTCCTACTATTAATTAGCTCTCGAAATCTTATCATGGTAAAAGAGTTACTAGGAAAATGAACCTCATTTAAGTTTCTGTTTGTTTTAGTTATTTCTGCGACGAATATTCTTATTCATGTATGGGTAAGTCTTCCTTTTCTTTGATGTTCTTGCAGTTTCTAAACAAGAGCCATAACAGCCAAGATTCCTGCCGGCTTTTGGAGTACATTTTAAGTCGATTTCATCAACTTCTGAGGACTCTTGAATCCAAATCGTAACGCTCGTAGTCGATCGAAAACTCAGACTTGTAAGCAAATATTGTATAACATACTTTAAGGCTTTTTAAAATAATTTATTTTGCAAAATGTTAAATAAAATTTAATATCTAAAAAAAGTTTTCTCCTCCATTTTTTGTTAAATATTTCTATAGACAATTTTTTATAAAAAATTTTTCTATAGAACATTGTCAAAAATAGTTCTATAAAATTTTTTATAAAAAATTTTTCTATAGAAAATTTTTTATCACAAATTTTTCTTTAGAAAATTTTTTATAAAAAAATTTTCTATAGAAAATTTTTTATCACAAATTTTTCTTTAGAAAATTTTTTATCAAAAATTTTTTTTTAATTTTTCTTAAGAACATTTTTTTTATCAAAAATTGTTCCATAGAAATTTTTTTTATTACAAATTTTTCTATAGAAAATTTTTTATCAAAAATTTTTCTACAGAAAATTTTTTATCAAAAATTTTTCTACAGAAAATTTTTTATCAAAAATTTTTCTATACAAAATTTTTTATCAAAAATTTTTCTAAACAAAATTTTTTATCAAAAATTTTTCTATGCAAAATATTTTATTTAAAAATTTTTTATCAAAAATTTTTCTAAAATTTTTTGATAAAAAATTTTCTATAGAAAAATTTTTGATAAAAAATTTTCTATAGAAAAATTTTTGATAAAAAATTTTCTATAGAAAATTTTTTAATAAAAAATATTCAATAGAAAAATGTTTGATAAAAAATTTTCTGTAAAAAAAAATTTCTTTAGAAAAATTTTTGATAAAAAATTTTGTATATATATTTCAAAAATTAAAATTTTTTTACACACACTTTTTTATCAAAAATTTTTTTTGTCAAAAATTTTTCTAAAAAAAATTTTTTTATCAAAAATTTCTCTAAATTTTTTTTTTTTCAAAAATTTTTCTGTAAAAAATTTTTTTTCAAAAATTTTTCTGTAAAAAATTTTTTTTCAAAAATTTTTCTGTAAAAAATTTTTTATCAAAAATTTTTATTCAGAAAATTTTTTATGCAAAATTTTTCTATTGAAAATTTTTTATCCAAAATTTTTCTATTCAAAATTTTGTATCAAACATTTTTCTATAAAAAATTTTTTTAATTGAAATTTTTTTTTTCAAAAATTTTTCTATAGAAAATTTTTTATCAGAAATGATTCTATAGAAAATTATTTTTATCAAAAATTTTTCTATAGAAAATTTTTCTTTCAAAAATTTTTCAATAGAATTTTTTTTTTCAAAAATTTTTTTATAGAAATTTTTTTTCAAAAATTTTTCTATAGAATTTTTTTTTTATCAAACATTTTTTTATAGAAAATTTTTATCAAAAATTTTTTATATAAAATTATATCAAAAATTTTTCTTTAGAACAATTTTTTTATCAAAAATTTTTCTTTAGAACAATTTTTTTATCAAAAATTATTTATAGAAAATTTTTTTTATCAAAAATTTTTCTATAGGAAATTTTTTAATCAAAAATTTTTCTATAGAAAATTTTTATTAAAATTTTTTTGGAAAATGTTTATACAGAAAAATATTTTTATCGAAAAATTTTCTATAGAAAAACATTTTTATTAAAAATTATTCTTTACAAAAAAATTTTAATCGAAAATTTTTCTATAGAAAATTTTGTTTTTTTGAGAAAATTTTTTCGACAGAAAAACATTTGTTTTGAAAATTTTCAAAGAAAAATATTTTTACAAATATTTTCTACAAAAAATAAATTTTATCGAGAAATTTTCCAAAGAAAAGTATTTTTATCAAAAGTTTTTCAATAAAAAAATGTTTTTGCATTTTTTTTTTAACAAAGCGACACCATCCGACTCTGATAATATCCAATACCAAATGCTTTTAATACTCATGTTCACGAGTTTCATTAATGATCGTGATATTTAAGAAAATTAGAAAAAGTCTTCGGCTTCTGATGGTATGGGCTGCCTACGCCTACTTATATCTTATATTCTTAAACGAGCAATAATTGTATGTATATATATATATATATATAGAATGGCTAGCTCGAAAACGGCTCTAACGATTTTGATAAAATTTGGACAGTGGGTACCTTTTTTGATGTATAGGTCGAAGAAGAAGGGACTTTTGGAACCTTTGCCTCTAAGAGGGTAAAAACGGGTAAAAAGGGGAAAAAATCGAAAACGTTATATCTCCTAAAGTAATAGGTATAGAAACAAAATTAAAATTACGTTTTAAACAGCTATGAAAATAAGCGGACAGGTGCATGGTACTTTTTTGAAACTATGTCCGATAGGGGGTAAAAAAGGGTGAAAATAGTTTTTTTGGTACCTTTTTAACCCACTCTTATATATAAAACCAAGGAATATAGAAAGAAAGTTTGTACAGCAGTCAAAAGATGTGAAAGAAATATTGAACACGTACTTGGTACTTTTTTGATTTTGGGGCCAAAATGGGTAAAAAAGGGATAAAATGATAACTTAATATCTCAAACGTAATATGAATAGGAATTATGTTAACTGCGTTTTAATATAATGTACCGAATTCAATTGGTACCAAAGAAGTACCAAATAAGCATATGGAACTTTTTGAACGTAATGGATAAAAAGGGGAAAAATGAGTAATGTTATAACTTTAAAACAAATGAATGTTTGTATGTATGTTCTTTATAGAATAGTAAACTGTGAATTTGATCATATTATGCTCTTTAGCGAAGATGTTGCGGATAAGCCGGGGAAGGTTTTTAAGTTGGTAAGACTAATTTCCGTTAGGTGGCGCCACTGAAAATTACTAAAAATTAATTAAATCGTAAACTGTATATTTGATCATGCTATGATCTTTAGCAAAGTTGTAGCGCATGAGTAGGCAAAGGTTTTTTAGTTGGTTTGAATAATTTCCGACAGGTGGCGCTACTGAAAATTATACAAAGTCAATTTAATCGTAAGCTGTACATTTAATCATGCTATAATCTTTAGCAAAGTTGTTGCGGATAAGCCGACGAAGGTTTATTAATGGGAATGACCAAAGTTCAACGGGTGGCGCCACTGAAAATTACTCAAAATGCATTAAATCGTAAACTGTGCATTTGATCATGTTATAATCATTAGAAAAGTTGTTACGCATAAGCAGACGTAGGTTTCTTAGTTGGTATGGACAACTTCAGGTGGGGCCACTGAAAATTACTCAAAATGAAATAAATCGTAAACTGTGCAATTGATCAGGCTATAATATTTAGAAAAGTTGTTGCGCATGAGTCGACGGAGGTTTCTGTTGGTATGACCAATTTCCAAAATTTTTCAAAATGAGTTAATCTGTAAACTATGCAAACTATGAGTTGATCGGAAAAAAATAAATAAAATAGTTCGAAATTAACTGAATATTTGCACAAAATGCTTATCATAAAGCTCCGAGCAAGGCTCGGTCAACCAGGTACTGTTATTTGTTATTTAGATTATCCTTAAGGTAAGCTACATAAATGTTTCTAAATATCTAACATTAAGATCGATGTCGAGTTTGGCGATTTTACCCCAGAACTCGTCTTCATTGCGGAAATCACTACATTTAAATTGCCTAAGCCATCGTTTACAATTTTCTTGAGCGGGTACATATTGACCGTATGCTTCTAGTTATCTATGACTTTTCAGCAGCCCTTTTCTTTAAATGGAAGAAGTTTATAAGACTTTCTCACAAGACATCTTTCTAAGGCACAAAATTTTGCATTTTTGAAGTGATTGAACAAAAATGTGGGTTTACACTTCTGTCGTCTATTGAATACTGAACTAAAAAGACCAAAGTTTACCTTCCACAATACCAAATTTGTTATCATTGACACAAACCATATGTAACAGTTATGCCATATGTTGTCCAAATGATTATTGACAATTATACCCGAAATATAATTTATCAAATTTTACTTTAAAAATTTAAGTGTTGAAATTTTGACTTTCTGAAATTAAGTTTCAAAGTCCTTAAACATTTTTTTTACAAAGAAATTTTTGGAATTTTCTCCTCTATATAGAATTTTCTGAAATTTCCCTGTTATTTCCCTTTAAAATATATTTCTTATGCCTTTAATTAAACCTCTTACTTAATATCCGCATTAACACAATTTTAATAATTAAATTTTCATTATTAAATAAAATATTTGACCACAAATAACTGCAACTTAACAAAACAAACCCTGACATTTTACATTTTATCTTTTGGTTTCCAAAGCCCAAAATTAAAATGTTGCACATTTTCCAAAAAAAAGAAATAAAATAAAAATAACCTGCTTTTCCACTCTTGACCAATTAATATTTCATAATGAAGGAGAGGTCACCGAAATTGTCTCACACTCACAAAAAGTGTGAGTGTGTGTTGACAAATGTCCTTAACCTGCTTGTATTGAGGATACCAGATTATTTTGTTGCATTCATATGTAGAGGCATGAATGTGTGTTAGTTAGAGAGTCTGTCGGTTTGTTATATGACATATTTTGGCTATACAATTTTACGGAATATAAGGAGTGTTCTGAATAATGTTTGTAGTTGTGTTTAGTTAAATACAATTTAAAGCATTCAATACTTATAACAAATTTTAAAATATACATATATTTATTAAAATATTGTACGAATTCATCTAATACTAAAATAGGTATTATACTTAAAATCTAACGCTTTCTGGGTCATCTTTCTTCTGACCTTCAATTCTTTTTAAACATGAGCCCAATATCTTTTCACCTGCCGAAGTTCTGGACAGTTGGATGGAATTTCCTCAGTTACAAAACCACCAAAAGCACCAAGCATATATTTCTTTTGATTGAACGAGCACTCCTGTTTAGCATACTTTTAGGATAATCTAAATAATAAATAACATATAAACATGCCCATAACACCAGAAGCCGAAGACGTTAAGAAATTTTCGTAAATATCACGATAATTAATGAAACTCGAGAAAATGAGTATTAAAAGCACTCAGTTTAGATTTGGATGAAAGAAAACACAAAAACAAAAATGTTCGATAAAAATTTTTATACCCTTCACCACCATTAGTGGAAAGGGTATTATAAGTTTGTGCTGATGTTTGTAACGCAAATAAATATATGTCTTAGACCCACCTTTTAGTATATCAAGAGGCTTAGAATCACTTTCTGAGTCGATATAGCGATGTCCGTCCCATATAAACCTTGTAATCAAACTACAGGTCGCAGTTCTACAGATAATTTGATGAAATTTGGCACAGATCATTTTATTGATAATAGAACCATGGCTATTGACATTCGTCAAAATCGGTCCATTATTTATGGTACCTCCCACAGGTCCAACTTCCGGGAGTTGATATATTGGCCTCTAATATCAATATTTTTTAATGAAATTTATAACAAATACTCCATAGGTAAACTTAAATCACTGTAATGAATTTCGATAAAATCGGTCCACATTTGACCATAGCTTCAATACAAACTCTTCTTTAAAAACGCCCTTAATGAGACAAAAATCACTAAAACGCTCATAAATCTGAAAATGATGACAATTTTAAGTTTATTTTTTGCAAGCACAATTTTGTGTCGGTCCACATTTGACCCTAGCCCCCATATAAGTCAAAATGACGAAAACCGCTTAAATTTATAAGCCTTAAGAAAATGTTCGTATTTGGACAAAATTTAGGAAATATTTGTTTATATATAACAAAAAATACTTATACGCTTCAGTTTTTTTTACAAACTTTTGTATCCGGTGCTACCACTACAATCGCAAATTTGCATATTTATTAGTGCCCACCACTGCTTTAGAGCAATAAAAAATTTTGCCTCTGGCTATGATAGTTAAAGAGAAAATCGAGTTAAAAGTTTTTTTTATAAAAAAATTTCAAAAAAATCTTTTTTTGGTATGAAAAATAAGTGATCACAGAATTTCGTTATTTTGCTTCTAGCTATCATAGTTAACGAGAAAATCGAGTTTAAAACTTTTTATATCGGTCATTTCTGTAAAAGCTAATGCTAATAACAAAACTAGTACTTATTGTATTATGGAAAGTTTCGCTGAAATAGTGAATGCATATTTTATTCGGAACACTCCTTAACAAAAAACTGTAATAGCCTATACAGCTATAGATGAAGATAGAAGTAGATATTAGCTACTTGTAGATGTTTTTACAATTACAAAAAATTTGATTCGGCCTCTATATAAGATACAAAACTAGACTTAGGAATATTTTTATAATAGACCAAATGATTCCATATATAAATCTATCATTTTGTCGAGTGTCGTTCTCATTTATTTTGCTTTCGTGTATCCATCCATCCGTCCGTCTGTATGTTTTTTGTAAATTATTTTATGCTCTATTTTGGCCTATTTTAATTTTTTTCCAAATTTTAAAAACTATTAGGCTTTGTGTCTTCGTTTGAAAAAAATGTATAAATTTGTTGTCACTAAAATTGTTTTTCGACACAATTTTCATTTGACCAAACTTCATGGTCAGGTTTGTTTCATGTTTTCTTTTGTTGAAAAAAATATTTGTTAATGCTAAAAAATTTTTTTTGGCATAAAATATTAAAGCAAAACTAATAAATTTAAATATTTAGGACACATAAAATGTTTTTCATTTTTTTAATATTTTTTTATATTTTTTTCATTTTTTCAAAAAAAGTTTTTCATTTTTAATAAACAAAATTTTTCAACTATTTATTTAACTTTTGTCAGTAGTTCTTTTTGTTTGCCATTTACAAACTTTTGCATAATTTATGCAATTCAAAATGAAGTTATCATGACAAATTGATGGCTTAAATGAAATCTGACATTCAGTGAAATGTTTGTTCAATCAACAAAAAACATAAAAAAATATATAGAATTTTTTATTAAATCACGGCAAATGCTTTGGCTAAATAGTCAAAGAGATTAAAAATTTAATAAAACATAAATGTCATGTATTAGCCTTGAACTCCTAAATGTATGTGATGGCTTACGAAATGAACTTTTAGGTTTATTTTATTTTTTTTTTTTTTTTGTATTTTAACAAAACTGTCATTAACTATTTTCATTTCGTTCGTCAGTTGAAAGGCTAAGAAAAAAAATTGTATAAAATAATTGATTCATTTAACGTTTTTTTTTTTCTTTGTTTCTTTTGCTTTTTACTACAAATGAAATACGAAAAAATTAATTTGATGGGGAAAAAAAATTAAATTCATTTTAATATTCAGTGACATGTGTGAAAGTTATTAATAATTCCAATTATTTATTGTATTTTAAATAAATTTATAAGCGAAATTGTTTGTTGAATGACGTTTGAGTAATATTTAATTGATTTATCCTATCATTTACTTTGCAATGAAAGCTTAAATGTCTATAGAATTAAAAATTGTATAAAAAATTAAAGATTACTTTCTATTTTTATAAAAAAGTGATTTAAAACTTTCTATTTTTGAAGTAATATTGATAATATTTTATGAAAACCCCTATTACAGCCAGTGAATTACCTCTTACACATATATTATGTCCCTACGAACTTTCTAGGAGAAAAGACTTTAACTTCTATTAAGCATTTAATATTTTCTCGGAATTTCTTCTCGACCTATTTTAAGCCTTTACAACTAAAACAAAACCTTTTTATTTCTTAGAAGTGAAACTCATTTTTGTATTAAATAATAAAACCACATTAAAACAATGAGTCAAGTTCACATAGAAATCTTGAAAATAATTATTTCAATTAAAAGCAAAAAGGAATTAACTCTAAAAACAAAAACCCAGAAGCAATCCACACAAGAATAACCCAATGAGAGGAGGAAAAAAACAAAAACTTATGCATAATATAACTAAAGTATAAAAGAGTATTAAGTTACTCACTAACTTACCGCGCCTCATTAAAATTAATTATTTGAACTCAAACCAAACCTGAATTGGTAACTTAATTTAACTCAAGACAACCGACCGACACAGTCAACACAACCAAAACACAAGCATCTGACCCAACCAGTCAGGCAAATACACACAACCAACAAAACCACCAATACTATAACAACTTACAACCACATGCCATATTACGATGTTGGACTAATGGGTAATGCTGTTGATTTTGCCCTAACCATTGCCCCAAGTACCAGTAACCAAAGGAATTGTAATTTAATAATAAATGAAAAACACAAAAAAAAATCCTTACAACTTTTCCACTCTTGTTTGCATTAAATGCTCAAACTCCTAGAAAAAAAACTACTAAAAAGAAAACTAAACAAAAATGAAAACGAAAAGAAATAAAACTGGAAACAGTTGAATAAAAGATCTGAAGAAAAAAAGTTTAAAATAAAAAAGAAAATTTATTCTGAACAATTTTCCATAGATTTTATTTTTATGAATGTTTTCTTCTATTTTTCAAGTTTCAGCTTTCAGTTTTTCCATGTTCTTTCACTTAAAATCTAATAAAAGATCTTAATTTGAGAAAAAAACAATAACAATTCACTTTTAACGTATATTTTTTAGTTTTTCCAGTAAATGCTCAAGCGCTAAAGTTTAAAGAGAAGAAATTAAGAAATTTTGAATAAAAAAAGAAGCAAAATTAACAAAATAAAAGAAACCTAAAAATCAATTTTTACAAAGTTTTTACTTTTAAAAGAAAATTTCAATCTTTTTTTAAATTTCCCTTTACAAAACAGAAGTTAAAAGTTATTTTAAAAAATGTCCTTTAAAAATAATGAAATTTTAGAAGTTTCCCGACAGAAATTGTGAAATTTTTAAAATTTCCCAACGAAAAAAGTAAAATTTTCAAAATTTTCCAACAAAAAAAAAATGTAATTTTCTCAATTTCTCTACAGAAATTTTTAAAGACTTAAAAATTTCCCTATAAAAATGGTGAAATTTAAAAAATTTCCCTATAGAAACAGTGAAATTTTAAAAATCTTCCTATAAACACAGTAAAATTTTCAAAAATTCCCTGTAAGAGTAGTGAAATTATGAAAATTTCCCTTAAAAACTTAAAAAATTTCCCTATAAAAATAACGACATTTTTATAACTTCCCTATAAAAATAGTGAAATTTTTAAAATTTTCCTATATAAAAATAGTAAAATTTTGAAAATTTCTCTATAAAAAAGAGAAATTTTAAAAATTTCCCTATAAAAATAGTGAAATTTTTAAAATTTCACTATTTTTGTTAAAAGAATTTGGGAAATTTTTAAATATATCCCATAAAAATAAGGAAATTTTGTAATAAAAGTATTGAAATTAAAAAAAATTGTTATGTGAAATTTTAAAATATTGCTTATGAACTAAAATATTTTCAAATTTATTTCCATAAACATAAAAAAAACTGTTGTTTTTTTTTTCTCAAATTTCCCAAATTTTGTTTGCTTTTTAAGTTTTCATGTTAACATTTATTAAAGCAATTGTTTTTCTTAATTTACAACAATGTTTTTCACACAGATTAAATTAAGAATCTTTCATTACTTTAAGTTTTTCGAATTAAATCAAAAGTGTAGTATACCTTAAGGCGATGCTCAAACACAAAACAGAAAACCTAACAAAAACTTAACTCTTTCACTTAAGCTGTAGTTAAACAAAAACAAAATAGCATAAAGGATGTAAAATATACAAAACTTTTACATCTTCATTTAACAATTTGGAAAAATCTTCATCAAGTTTTTTAATAAATACTTATAGCTTTTGTAGCTGTTCATTGTATTTAGCACCATTGTCTATCTAAGGACTCTTACAAAGGATGGTGACTAAATCTATTCGAGTATTTTTATGGGCGAAGCATAAGAAAATGTTATAGAATATTTTAAAAGCCAACTTATACCCAGTGAACTCATTGTTCCTTTTAGATTCATCAAAATATCTTTAACTCTTTTAGATTTCGCGCTTTGTCATCCCTTCATTTATCATTTTGACTGTGTGCTAGTCAGTTGGCTAATGAAGTTGCTGCTAGTTAAAAATCTTGATATTTAACTTTTTTCCAAACTACTCGTACTCATCATCTTGTTGTTATGCTTTTAGTTTTTGTCCTCTTCTCTTCGAATAATGACACTTTGACACACCGTGTTCCAAATATTACAGCCATGGCTTCCAGATTGGCTGCAATTTATCTGTTTTAAGGACTAAAACTGAGTAACATTTAGAAAAGAAAATGACATTTTTACTACTTCACTATTATCCTTTTATTTTTCCTATTTATTTTACATAATGTTTTTTTTTTTTTGTTTATTTATTACGAAACGCAGCATAAAATTTCAACAATGAAAATTTTCTTTGAAAAGGTCCAAAAACAACAATTTTCGTTAAATTTTTTACTAGGACAGAGGATAGGAGGGGAGCTGTTGCTTCCATTTTAAACTAGAGCAGAATCAGAGGGGAATGACGCCAGGAGTGCTGTTGCTTAAATTACAGCAGCAGTTGATGGCAAATAATAAATAGCAGGCAAACGTTAATGACTGCAATTTGGCAAACTTTGTTGCAACTAAATATTTTGTTGTTGTGTTTTATTTTAATTTTAGTTGCAACTGATTTGTTTAAAAGGAACAAAAAGATACAGCAGCATAAACTTATTTTTACATACACTTTTTGCAAATTGAATACTTATGAACATATTTTGGAAAATTTTAAAGAAATATTTAAAAATTTTGAAAATTGGATTTTTCTAAATTTTTTATTTTTATTGGAAAAATTTTTCCAAATCTAACGATTTTTAAAAGGAATGTTTCAAATTTTTACTATTTTTATCAAAAAAACAAAATTAAAATTTTTATTTTCATAGAAAAATTTTTTAATTATTCTATTTTACAAGGAAATTTTCAAATTTTAAACGAATGTTTTCCAAATTAAAAAAAAAAATTTACAGGGAAATTTTTAAAAGTTAGATTTTTTTATATGGAATTTTGAAAATTTCACTGTTTTTAAGAAAAATTTCGAAAATTTCATTATTTTTATAAGGAAATTTTTAAAATTTGACTATTCTTATAAGGAAATTTTCCAAATTTCACTATTTTTATAAAAAAAATTTCAAAATGGGATCTTAACAGGGAAATATTCAAAGTTTCCATATTTTTATATAGATACTGTTTAAATGTCACTATTTTTATAGGGAAATTTTCACTATTTTTAAACGGAAATTTTCAAAATTTCACAATTTTGATAGAAAAATTTTTATAATTTACCATTTTCAAAATTTCATTATTTCAAAAGGAAATTTTCAAAACTTTCCAACTTCAACAGGGAAATAATTTTAAAATTTTACTGCTTCTATAGGGAAATTTTCAAAATTTTACTATTTTTATGAGGAAATTTAAAAAAATTATCTATTTTCAAAATTTCATTATTTCAAAAGGAAATTTTCAAAACTTTCCAACTTCAACAGGGAAAAAATTTTAAAATTTTACTGCTTCTATAGGGAAATTTTCAAAATTTCACTATTTTTATGAGGAAATTTAAAAAAATTAACTATTTTTATATGGAAATTATCAAAATTTTACTACTTTAATAGGGAAATTTTAAAAATTTTATTGTTTTTTAGGCACATTTTTAATATGTGACTATTTTTATAGAGAAATTTTTACTATTTTTATAAGAAAATTTTCAAAATTTTGTTATATTTGTAAGGAAATTTTAAAAATTTCACTATTTTTTTATGAAAATTTTTAAAATTTCTCTATTTTTATAGGAAAATTTTCAAATTTACACTATTTTTATAAGAAAATTTTCAAAACTTCACTATCATATAGGGAAATTTTCAATATTTCACTATATTTATAGGGAAATTTTCAAAATTTCATTATTTTAGAAAGGATATTTTCAAAATTTTACTATTTTTGTAAAGAAATTTTCAAAATATTTAAATTTAAAAAGTTTCACTATTTTTATGGGGAAATTTTCAAAATTTCAATATTTTTATGAGGAAATTTTAAAAATGTATCTATTTTTATAGGAGAATTTTTAAAATTTCACAATTTTTTTAGAAAAATTAAAAAAATTTCATTTCAAATTTTCAAAATTTCAGTATTTTATAGGGAAATTTTTAAAAATTCATTATTTTTATAGGGAAATTTTTCTATATATAACTATTTACTTTGGAAATTTTGAATATTTCATTTTCTAAGGGAAATTTCTAAAATTTCATTTTAGTAAAGGAAATGTTTTTAAAATTTCACAATTTCTATAGGAAAATTTTCGAAATTTAAAGTATAAGTCATTGTCAAAGTCAATCTGAAAATCTACACTTCCCTCTAAGTCCTTGGTAAGTTTATGGCTTTTAGGAGTAAGACATAATAAAGTTTAAATTATCTGTATACGTGTATTATCAATCCTTTTGTTTATTGCTTACTCTCTAGAAAATAGTAGCCTACTTTTGGGCTTTGCAAAAAAGTTCTCAGTTTTTTGTTTGTTTTTAATTTGCCTTGATAAGATTCTAACACAAAAACAAATCTAATAAAATACGTGCTATTATTTTATTTGAAATCAAAAACGGAACTAAACTACCAGGTGTCAATTTTATTATACCACCAAGAGATTAGTAAAAAAAAGTTGATAGCAAGAAATAATATTAGTTTGTCATATGATTCACTATTGCCAAATTTTACAAATGAATGAAAATTCAATATCCTGATTAATTATGGATATATTTGACTTTCCAAAATTTATATAACTAATGTAAAATAAGTATATACCAACAAAAATAATTAAGATAGGAAATTTATTTCCCCTTAAAAGTAAAAACCTATAAAGGATATCCAAAATTCGTCACAGCAGGCTTCAATTTTCCTTCCTTTCTCTTTCCTTTTTTGTTCTTTTTTTAGATTTTTTTATAACCCCCAACCGATTGATCATTAAAACCGTAATAAATTTTCTAGTGTGTTCAACTTTTTGTTTGTTTATTTGATTAAATGTATATTTTATATTTGTCATCACAAAAATGTTTTACTCAACTGATAATAAACAATAAAATTTCACAACTTAAGCAAAAGTTTTTCCTTAAGCTTCTATTTCCTATTTTATTGGTGGCAATTGGTGAGGAATGATTAAAACCCAAAAGGAAAGACAAACGAAATAACTGAAAGACAAACAAAGGGGACCATAAAATAATACAAAGTAAACAGAAAAAAAGGCTACCCATAAGGAATAGTCTCACAGTTATCTTAAGTGTTAAATCACCTGATGCCGTCAGCATGATTTATAACAACAACAAAAAAAAAAAGAAATCCTAAACCCCTACAATATCTTTATAAGGATTTTTGTTAGAAAACCATAATAAAGGTTTTAATGGTCAAGTTAGTTGTCCCCGTAAAGGAGTTTGTAGAATTAAGACATGAGACTAAGGGTTAGCTTGTTCCTGTAGACTTAACAAAAGGTACAGAATACTAAGAAATTAAAAACAAAAATACTACCTTAGTCAACTGATAAGCTATCGATACAAAAATGTCCTTGGTATTCTCTCAAAAAAAAAAAGGTGTAGAAAACAAAAGATGTAGCAGACCACAGACCCTTTTTCACAGACAAACAAACCTACAGACCCACATATATAATTTACTCTTAGAGTGTTATGTTCTGCAGACAATGGGTAACCATTAAAATTATTTTTATGTATGTAGTCGTGTTTAATAAGTTACAAAGTTACAAAGAAGAAATAGTACAGATATATTAAGAACTTTTTCGGTTGCCCTCAGGATCGTCAGCAGTAGACAAACAATTTAAGAAGTTTTATTAGAAATTTTACTCCATAGAGTTTATTGAAGAGATATTATATAGATATCATCTACTTCTATGGCCTGAATACAATTTTGTTGATTTTAGGCTATGGAAGAGTGTCAGTAGTGCTCAGTGTTCGAAAAAACAGTACGTTCTTATATTGTACTGAACTTACGAATACACAAAAGTTATTTATTTCAACGTACCTAACTAAGTCCGAAACAAAGTTAAGTAAATAAAGGTACAATAAAAAAAGGTACCTTATAATAACATACTGTTTTCTAGGATTTTCGGGTATTTTTTAGTTAACTTTAAAATACTATAAAGTACTAAGTTACGAATTTTTAGATAACTTATATGTGGCTGCGTTTGTTATATTTAAACGAAGTATTGTTGCAGTATATTCACAAATAACTCATATATTTTCACAAAAAACACCCCAACAGTTCCAAGTTGAAGAACCCTATTCAATACTTACAAAATGAGCAGGGATTTGAACATGTACTTTTTGGAAAATAAATAACGAACCTAAACCTACTCGAATCAGAAGTACATGCTAAAATCTTGGAAACAGTTCATCAATTTTGAAATGATGGTAAATTCTAAAAATCTATATGCAAAGTATGTCAATTGTATTTGTATTCGTGAAACAATTTTTAATGATACACAAATAAAAGCAAGTGTTGCCAGTTAAGGGGTTTCTATCCTAAACGACAGCATTATTTTTTTTAATTTTGCATTTGCCAATACTGTTTTTGTCTTTGTTGTCAGTTCATAAGAGTTCGTTAAATTACTCAACAAAGTATGTTATAGTACTCAACGAAGTACATTATTTTTAGAGTACTTCAATAAAGTTCATTATAATAAAGGTTGTGTATTTTAGCAGGTAACCTAAAATTTTAAGGTACTTATACTTTAATTGAAACTTTGTTATGTATGTGACTATGTACCGAACTTACCCAAGTACAGTACCGTACCTTAAAATACAGTACTTTAGAGTATTTATTTCGAAACCTGAGAAAAATTGTTGATAAAAATATTTTTCTTTGAAAAATTTGTCCATAAAAATTAGTTTTTGTAGAAAATTTCCTGATAGAAATTTTTTTCTATTAAAATTTTTCTATCGAAAAATTTTCTCAAAAAAAATTTGGCATTGAAAAATTTTTTAAAAAAAATTTTTTCTGAAGAAAAATTTTTAAATTTTTAAAAAATTTTTAATAAAAGTTTTTATAGAAAAATTTTTGATAAAAAAAATTCATACAGAAAAGTTTTTGACAAAAATTTTCTTATAAAAATTGTTGATAAGAATTTTTATAAAATTTTTTTATAGAAAAATTTTTTTTAAAAAAAATTTCTATAGAAATATTTTTTATAAAAAAAAAATATTCTATAGAAAAATTTTTCATAAAAAAATTTTGTATAGAAAAATTTTTGATACGAAAATTTTCTATAGAAAAATTTTTGATAAGAAAATTTTCTATATAAAAATTGTTGATGAAATTTAAATAGAAAAATTTTCTCTAAAAAATTCTATAGAAAATTTCTTGATATAAAAATTTTCTATAGAAAAACTTTTGATAAAAATATTTTTCAAAAAGGAGAGTATTCGCATTTAATTCCAAATCTGTTATTTATTATTATTTTTTATTAATAATTTATTTATTAATGTAACAGACCAATTTATTGATAAATAGCCAAAAAATGTTTGCGATTTCCTCGACGCGTTTCGATGGTTGGTTAAACCATCTCTTCAGGAGGATTATCCCCAATTTATACAGATCAAAAATCTCGCATTATTATTAAATTTACAAACATAAAAATATTTTTTCAAATAAAACTCTTATTACAAGCTCGAGGTCTTTTTTGTTGTTTTTATTTTATTAAATTTATTTTTTAATTTAATAAATAGTCGATATTTCGCTATCCTTTGGATAGCATCATCAGGATTTAAAAAATGAGTGACAATAAAACAAACAAACATTGTTTTATTTGAGAAAAAGGAAAAGGTCGAAGAAAAGAATTATACATATAAAAATATTTTTGATAAAAAAATTTCTTTAAAAAATTGTTTGGATAAGTTAATTAAAAATTTTAATTTTATATAAAATTGTTGCTAAAACTTTCTATAGAAAAATTTTTAATAAAAAAAATTCTACAGAAAAATTTTTGATAAAAAAATTTTTTATAGAAAAATTTTTGATAAAAATTTTCTAAAGAAAAATTTTTTATAAAAATTTTTGATAAAAAAATTTCTTTAGAAAAATTTTTCGTTAAAAATTTTGTATAGAAAAATTTTTGATAACAAATTTTCTATAGAGAAATTTTATACAGAAAAGTTTTTGATATAAAAATGTTCTACAGAAAAATTTTTGATAAAAAAATTTCCTATAGCAAAATTTTGAATAAGAAAAGTTTATAGAAAAATTTTTGATAAAAAATTTTCTATAGAAAAATTTAAAAAAAAAATTTCTATAGACAAATTTTTGATAAAAAAAATTTCTATATAAAAATTTTTGATAAAAAATTTTCTATAGAAAAATTTTTGATAAAAAATTTTCTATAGAAAAATTTTTGATAAAAAATTTTCTATAGAAAATTTTTGATAAAAAAAATTCTATTGAAACATTTTTGATAAAAAAATTTCCTATAGAAAAGAAATACTCAAAGTAAATTAAATCATACTTGGTATGACAAATTTCCAACAGGTGGCGCCACTGAAAATTACTCAAAATGAATTAAATTGTAAATTGTGCATTTGATCATGCTATGATCTTTAGCAAAGTTGTTGAGCCGACGAAGTTTTTTTAGTTGCTATAACTAATTTCCGACTGGTGGCGCCACTGAAAATTACTCAAAATTAATTAAATCGTAAACTGTGCACGGACCGTTGCAGATTTCAAATATAGGCCATTTAAGTAATTGTTCAAAAAGATTTAAAGCTTTTGTAGAGCTCTAATTTGTAGACTAGTTTTCAAAGCCATAGCTTTAGTCAAAATCTATTTTTGTCTGAGTAAATCCGGTATGTGATGGAAATCGATCGTTTTCAAATCGATCGATTTCAGATATATTTTTAAGATAATTTTTGGTTATTTTCCAAAAAAAAAATGTTTGTGGAAATGGGGAAAAATATATCTGAAATCGATCGATTTAAAAACGATTGATTTCCATCAAGTACCGGAATATGTATTTTTATTCTTGTTGTTAAAACATGAATCCTATACTAGTGGTAAGTACAGTCTAACATGTTGTTTTTGTTGGAAGCATAGATATCGAGATATGTTTGTCTACTGAAGTGGGTGCATGAGTGTGTGTGCTCACACATGTTTTCGTGTATGTTGATTTAAGCCAAACATTATTCCTTCCGTTTTTTCTTAATATGTATATGTTTGTTCCTCTCGAGCGGATGCTTTAAATTTTTCTTTTTTTTATTATTTATTTTAATTTTCTTCTAACGAGTATTTTTATGATTGTTATTTTTTTACGATTTTTCTTGTAGTTATTTTCGGTATCCTTTGGTTACTTAATAATTCTTTTGTTTGTATTTTGTCAGTGTTTGTTTAACAGAATTGTTAGTATTTTAAAGATGATTTTTCTTTTTGGTTTTTGTTATCACAGACTTTTTATTGTTATTCTTCTTACAATATTTTTTTTTGTAACTTTTTTCTTGTTGACTTGTTAGAAGCCATAAATTTTGAGAATATATCGAACAATTGATGAAATATTGGCATAAGTTGAAAAATATGGTTTTGGACAAAAAGGGATTTTTCATAACAATTAAGTAAATGACGTAAACATTTTTAGCAAAAATATTTAAAAATTATATTTAGTTTTCGCAAGAAAATTTGTGTAGTAGAAACTTAAAATTATAGACCGACTTAGAGTAAAAATAACAGCTTTCTTCCATGGAAGCAATAATGTACGCCTATTTAATTTCAATGATTTTTTTCAAACGAAAAATATAAGGGATATAAGTTAAAGCGATAAACTGGTAGGCAGTTAATTGCAGACAGATAAACTTTAGAAAACATGAATGAGTGTTGCCAAATTAACTCCGTATGCCATTCTTATAAATTAAGAAATAAGCTTAATTTATAGAAACACTTCAAAATTTTGTACTTTTGGGTTATGACATTGTTCTAACAAATGATCATCACCTTTTTATACATTTTTTCTGTTTTTTTTTCGGAAATTTTAAGAACCAGCGCTATCAGTTCTATGTGTTTTGTGAAGTGTTATTTTTTACTGTTTTATTTAAGATAAATCGCTTTGTAAACAATTTTTTATGATGTTGCATTTATAAACAAAAAAAAGTACAAAAAAATATATCAAGTACATATAACATTTAAAAAAAACAAACAATTTTTATAAATATTTGTTTCCTTTTCCCTAACAATTGCTTCTATTGCTACATTCTTTTCGTTAATAAATAGCCAGAACTGAAAATCGTAAGAAATTGATACACCAGGTCCTTGAGATTTTGTTTTTTATTGTATAAATAATAAATAAGAGAACAAAACTGATAGATAATATCAATATTTTAGTCCATACTTAATTTCTTGCTTTTTCATTGCCTTGTCCTTTTTTCTCGTTATGTTTTTTTTATTCTTTATTAGGGTCAATTTGGTAGTTAAACGAAATCAAATTGAAAATTTTCTGCATTGAAGGATTGAAGGGAAAATGTTACAATTCGCAAGTTGTTAATAATTGATGTTATAGGTTAGGGATCGAGGAAATTAGGGGGTGGGAAGAGTTGAGAACAACAGAACAGAGTAAAGAAGTAAAAAAGAAAAGGGTCAAGGGTAAGACTATATCATAGCAATATAGAATATCTACATATAACCTTCTATATAGAGTAAACTTATTTAAATTTAAGAATATATACATATGTATATATAATATCCTATTAACTCTCCTTAAAGCCTGAAACCTTTACATTATTAATTTTGTTATAATATTCTTATATTTTTCAAATCCTATAATTATGCTATAGAAAACTTAAATAATCTTGATCAAATACTTTTATAACTAGTTACTTCAATATAGAGTTTGCAAATAAAATACTTTTCAATTTCTTAAAAATAATTTCTATAAAATATTGCAGATAAAAAGCAACTACAACTTAATACATCTATTCATAATGTTATTGCAGAAATCAAAATAAAATAGTACTTTTTTCAATTTTATTATAACTATATTTTATATTTGCAACATGAGTTGAAGCAACAAAGACTCAGTAAAGTATACAATTTAAATGAAATATACATTTATATCTATTTGAAGAGATACAAATGGGATTGAGGGTATGTCTAGAAAACTAATTGATAAATATACTATAAAGCAGTCGTAGTCTGTCTTACTTACGTATCAAGTAAACATAATCTAGTTAACGGTAATCAAAAGTAGAAAGTCTATTCGACTATGTGATACCCTAAGCTAAAGGAATATATTTTCTATTCCAGCACACATACAGACACACTGAATTACCACTACACACATAAAGACTCAGACAAATTACCGAGGGATAAAAACGGATATAGACCGACACATAGATCTAAAGGAATCAAACAAAATGGGTCAATGAATCAAAAACAAAACTGATGGTTTCTACAGGCAGACAGAACACTAGAATTGGATCACATGTGTCCATTGAGAGCTACTGCTTGGAGGTGGTAAAAGAATTTGTATACCTTGGTACCGCTGTGAACTTCAACAATGATATAAGCTTCGAAATCAAACGTAGAATCGTACTTGCCAATCTATGCTATTTTGGACTAAGCAAATAGCTAAGAAATAAGAACTAAAATTACGGTCTATAAAACGGTTATACTACCATTGTTATTGTATGGTGCTGAATCATGGGCACTTGATCCGTGGAGTATTTGAGAGGAAAATTCTACGAAGAATCTATGGACCAGTCTGCGTCAAATATGAGTATCGACATCAATGAACCATGAGCTGTATGAGTTATACGTTTAAATGGATATAGTGAAACGCATTAAGCAACAGCGACTGCGTTAACTAGGACATGTTGTACCAATGCATAAAAATACTCCTGCAAGAAAAGGGCGTCCAAAACTTCTATCGAAAGACCAAGTAGAAGAACATCCTTCGAAACTTGGTCTACAAAATTGGAAAATATGCGCTCAAGATGGAGGTGCATGGAATTCTGAAATATGCTCGGCCTTTGACCTAAACAGGTTGTAGACCATTTAAGTTAGTAAGTGTAGATCTACAAGCACAAACACATACAGAAAGACACAGCTGCAGATATACATAGACAACATACATACATAAGCAAGATAAGACACAGACAAGATATAGACAAGGCACAAAGAACATACTGAGCAGATACAGAGATGCCACAGAGAAGACACATAAAAGACACTGTCAAAACACAGACAAAACACAAACAGGACACAGACAATTTGTTTACCAAAAATTTCGTATAGAAAAATTTTTTCTATAGAAAATTTTTTTATCAAATTGTGTCGTGGCAACAATTTTCGAGATTTTATTTCTTTGTCTCTTATTTGTTGCTATAAATTGGATTTTCCTTTTTGCTTTTTTCTATTTTGTTTTTGTCTTTGATAACATCTAATTTCCAACAGAATGATTTTTATACTCATTTTTACGAATTTCATTAATGATCGTGGTATTTACGAAAATTACAAACATTCTTCGGCTTCTGTTGGTATAGGCTGCCTAGGTCTACCTGATAGTAAAAGAACTTCATTGAAATATTTTGGCAAAAACTAAGAATTTTTTTACGCCTATTTAAAATTTTTTTTTTTAATATTTAATTTTTTTGTTTCAACAGGGATAAAGAATTAAAGCTTCATCATGCAACCGATTAGAATTCGCCGAATTTTCCGAAAATATTATTTTTTTGAAAAGAAAGTTGGTTAGGCCATTGATGGTTGATTAGGCCATCTCTTTAGGAGGAGTACTCCCAATTTTAGATAGGATACGAATACTCTTTCTTTTTATATAATATTTACATCCCGATAATTTTGTTATTAGTTTTTTATTAAAAATTTGAGGATCTGCTATATAAAAATTTATTTTCAAATCTACATAATTTTTTTAATGAAATAGAGTTATTTTTATTCCTGATGTATCAACTACTTTTCATAATTTTACAATTCTAAAAATGCGTTAAAAAATCTTATAGAAAATAATTTTTTTATTAAAATACAACGATAGAATGTTACACATATACATACATGTTTTCTATAGGTACCAGGACTTTTTGTATACGTATATTGTATATATGTATTTATGAAAACCTTATTTATGTGTGCGTGTGTGAGTGTTTTGGTAAGGTTTTGTATGTAAGAAATATCCCGTCATCTATTCATCATCTCAGTTTGGCATTTCAACGGCAAACAAGAACAAATGAAGCCAAAGAACCTTGAAGCGGAAGTATTTCTGAAACTTTGTTACACTTTGCGGTATAAAGGTATAACGAGAAAACTTTACAATGGCAGATGATACAAGACAACAAACATTTTTCAACCAAAATAAGTCTTTTCAGAGATTTCCTTGTATGCGACTCCACTCTAGCCATCCTCAAAACATTTGCTTTATGGGTTTTTATAGCTCCGTTGTTTTGGGAGATTTCTTAAGATGTTCTTATTTTGATGGTCAAGGTTGTCGAAGATGAGGCACGTGACACTTGGTATCTTTAACATAATTATGTAATTATTTTATTATTATTCCACCCACCTTCGTAAATAAAT
Organism: Stomorhina lunata; assembly: GCA_933228675.1. Lineage (NCBI taxonomy): Eukaryota > Metazoa > Arthropoda > Insecta > Diptera > Rhiniidae > Stomorhina > Stomorhina lunata. Next base: position 4,506,547 of record OW121741.1, on the reverse strand, counting down.
AATAGGGCTCTAACAAATTTGTCATTTTGGCCTCAAATCAAATTGTCTTTATAATGAAGCGTATGATTAAAACAACTTCTTGCTCGTTCATCATACGCCTTGGTAACTTTGATTAATATATTCCTAAGTCTAATATAAATTAACTAATTTTGTTTCAAGGTAAAAACATAAATTAAGATAATAACATGGAGATTTAATAAGAGCAAAATACAAGTCATGTGTATAAAATTATTTTTCCAAAAGATTTGAGTTACTTAAATTCATACACACATGCATACGTTTCAGAAACTCATATACGTATGAGTGATATGTGTTAATTATGTTAATGTGTTTAATATTACATAAGTATACGCCTCAAGATGATTTTAATAAGAATTTTTTTTGAAAGATGTAATTATACACATTATTGTAATGTGATATTAGATGTGACTAACCAAATACATCAAGGTTGGAGCATGTTTTTGACAATATATTGTGTCTTTAGTTATCTGTTATTATCTCTAATAAAATAAGATCAAATAAGATTTAATGACGTTTTTTGTAATGACTTTTGTTACAAATTATCATTAAAAACCCACGATATTTTTTGTGACTTTTAACATAACAAAACTATAATATTAAAAGTTTTATTTACGAAATAAGTTCAAATCATTTCTTGATCATATATACTTTCTATGAATTAATTTTTTAAGAGGTTGCCCATTGCTTTTTGAAAAATTTCTTATTTTTTTAAAGAAGCTTTTCAAAAATTTCTTATTTTTATAGGAAATTTTTCAAAAACTTCTTATTTTTATAGGAAATTTTTCAAAAATTTCTTATTTTTATAGGAAATTTTTCAAAAATTTCTTATTTTTATAGGAAATTTTTTAAAAATTCATTATTTTTATAGGAAATTTTTTAAAAATTTATTATTTTTATAGGAAATTTTTCAAAAATTTCTTATTTTTATAGGAAATTTTTCAAAAATTTCTTATTTTTATAGGAAATTTTTCAAAAATTTCTTATTTTTATAGGAAATTTTTACCTTTTTTGTGAAAATTTCCCTTAAAATTACATCATTTTGAAAATTTCGCATAAAAATGGAAAATTTTAAAAACTTCCCATAAACATAGAAAAATTTCCCATAAGAATGGAAAATTTAAAAAATTTCTTATAAATATGGAAAGTTTTAAAATTTTCTATAAAAATGGAAAATTTTCAAAACTCCCATAAAATGGAAAATTTTACAAATTCCCATAAAAATAGAAAATTTTATAAATTTGCCAATAAAATTGAAAATTTTCTAAAACAAATGGCAAATTTTGAAAATTTCATATAAAAGTGGAAAATTTTGAAAATTTCACATAAAAATGGAAAATTTTAAAAACTTCCCATAAATATAGAAAAATTTCCCATAAGAATAGAAAATTTTAAAATATTCTGTAAAAATGGATAATTTTAATATAATTTTTCATAAAAATTCAAAATTTGGAAAATTTCCCATAAAAATTAAAATTTTTTTAAATTTCGCATAAAATTAAAAATTTTAAAAATTTCCTAGAAATCGAAAAAGGAAATTTTTTAAATTTTAATTAGAAAAGAAAATTTTAAAAATTTTTAATATAAAAGCAAAATTTTTTAAATTTCCTATAAAAATGGGAAATTGTCTGTGAAAAAGGGAAATTTCATAAAACAATGGCAAATTTTGAATATTTCTTAAAATGGGAAACTTATAACTTTATAATCTAAGTATAACGCTTCTTCTACAGAGAATATTTTGTATTAATAGTTTTCTATAGAGAATACTTTTGTATCACAGTTGTTCTATAGAGAATACTTATAACAGTTACCATAAACAGATTATTTGTGCATAACAGTTATCCCAGAAAGAATACTTTTATATAACAGTTATCCTATAGAGAATACTATTGTAAAATAGTTTTCCTATAGATAATGATCCAATATGGAATACTTTTTTGTTATATAACAGTTTTCTTTTATTGAATATAAGTTTATGGATCTATGCAAGGTTACACGAGAGCTATGGTTAAATGTTAACCGATTTAGCCCAATTTCAATACCATCGTCTTAGAATTTCATAAGGATTCAGAATATACTTCAATTTTGGTTTTTGAGGAAATTTCAAATGGAATGACAATCTCTTTTTGATGATAGGTTGAAAAATCGACTTAAAGAATTTCAACTGAAGAGAAACTTCATGTTATTTAGAAAAATTATCAAATTCAATTTAAATAAAATATCTAAGTATTGATAATATTTTTCCCAAAAAAAACCGAATATATTACAAGAAATTATTGAAAGACGATAAAGGAATTAAAGCATTTTCTCTAACAAAACCATTAAAAGAATTTAATCAAATAATCCTTTTTCTACCTACAAGACAACCATTTACCCTCATCAACTCAACAAAAGGTGAGGAAATAATTAAAATAGGTAAAACCTTTTTCTGAATTTATTTAAAATAAAGAAATTCCTTTTAGATTTAAAGGTATTTTTTTACGTATGATAAATGTTTAAATTTATGTTTATTTTTCCGAATTTCTCTCTTTTACAATTTACATTTTATTATTTGAGGCAAAAAAAAGGGTCAAAGTTCATAAAAAGTATTGTTGTGTTTATTTGTTGTCTGTCTGCCTGTGTGGGAATTTTTCGTTAGTTTTTTTTTTTGGTTATCATCATTTTTAAATAAAAGTATTTTGTGTTTGTATTTGTATTTATTTATGTATATTTTTCCCTATACATATTTAAATGTACTTGTATTGTTGTATATTTTTTTAGATATATCTCCTTTTTTAACTCTATTGTTGGTGAACCAAACTAATTTATCATTTTATAAATATCTGTTTTTTTTAGTTGGTTTCTGTCCTAAATTTATTTTACATTTTTCATATTTTCATAAAAAAATGGAATGAAAAATTTATGTTTTTTATAAATAAAATTCATGACATTTAAATGTACTATTAAAATTAAGAGCAAAAACTTTTAAAACATAATTTCGGAATATTTTTTTTTTAAGTATGAGAAATATTTTAAAAAAGTTACTAAAAGCAATTTTTGTTAAACATAATTTAGGAGTGTACCGAATAAAATTTGTAGTTGTATTGAAATTGGTTAAGTTTCGGGACTCCTTTCCAATATCTAAATTAACTTAAAAATTCCAAATAAACTAGAATCTATATATATGCCGCCATATACTACCAGAGAGAGCATCCTAATCATCTTATAGAGATATACAAGACGCTTAAGCTAAACCGGACACTTATCCCGCCTGATGAAGGTCACTCGGTTAGAGTAAGGAAGCAAAGTACGAATTTCAAAGAGGCCTTCCTGAGGAGAAGAACATCACAAAATATCTTCTGTTCTTTTGCCCTATATCAGAGCATTTTTAGACGATGCAGCTAGTTTCTTGGTAACATAACTTAACACACCAACTTTTACTATACTAAACCTTAATCTATTCCACTGAACTAAATCTATTTTGCTTAATCATTTTATAACAAAAAACGCCAATATAACAAATATCCTTATTATATCACTTAAATATTTCTTATTTCCATAAAAACCACCTACAATTTATAAGCTCCAATAAAAACACCTCCGTATCCTTTTTTTTGCTCCTTAACTATATATTGAATATTTATTGTAAATTTTATACTCTACTTAAAACAAATATATAACTGCCATCGCTTAAATCATCTCTAGTTCTATACCTTTAAGATAAAACTATAATAAGAACTACAATAAAACAAATATGAGCATTTACGTATAATAATACTTTCATAAGAATCCTGTTAGCATTTTTTTTACTTGCCCTGCTCTTCCTGTTTAGCTCTCGATAAATAAACAAACATAATATTTTTCTTCCTTGGCAAATACAAGAACAAACTACTAGTGCATGTGTGTATGTGTGAGTTAGTTTTCCTCAAGAAAAAGGGAAACAAAACATTTTGCACATAAATAAGAAAAATAGTTTTCCTGCATTTCTGTCCAAGGCAAAGGATGCAAGAAATATTCTAATAAAAAATAACAGTTTTGCGCTTGAGTAACAATTTTTAATGCCATTTATTTAAGTTTTTCCTAACCTTTTTTTTCCTGCTAAGAACATAACTTGTTAGATTGAGATTCTTTATAAAATGAGGAGAAGAAGTTTTAAACTAAATATCAAAAAAAGTTCAGTTTTAGATACTAGTTCTTTGTTAATTCCATACTAGTCATACACTAGTATTATACTAGTACTAAACTAGTACTACACTAGTACTATACTAGTACTATATTAGTACTATACTAGTACTATAATAGTACTATACTACTACTAGATTAGTATTATACTAGTATTATATTAATATTATACTAGTACTATAATTGTACTATACTTGTACTATACTAGTACTATACTAGTACTATACTGGTACTATACTAGTACTATACTAGTGCTATACTAGTACTAAACTAGTACTATACTAGTACTATACTAGTACTGTACTAGTACTATACTAGTACTGTACTAGTACTATAATAGTACTATACTAGTACAATACTAGTACTATACTGGTGCTATATTAGTACTACACTAGTACTTTACTAGTACTATAGAAGTACTATACTAGTACTATACTAGTACTATATTAGTACTATACTAGTACTATACTACTACTTTACTAGTACTATACTAGTATAATACTAGTACTATACTAATTCTATACTAGTACTATAATAGTGTTATACTAGTAATTTACTAGTACTATACTAGTACTATAATAGTACTATGCTAGTACTATTCTGGTACTATACTAGTACTGTACAAGTTCTATGATAGTCATTTACTAGTACTATTTAGTACTGCTCTAGTTTTATTTTATGAATTACTTAATTATCCACGAACACTTTCGACAATATTCTTCAAACTAAAACCTCAGCGTTTTTGATAAAGTTTATTAGTATAATATTACTTTATTAAAAGCCTTTACAATGTCTAAAACACAACCTGCTAGAAAAAGTTGAAAAACCTTTTGAATAACTCCAGCAGAAAATAGCCTCTAAAAAGCCAGAATCGCTTGCAAAGCCAAACAACAAAGGTTTAAAGCTTTTTTTTTGGTAAATACTCGCTTAGGTTTTAAACATTTTGTGTTGACATGTTAATGAACTTTTTTTCCATGATACAAAAAAATTGTATTTTGTATGTGAGTGTTTTTCTAAACAACACAAAAAAACGTGGTAAACTTCTAAGCAACAAAAACCAGAAAATTTTTTAGTAAAAAAATACTCAAAGGAAAAACTAAAATGAAAAACGCTTTGTTTAAACAACTTGCCAGTTGTTGCTGACTACAAACAAAAATAGAAGCTATCAAGCTAAAACTAAAGCTGGCCAACTAAATTAAAGGCATTTACTTTAGGTTTAGAACGACCAACTCAAGAGTTAGAAAGAAAATACCTGTCAGACTTTCAAAGATTGTGTGTCACACAAATCATGAGGTATTTGTTATATCAATAGTTAGATTGAAGTGAAAGTCAAATTTTATCAGCATATAGCTTTTAGCATTCTGTAACTAACCCAGCAATTCCAAGAAAATGTTGGTCCCATTTTAATATAGAAGAGTTTGACCCTTCCCTCACACTAAAAATAAACATTGCACAAATAAATGAATAACAAGCCATGTCCAACATATTACAGTCCTATGCATAAAACTAACATCAACGAAAAAAAAACTAACAAAAACAAATACAAAAGCACGAACTTACTGAAACAAAGAAAAGTTACAGTGAGTGCACAACACAACAAGAACAGAACTAGAATAGAACAGAACTAAAAAAGGACTAGTACAGAACTAGAATAGAACTAGAACAGAACTAGAACAGAACTAGAACAGAACTAGAACAGAACTAGAACAGAACTAGAACAGAACTAGAACAGAACTAGAACAGAACTAGAACAGAACTAGAACAGAACTAGAACAGAACTAGAACAGAACTAGAACAGAACTAGAACAGAACTAGAACAGAACTAGAACTAGAACTAGAACAGAACTAGAACAGAACTAGAACAGAACTAGAACAGAACTAGAACAGAACTAGAACAGAACTAGAACAGAACTAGAACAGAACTAGAACAGAACTAGAACAGAACTAGAACAGAACTAGAACAGAACTAGAACAGAACTAGAACAGAACTAGAACAGAACTAGAACAGAACTAGAACAGAACTAGAACAGAACTAGAACAGAACTAGAACAGAACTAGAACAGAACTAGAACAGAACTAGAACAGAACTAGAACAGAACTAGAACAGAACTAGAACAGAACTAGAACAGAACTAGAACAGAACTAGAACAGAACTAGAACAGAACTAGAACAGAACTAGAACAGAACTAGAACAGAACTAGAACAGAACTAGAACAGAACTAGAACAGAACTAGAACAGAACTAGAACAGAACTAGAACAGAACTAGAACAGAACTAGAACAGAACTAGAACAGAACTAGAACAGAACTAGAACAGAACTAGAACAGAACTAGAACAGAACTAGAACAGAACTAGAACAGAACTAGAACAGAACTAGAACAGAACTAGAACAGAACTAGAACAGAACTAGAACAGAACTAGAACAGAACTAGAACAGAACTAGAACAGAACTAGAACAGAACTAGAACAGAACTAGAACAGAACTAGAACAGAACTAGAACAGAACTAGAACAGAACTAGAACAGAACTAGAACAGAACTAGAACAGAACTAGAACAGAACTAGAACAGAACTAGAACAGAACTAGAACAGAACTAGAACAGAACTAGAACAGAACTAGAACAGAACTAGAACAGAACTAGAACAGAACTAGAACAGAACTAGAACAGAACTAGAACAGAACTAGAACAGAACTAGAACAGAACTAGAACAGAACTAGAACAGAACTAGAACAGAACTAGAACAGAACTAGAACAGAACTAGAACAGAACTAGAACAGAACTAGAACAGAACTAGAACAGAACTAGAACAGAACTAGAACAGAACTAGAACAGAACTAGAACAGAACTAGAACAGAACTAGAACAGAACTAGAACAGAACTAGAACAGAACTAGAACAGAACTAGAACAGAACTAGAACAGAACTAGAACAGAACTAGAACAGAACTAGAACAGAACTAGAACAGAACTAGAACAGAACTAGAACAGAACTAGAACAGAACTAGAACAGAACTAGAACAGAACTAGAACAGAACTAGAACAGAACTAGAACAGAACTAGAACAGAACTAGAACAGAACTAGAACAGAACTAGAACAGAACTAGAACAGAACTAGAACAGAACTAGAACAGAACTAGAACAGAACTAGAACAGAACTAGAACAGAACTAGAACAGAACTAGAACAGAACTAGAACAGAACTAGAACAGAACTAGAACAGAACTAGAACAGAACTAGAACAGAACTAGAACAGAACTAGAACAGAACTAGAACAGAACTAGAACAGAACTAGAACAGAACTAGAACAGAACTAGAACAGAACTAGAACAGAACTAGAACAGAACTAGAACAGAACTAGAACAGAACTAGAACAGAACTAGAACAGAACTAGAACAGAACTAGAACAGAACTAGAACAGAACTAGAACAGAACTAGAACAGAACTAGAACAGAACTAGAACAGAACTAGAACAGAACTAGAACAGAACTAGAACAGAACTAGAACAGAACTAGAACAGAACTAGAACAGAACTAGAACAGAACTAGAACAGAACTAGAACAGAACTAGAACAGAACTAGAACAGAACTAGAACAGAACTAGAACAGAACTAGAACAGAACTAGAACAGAACTAGAACAGAACTAGAACAGAACTAGAACAGAACTAGAACAGAACTAGAACAGAACTAGAACAGAACTAGAACAGAACTAGAACAGAACTAGAACAGAACTAGAACAGAACTAGAACAGAACTAGAACAGAACTAGAACAGAACTAGAACAGAACTAGAACAGAACTAGAACAGAACTAGAACAGAACTAGAACAGAACTAGAACAGAACTAGAACAGAACTAGAACAGAACTAGAACAGAACTAGAACAGAACTAGAACAGAACTAGAACAGAACTAGAACAGAACTAGAACAGAACTAGAACAGAACTAGAACAGAACTAGAACAGAACTAGAACAGAACTAGAACAGAACTAGAACAGAACTAGAACAGAACTAGAACAGAACTAGAACAGAACTAGAACAGAACTAGAACAGAACTAGAACAGAACTAGAACAGAACTAGAACAGAACTAGAACAGAACTAGAACAGAACTAGAACAGAACTAGAACAGAACTAGAACAGAACTAGAACAGAACTAGAACAGAACTAGAACAGAACTAGAACAGAACTAGAACAGAACTAGAACAGAACTAGAACAGAACTAGAACAGAACTAGAACAGAACTAGAACAGAACTAGAACAGAACTAGAACAGAACTAGAACAGAACTAGAACAGAACTAGAACAGAACTAGAACAGAACTAGAACAGAACTAGAACAGAACTAGAACAGAACTAGAACAGAACTAGAACAGAACTAGAACAGAACTAGAACAGAACTAGAACAGAACTAGAACAGAACTAGAACAGAACTAGAACAGAACTAGAACAGAACTAGAACAGAACTAGAACAGAACTAGAACAGAACTAGAACAGAACTAGAACAGAACTAGAACAGAACTAGAACAGAACTAGAACAGAACTAGAACAGAACTAGAACAGAACTAGAACAGAACTAGAACAGAACTAGAACAGAACTAGAACAGAACTAGAACAGAACTAGAACAGAACTAGAACAGAACTAGAACAGAACTAGAACAGAACTAGAACAGAACTAGAACAGAACTAGAACAGAACTAGAACAGAACTAGAACAGAACTAGAACAGAACTAGAACAGAACTAGAACAGAACTAGAACAGAACTAGAACAGAACTAGAACAGAACTAGAACAGAACTAGAACAGAACTAGAACAGAACTAGAACAGAACTAGAACAGAACTAGAACAGAACTAGAACAGAACTAGAACAGAACTAGAACAGAACTAGAACAGAACTAGAACAGAACTAGAACAGAACTAGAACAGAACTAGAACAGAACTAGAACAGAACTAGAACAGAACTAGAACAGAACTAGAACAGAACTAGAACAGAACTAGAACAGAACTAGAACAGAACTAGAACAGAACTAGAACAGAACTAGAACAGAACTAGAACAGAACTAGAACAGAACTAGAACAGAACTAGAACAGAACTAGAACAGAACTAGAACAGAACTAGAACAGAACTAGAACAGAACTAGAACAGAACTAGAACAGAACTAGAACAGAACTAGAACAGAACTAGAACAGAACTAGAACAGAACTAGAACAGAACTAGAACAGAACTAGAACAGAACTAGAACAGAACTAGAACAGAACTAGAACAGAACTAGAACAGAACTAGAACAGAACTAGAACAGAACTAGAACAGAACTAGAACAGAACTAGAACAGAACTAGAACAGAACTAGAACAGAACTAGAACAGAACTAGAACAGAACTAGAACAGAACTAGAACAGAACTAGAACAGAACTAGAACAGAACTAGAACAGAACTAGAACAGAACTAGAACAGAACTAGAACAGAACTAGAACAGAACTAGAACAGAACTAGAACAGAACTAGAACAGAATTAGAACAGAACTAGAACAGAACTAGACCTGAATGAAGAAAAAACTGAGACCTGATAGCGTGTGCATTTCCCATACACTGTCAAAGTCTAACACAAACAAACCCATCATGACAATGGTTGGACTTTTGTCGTGTAGAAAAAAGTACCAAGGTTTTTTTTTGGTGTTTTTTATAGTTTGTTTTTAAGAGGACTCGTTCTGTTGGCTGTATTACTTTGGTCTATGTGTCTAGTTTTTTAACATTGCTTACTCTTCCACAAATCAGTGGACAAAAAAATTCAAAGTAACACAAACAGTAGCAGCTCTGGAGATTTTGTAAAAAGCAACAATAAAAACAAACTACAACCAGCAACTACAACAAATTTGTTAACCAACATTGTCAGTGCAAAGGACATGTTTTCAAGTTACACTTGTTTTTTTGTCGAATCGTCCATGCCTTCTATATGTGCGTGAGAATGTTAAAGAGAAAATAAGTTAAGGGTTTCATTTGGTGGAACAGAAAATGTTAAAAATTTTTCTTTACGTTGACAGTAATTTTGTTTTACTTAAATAGAAAATTAGTAAAATGGCTATATTTAAGCCAAATAGTTCTTATTTAATAACATCACAAATAACTTCCAACTTTAATTTCCAACTCCAATTGTGATTCCATATTGTCTAAGTTGTAAAATTATTTAAACTTTTTTGGCTATAAATTATTTTTTAACAAACATAATAATTTTAATAAAACAACTTACAACTATAATAAAAATACGCAAAATGACAGGAACATTTATTACAAATATCGCAAAAATGTTTTTAATACTAATGGCTCTATTGAAAACTTTATTTGTAATAAATTTTCATGTTTTTTCCGTTGTCATATTTAAAAACATCTACCCTAAAATTTGGGTTAATTGGAAGTTTTTAAATACAATTTTTTAAAGTTGTAAAAATATAGGTTCAATAAAAATGAGAAAGATAAATATAAGACTAGTTTTAAAAAATTTTAAATATTAAAAAAAAGCAGAAGGAAATAAAATGGTGTTTCTATTAGTATTACGATTAGTACTAGTATTAGTCAAAAAAATTTTACGACAAATTTTTCTATAAAAAAAGAAATTTTTAAAAGATTTCCTATACAAATAAGAAATTTTGAAAAAATTTCATAGAAAAAAAATAAATTTTTGAAAAATTTTAATCCAAAAATAAGAAATTTTTGCAATCTTTCCTTTAAAAATTTTTGAAATTTTTCCTATAAAAATAAGAATATATTGTATATTTTCTGATAAAAATAAGAAATTTTTGAAAAATTTCTGATAAAAGTAAATAAGAAATTTTTGAAAATTTAAATAAGAAATTTTTGAAAATTTTTTATAAAAATAAGAAATTTTTGAAAATTTCTTATAAAAATAAGAAATTTTTGAAAATTTCTTATAAAAATAAGAAATTTTTGAAAATTTTTTTATGAAAATAAGAAATTTTTTAACAATTTCTTATTAAAATAAGAAATTTTTGAAAATTTTCTTATAAAAATAAGAAATTTCTTAAAAATTTCTTATAAAAATAAGAAAGTTTTGAAAAATTTCTTATAAAAATATGAAATTTTTGAAAAAATTCTTATAAAAATAAGAAATTTTTGAAAAAGTTCTTATAAAAATAAGAAATTTTTGAAAAATTTCTTATAAAAATAAGAAATTTTTGAAAAATTTCTTATAAAAATAAGAAATTTTTGAAACATTTCTTATAAAAATAAGAAATTTTTTAACAATTTCTTATTAAAATAAGAAATTTTTGAAAATTTTCTTATAAAAATAAAAAATTTTTGAATAATTTCTATTTGGGATAAGTTTCCTACAGAAAAGTTGTCGTTTGGAAAGGTTTTCCATAGAAAACTTGTCGCTGGAATAAGTTTTCTATAGAAAACATGTCGCTGGGATAAGTTTCTATAAAAAACTGGGATAAGTTTTTTTTATAGAAAACTTGTCGCTGGGATAAGTTTTCTGTAGAAAAGTTGTCGCTGGGAAAAGTTTTCTATAACAAACATGTCGCTGGGATAAGTTGTCTATAGAAAAGTTGTGCTGAGATAAGTTTTCTATAGAAAAGTTGTCGCCGAGATAAGTTTTCTATAGAAAAGTTGTAGCTCGGATAAGTTTTCTATAGAAAAGTTGTAGCTCAATAAGTTTTCTATAGAAAAGTTGTCGCTCGGATAAGTTTTCTATAGAAAAGTTGTCGCTCGGATAAGTTTTCTGAAGAAAAGTTTTCGCTGGAATAAGTTTTCTTAAGAAAACTTTTCGCTGGGATAAGTTTTCTGAAAAAAGTTTTCGCTGGGATAAGTTTTCTATAAAAAAAGTTGTCGCTGGGATAATTTTTCTGTAGAAAGGTTGTCGCTGGGATATGTTTTCTATAGAAAATTTGTCGCTGGGATAAGTTTTCTATAGAAAAGTTATTGCTGGGATAAGTTTTCTTTAGAAAAGTTGTCTCTGGGATAAGTTTTCTATAGAAAAGTTGTCGGTGGGATTATTTTTCTATAGAAAAGTCTCTGGGATAAGTCCCTGTAATAAGTCTCTATAACAAGTTTTTTATAAAAAAGTTGTCTCTTTGAAAATTTTGAATACATTTTCAATAGAAAAGTTGTCGCTGAGTTAAATTTTCTTTAGAAAAGTTGTCTCTGAAATAATATTTCTTCAGAAAATTTATCGCTAGGCTTAGTTTTCTTTCACTAGAACAAGTTTTCTTTCGACTAAAATATGACGCTGGGATTAGTTTTTTACAAAATAATTGTGGCATTTTAAAATTAATTTCAATTTCTTTTGCAAAAAATTATATTTAAAAACAAAACGATTCTTTTGTCTACATTTAAGGAACAAGTTTATTTTATTCCAACTTTTAACGCTATTGAAAACTTAAAGTTCTGCCTCCTCTTGCTCCGATACGCTGCGTGACCAATGGCATCACAATTAAGAAAACTTTATTTACTTGTAGTAGTAGTTCTCGTCCTTCCTTGTGTTGACTTTTAAACTCATACACTCAAACAAGAAACTTGATTTTGTAAATTAGAGTAAGAGTGTATGTTTGTTAAACTTTAAGTTTGAGTTTTTTTTTTTCAATTTAGTTTTTGTAACGTGCTCCAGTGACATTTTCAATTATGCCTTAAGATCCGTTGCAAGGAAAAAGTTTTTTTTATTGTTTTAACCAACTTTGATTTGTTCAGTTTCCTGTGGTAGTTTACAAGAGTCATTGAATATTCAGGTATTTATTGTTTTTGGTTTATAGCCAAAAAAAAAAAAAAGAAATACCAAGGAATACTTCAAGGCTGCAAGCTAGTCAATAAATTATTATTATTTGTAGCATACTTTCGGATGACTCTTACCTATTTTCTAGCTTTTTGTTAATTTTAAGCTTTACAAAGGCATTGCATGTTTAATTGCTGTTAAGTGTAGAAAATGAAATTTACTTACTTAATTAACTTACAATCCAAATATTTATTTGTTTGAATTTAAGCAGAATTTTGTGGGATACCTGAAATCGTCCTTAAATTTAGGAATTTTGCAAAAAAAATGAGTGTTTGTGCATATTAATTTTAGGGGCGCTGAATTTTGCGCAAAAATGAAAGCGAAATTAAATCTTTTAATCCTAAAAGCACGCTATGGTTTTCTTTTTATGAATTCGCCACATTTAATGCAAATAGTTAAGGTTTGTCTAGAAAATTTCAAGTAAATATAATAAATTAGTTTGTATCATAACACCTTAATTTTTTATATCCACTCACAATTTTTTTTATTATAATGTTAATCTCATGCTCATACCATCACCATCACGTTTTTGATTCATTCACCACCATTTTCTCATTTTCCTGCCACAAAACGCAATTTTCAACACATTTCAACTTCAAATTCCAAATGGTCATAAAATTAATACCACGAAACTGAGGAGTAATGGTTAGGTATGGAAGCCATGATGTACTTGACTTTGCGCCAACATATTTCAATATTTGTATAAAACTACCCAAGGGGAAATTTCGAAGGCCTTTAAAGACAAGAACTTAGAGAGGCAATTCTATGTTCTTTAATTTTATTAAAAAAACCCATAATTAAATAATTAAATAATTTTGATAAATTTAAATCTTAATTTTAATAGAAACCAGAATTAATTTTTTTATCATACTTATTTCAATATAAATCTGAACTTGGAAGTCATGCCTAGATAGTTACAGAAATAACATAGCCTATCCAAAGGCTTTAAAACATGAGTATTTTCCTGCTGAGTATTTACTTTGCGAATGTGTTTGTATTTGTTATCCTCCGCTCTTCAGCTGCGTAGCTATTGTAAGTATGTGTTTACATTATTTTGCGTGTTGACATTATTTTGCGTTATTTGTTAACTTTTAACTACTTTTTATATTATGGTTTAATTATGTAGGAGTTTTCTAAATGAATTTTATAATTACCAAAAGTTTGAGTATTTCAATTTTAAGGGACAACAGCCTGAATCATAATGTCAGACATAGATTTAGAAGACTCAAGGCAAGGTAAATTTTCGAAAACAATTTTTCTATAGAAAAGTTACCCTAGAGACAATTTTCTATAGAAAAATTTCTTATTTTATAGGAAATTTTCTAAAAATTTCTTATTTTTATAGGAAATTTTCGAAACATCTCTTATTTTTATAGGAAATTTTCCAAAAATTTCTTATTTTTATAAGAAATTTTCCAAAAATTTCTTATTTTTATAGGAGAATTTCCAAAAATTTCTTATTTTTATAGAAAATTTTCCAAAAATTTCTTATTTTTATAGGAAATTTTCCAAAAATTTGTTATTTTTATGGAAATTTTCCAAAAATTTCTTATTTTTATAGGAAATTTTCTAAAAATTTTTTTATTTTTATATGAAATTTTCCAAAATTTTTTTATTTTTATAGGAAAATTTCCAAAAATTTTTAATTTTAATAGGAAATTTATCAAAAGTTTCTTATTTTTACAGTAAACTTTTCAAAAGTTTCTTATTTTTATGGGAAATTTTTCAAAAGTTTCTTATTTTATTATGAAATTTTTCAAAATTTACTTATTTTTATAGGATATCATTTAAATATTTGCAATTTTAACAGGAATTTTCTAAAAGTTTCTTAGTTTTATAGGAAATTTTTTATTTTTTTTTGTAATGGAAATTTTTCAAAAATTTTTTATAATTATAGAAAATTTTTCAAATATTTTTTTCCTTTGATACGAAGTCTTTCAAAAATTTTTTGTTTTTGAAACAATTTTTCTGTAGACTCTTACCTCAGGAACAATTTTCCTATATAATACTTATTTAAACGACATGTTTGCTATAGAAAACTTAATATGGCGACAAGTTTTCAATAGAAAACATACTCCAGCTACAAATTTTCTATAGAAACTAACCACAGCTACAACTTCGATAACTTTTCTATAGAAAACATTAACAAATTCTTAAAATTTCCTTTAACTAAATTTAATAATTTTCAGCAAGTCTATTCTATTGTTGCCTTAAAATACCTCCAACTACTCACCTCTTTGCATTTGCATACAAAAGAGCCACACAAATATCAACAAACTTTTGATGCATATTTCCAGGCTTATAAACATAATTTTGTTTAAGGTTTTTTTTGAATACTCATTCATTTTATACTGAAGTTTCTTATACGTTTCGTTTTGCTTTTATTTTATTATTTGCAGCCACATTTTATATGCATTTATGCAGGTTACATGTTCAACAAACATTTGCCATACGACAATTTGTTGCAGCCACACATACTTGCATCATACACATCCTGAAAACAAATTCATTCTTTTGCATATACTGTTTCGTATGTGTATGTGAGAGTCTTCAGTGAAGTTGTAACTGAATGTTCATAGCATACAATAACGTTGGGAGTATTATGCTGAACAATACCATTATAAATTGTATGACAAACTTATGCAGTTAGAAACACATAGAAAAATGTTTACATAAATTTGAAAATTTACGTTACTTTTGAATTTTCGTCCCTAAATATTGGTTAGTTTTGCTTATGTGTATGCAATTTTGTTAGAGTTTTTATAATATTTGTAATTTTTTAAGTATTTATGGTATAGAGTCTACTATTTCATATATAGTTCTACACAAACATTCATACGTCTGGCTATATACAAATTCGTTAGTGCTCATTTTTACAAAATTGTTTCGTTACTTGACATTACTGATAAACTTATATATAAAACCTGACAAAATTCACATTCTTTAACAAATTTAAATCTACAAACTGCTTATAATAAAATTAAGCACCTAAAGCTATACTATGAAATTTTATGAATACTAAAATATATACGAGTATTTCAAATTTATTTATAATTAAGTTTTTTCTAATTGTTATGTTTTCTATAGAAAACATTTCTTTAGAAAACCTGGCGTATTGTCAACGCTTCTTTACAAAGCCTTTCGTCAACTTTTCTATAGAAAACCTGGCCTATCGTCAACTTTTCTATAGAAAACCTGGCCTATCGTCAACTTTTCTATAGAAAACCTGGCCTATCGTCAACTTTTCTATAGAAAACCTGGCCTATCGTCAACTTTTCTATAGAAAACCTGGCCTATCGTCAACTTTTCTATAGAAAACCTGGCCTATCGTCAACTTTTCTATAGAAAACCTGGCCTATCGTCAACTTTTCTATAGAAAACCTGGCCTATCGTCAACTTTTCTATAGAAAACCTGGCCTATCGTCAACTTTTCTATAGAAAACCTGGCCTATCGTCAACTTTTCTATAGAAAACCTGGCCTATCGTCAACTTTTCTATAGAAAACCTGGCCTATCGTCAGCTTTTCTATAGAAAACCTGGTCTATCGTCAACTTTTCTATAGAAACCTGGCCTATCGTCAACTTTTCTATAGAAAACCTTCCCTATCGTCAACTTTTCTATAGAAAACCTTCCCTATCGTCAACTTTTCTATAGAAAACCTGGCCTATCGTCAACTTTTCTATAGAAAACCTGGCCTATCGTCAACTTTTCTATAGAAAACCTGGCCTATCATCAACTTTTCTATAGAAAACCTGGCCTATCGTCAACTTTTCTATAGAAAACCTGGCCTATCGTCAACTTTTCTATAGAAAACCTGGCCTATCGTCAACTTTTCTATAGAAAACCTGGCCTATCGTCAACTTTTCCATAGAAAACCTGGCCTATCGTCAACTTTTCTATAGAAAACCTGGCCTATCGTCAACTTTTCTATAGAAAACGTGGCCTATCGTCAACTTTTCTATAGAAAACGTGGCCTATCGTCAACTTTTCTATAGAAAACCTGGCCTATC
This sequence comes from Stomorhina lunata, assembly GCA_933228675.1. NCBI lineage: Eukaryota > Metazoa > Arthropoda > Insecta > Diptera > Rhiniidae > Stomorhina > Stomorhina lunata. The sequence continues at coordinate 4,489,588 of OW121741.1, read as the reverse complement.
GTCAACTTTTCTATAGAAAACCTGGCCTATCGTCAACTTTTCTATAGAAAACCTGGCCTATCGTCAACTTTTCTATAGAAAACCTGGCCTATCGTCAACTTTTCTATAGAAAACCTGGCCTATCGTCAACTTTTCTATAGAAAACCTGGCCTATCGTCAACTTTTCTATAGAAAACCTGGCCTATCGTCAACTTTTCTATAGAAAACCTGGCCTATCGTCAACTTTTCTATAGAAAACCTGGCCTATCGTCAACTTTTCTGTAGAAAACCTGGCCTATCGTCAACTTTTCTATAGAAAACCTGACCTATCGTCAACTTTTCTATAGAAAACCTGGCCTATCGTCAACTTTTCTATAGAAAACCTGGCCTATCGTCAACTTTTCTATAGAAAACCTGTCCTATTGTCAACTTTTCTATAGAAAACGTGGCCTATCGTCAACTTTTCTATAGAAAACGTGGCCTATCGTCAACTTTTCTATAGAAAACCTGGCCTATCGTCAACTTTTCTATAGAAAACCTGGCCTATCGTCTACTTTTCTATAGAAAACCTGGCCTATCTTCAACTTTTCTATAGAAAACCTGGCCTATCGTCAACTTTTCTATAGAAAACCTGGCCTATCTTTAACTTTAATTTAGATTCATAATTTATTATTTTCAAAATGTTTACAATGGCAGTGATAGTGTTACTTGAATTCCACTTTAAATGTTTTTATTGTTTTAACATATTCAGTTGTCATATGATAATTAAATTTTTATCCCTCTTTTCATTTTCCTCAATTTTTTAAATTTATAGTGCATGCTTTTAGGGGTTACTAAATATTTATCTCATGCATCATATTTCAACCATAAACTCGTTACTCTATAATTGTATTGCACGAACAAAAAATATCTTAATTTGTCATTTGTTTAAGCAATCAGAAAAATTTATATATTTATTTAAAAAACAAATAATAAAGCTAAAATAATAACAACGAAAATGAAAATCTACATAATTTCAACAAACATTTAGCTGGAAAATTTATTATCATTTTCCATACGCATTATTTAAGTTTCACTTCACTGACATGCATTATTCATTTGCGAATAGTGAAAGTGTTGGTAAGTGAGTGACAGGGGAGAGAGAATGTGTGTGTGTAAATGGATTTGTGTTTATGTGTGAAAGTTTTAAAATGCGTGAGTCCAATATATGGATGTGTGCACTTAAGGGGTATTTATGTGTTAAAATGTGTATAAATTTCATGCATAATTTTAGGCTCTAGTTAGCATTAGTTTCGAAACAATAAAATAACGCAATATTTTAACCTCAACCAGAGCTACATGGGAATAGTTATACAAAAAACTGGGCGGAAAAATATGACATAATACTTGCGAAATATTGTGAACAGGCAAACAAGGCTAAAAAAGTACCTACACATAAATTTTATGAAATAAACATTTTCGAAAAAATACTTCTTTTTATTACCTCAATAATACATTTCACTCACACATATAGTATATAATTTACCTTTAATATTTGCTATTTACAATTATGTGAATAATTTAATTGGTCTTTCATAAAATACATTTTAGTGTAGCCTAAAAATATACATAAACATTCTGTATTTATTCATTAAAATTTGAGCGTCAAACTAACATCATTCATGTGGTTGGTTAAATTGGAACCCACTAGCCGCCATCGTCATACCAACTTAACTCTTCACACACAATCACTCTTACCAAAACATATTTGGCAACGACATGTCACTGTATATCATAATAATGAGACATACATACACACACCTTCACACTCACATGATTTTTAATTTTGTTGGAAAATTTACAAACGCTATAATTTGTTGTTTGTATGTGTGAGTTTGTGTCATTGTTATTTTATCCTTGTGTTGGCTGCAGCAGGAGGCTCGGCTCAAGGCTAAAGTTCCAAACGTAGAGCAGCTACAACGTTATAGACAAACACATAAATTGGTATTAGTGCGTGAAATAAACAAAAATTTTAAAAGCTACAAAAAAAATAGAAAAACTGAGGGTAACTCACAGTGGAACAAAAAAAATTTTTTCTAAAGGCAAAGTTTTTTTACAGGAAATTTTTCACACGACAAAACTAACGGTAAGGAAATTATTCTACAAAGAAGTGGACGAGGTTTACTATTAAATAGTTGACGATAGGTCAGGATTTCTATAGAAAAGTTGACGAAAGGTCAGGTTTTCTATAGAAAAGTTGACGATAGGTCAGGTTTTCTATAGAAAAGTTGACGATAGGTCAGGTTTTCTATAGAAAAGTTGACGATAGGTCAGGTTTTCTATAGAAAAGTTGACGACAGGTCAGGTTTTCTATAGAAAAGTTGACGATAGGTCAGGTTTTCTATAGAAAAGTTGACGATAGGTCAGGATTTCTATAGAAAAGTTGACGATAGGTCAGGTTTTCTACAGAAAAGTTGAATATAGGTCAGGTTTTCTACATAAAAGTTGACGATAGGTCAGGTTTTCTATAGAAAAGTTGACGATAGGTCAGGTTTTCTATAGAAAAGTTGACGATAGGTCAGGTTTTCTATTGAAAAGTTGACGATAGGTCAGGTTTTCTATAGAAAAGTTGACCATAGGTCAGGTTTTCTATAGAAAAGTTGACGATAGGTCAGGTTTTCTATAGAAAAGTTGCCGTTAGGCCCAGTTTACTATAAAAAAGTTGCCGTTAGGCCTAGTTTACTATAGAAAAGTTGCCGTTAGGCCTAGTTTACTATAGAAAAGTTGCCGTTAGGCCTAGTTTACTATAGAAAAGTTGCCGTTAGGCCTAGTTTTCTATAGAAAAGTTGCCGTTAGGCCTAGTTTACTATAGAAAAGTTGCCGTTAGGCCTAGTTTTCTATAGAAAAGTTGCCGTTAGGCCTAGTTTTCTATAGAAAAGTTGCCATTAGGCCTAGTTTTCTATAGAAAAGTTGCCGTTAGGCCTAGTTTTCTATAGAAAAGTTGCCGTTAGGCCTAGTTTTCTATAGAAAAGTTGCCGTTAGGCCTAGTTTTCTATAGAAAAGTTGCCTTTAGGCCTAGTTTTCTATAGAAAAGTTGCCGTTAGGCCTAGTTTTCTATAGAAAAGTTGCCGTTAGGCCTAGTTTTCTATAGAAAAGTTGCCGTTAGGCCTAGTTTTCTATAGAAAAGTTGCCGTTAGGCCTAGTTTTCTATAGAAAAGTTGCCGTTAGGCCTAGTTTTCTATAGAAAAGTTACCGTTAGGCCTAGTTTTTTATAGAAAAGTTGCCGCTAGGCCTAGTTTTTTATAGAAAAGTTGCCGTTAGGCCTAGTTTTCTATAGAAAAGTTGCCGTTAAGCCTAGTTTTCTATAGAAAAGTTGCCGTTAAGCCTAGTTTTCTATAGAAAAGTTGCCGTTAGGCCTAGTTTTCTATAGAAAAGTTACCGTTAGGCCTAGTTTTTTATAGAAAAGTTACCGTTAGGCCTAGTTTTCTATAGAAAAGTTGCCGTTAGGCCTAGTTTTCTATAGAAAAGTTGCCGTTAGGCCTAGTTTTCTATAGAAAAGTTGCCGTTAGGCCTAGTTTTCTGTAGAAAAGTTGCCGTTAGGCCTAGTTTTCTGTAGAAAAGTTGCCGTTAGGCCTAGTTTTCTATAGAAAAGTTGCCGTTAGGACTAGTTTTCTATAGAAAAGTTGCCGTTAGGCCTAGTTTTCTATAGAAAAGTTGCCGTTAGGCCTAGTTTTCTATAGAAAAGTTGCCGTTAGGCCTAGTTTTCTATAGAAAAGTTGCCGTTAGGCCTAGTTTTCTATAGAAAAGTTGCCGTTAGGCCTAGTTTTCTATAGAAAAGTTGCCGTTAGGCCTAGTTTTCTATAGAAAAGTTGCCGTTAGGCCTAGTTTTCTATAGAAAAGTTTCTGATAGACCTAGTTTTCTATTGCTGATGGGCCTAGTTTTCTACAGAAAAGTAACCGATATGCCAAGTTTTTATCCTCACTGTTCCTGTTTTCAAAACATTAATAATTTCGTATTCTGCAATTTTACATATTGACAACTATGACGGGCAAATTTGGTGGTTGCGCTTCAAAAACGCAATTATAACTACACAAATTTGTTGCTTTGGTTCATTTACCCTTTACGCTTTTAGGCTTTAATTTACATTAAAAAGCTAATATTTTACTTTGCTCCAAAGTGTTAACTTGGCTGCCTATAACTGTGACAGTTCTGGTCGGCAAACGTGTAATATATTTTGTAGTCGTTTGCTTTATATTTTGGTGGTTTTAATTTATTAATGGTAACAACATTTATACAGTCTAAAGGTAAATCATGGTCTTTAGTAATGCGTAAGCTAGAGCTTTACACTTTATATGAGTTTTGTAAATATGAAGGAATTACCTTGAAATTTGCCATCCTGGGAATTAAGCGAAATTGTTTGTAATTTAAAGGATAAATTCATTAAATGTTAAACTAAAATTGAGGCGTAGTATAAATGAAGTAGTTCATGGAGCTTTTAGGCTGTTTTAATTTAACGTTGATTGCTGAGTTATGGTGTCTAATTATGGATATAATAGGATATTATTGAGACAAATGTTGCGATTGTAGAGCAAAAGGATTTGATATTTAAAAATTCATATAGAAAGCTTTTACTTATTCAACTATTTTTTATAAAAATCTTTGCCTCTCGTCAATTTTTCTGCAGAAATTTTAGCCCATTGTTTTTCTTAAAAAACTTTTTCGATATATTTGTTTGTGGCCAACATTGACTATCCTTAAGAATTATTGAGTTACAATTATTACTTTTTCTTAACATGATACAAAATTTCAAGTTTAATCTTTTGTTAAATTTAAACTTTATTCTACTTTATATTACATCTATTAACTTTTGTTACTTAAAAAATGTTTAAGATTGTTAAAAATTTGTTATATTTTAACAATTTTACAAAATTTTTATTTTTTTATTAATTGAGTTGAATTTTATTATAAATTCAAAACATATTTTTTGTGCAGTTGTTAGTAATTTACACAAAAATATTTTTTTTTTTAAGTTTAACATAGAAATGAAAAGAAATACAGAAGACAATATAAAGCTTTTATATAAAAACTAGTAAAGAAAGACAAATGAAAATATAAGTATATTTGACAAATTGTTACAAAAGTTTTTACAAATATGATCATATGATGCTATGCAAATCCATATTTATGGGTCCTATACATTTTTAAAGAATTTCAAAAAAAATTTAAATTATTGTATCTTTGTTCAATTCTTTGTTATTTTTTTTTTTTTTCTTATTTTTATTGTTTAAAGAAACTTTTATTTAAAGCAGACATAAAACTATGTAATACATTTCTTGTCCTTTCTTTATATTATAAGAAAAGAAAGAACAATTTGTTCTTTTATGTATCCGGTACTGTGCACTGGTGACAGCTCTCCATGTCCTGTGTGAAGTCCTCAATTTGTATGGTCGTCTCAAAGAAATTGTAACGCATATGAACAGCTGTATTGGCTTCCTGTAAAATCTTTTTGGGATCAGCTCCTTCAACTAAAAAGATACAAAAAAAAACAAGAAAATTAAAGATATGAACCAATCAATAAATGTACTATATCTACTAATAAGCGACTACTTTTCTATAGAAAATGAGTCACAGCAAAAATACTTCCAAAGAAAACTATTCACAGCAACAATTTCTATAAAAAAAACTAGTCACAGCAACATTTTTTATTAACAAAAACTAGTCACAGTGACAAATTTTCTATAGAAAACTAGTCAAAGTGACAACTTTTCTATAGAAAACTAGTCACACTGAAAACTTTTCTATAGAAAACTAGTCACAGTGACAACTTTTCTATAGAAAACTAGTCACAGTGACAACTTTTGTATAGAAAACTAGTCATAGGGACAACTTTTCTATAGAAAACTAGTCACAGTGACAACTTTTCTATAGAAAACTAGTCACAGTGACAACTTTTTTTTATAGAAAACTAGTCACAGTGAACTTTGCATTTCGTCAATTTTTCTATAAAAAACTTTGCCTTTCGTCAATTTTTCTATAAGAAACTTTGCCTTTCGTCTAGTTTCTATAGAAAACTTTGCTTTCGTCTAGTTTTCTATAGAAAACTTTGCCTTTCGTATAGTTTTCTATAGAGAGCTTTGCCTTTCGTCTAGTTTTCTATAGAAAACTTTGCCTTTTGTCTAGTTTTCTATAGAAAACTTTGCCTTTTGTCAATTTTTTTATAGAAAACTTTGCCTTTCGTCAATTTTTCTATAGAAAACTTTGCCTTTCGTCAATTTTTCTATAGAAAACTTTGCCTTTCGTCAATTTTTCTATAGAAAACTTTGCCTTTCGTCAATCTGTCTGTAGAAAACTGCCTTTTGTATTTTTTCTATAGAAAACTTCGCCCTTCGGCAATTTTTCTATAGAAAACTTCTCCTTTCGGCAATTTTTCTATAGAAAACTTCTCCTTTCGGCAATTTTTCTATAGAAAACTTTGCCTTTCGTCAATTTTTCTATAGAAAACTATGCCTTTCGTCCAGTTTTTTATAGAAAACTTTGCCTATCGTCCGGTTTTCTATAGAAAACTTTGCCTATCGTCCAATTTTCTATAGAAAACCTTGCCTATGGTCCAGTTTTCTATAGAAAACTTTGCCTATCATCCAGTTTTTTATTTAAAACTTTGCCGTTTGTCAATTTTTTTATAGAAAACTTTGCTTCTCGTCAATTTTTCTATAGAAAATTTTGCCTATAGTCACAAATTTTCTGTAGAAAACTTTGCCTTTCGTCAATTTTTCTATAGAAAACGTTGCCTTTCGACAATTTTTCTATAGAAAACTTTGCCTTTCGTCAATTTTTCTATAGAAAACTTTGCCTTTCGTCAATTTTTGTATAGAAAACTTCGCCTTTCGTCAATTTTTCAATAGCAAACTTTGCCTTTCGTCAACTTTTCTATAGAAAGCTTTGCCTTTCGTCAGTTTTTCTATAGAAAACTTTGCCTTTCGTCAATTTTCTATAGAAAACTTTGACTATCGTCAATTTTTCTATGGAAAATGTTTCTTCAATTTTTCTATAGAATTTTTTCTTTTTCAAATTTAATTTTTCAATTTCTTTATATTTGAAAATAAAACATTTCGCCAACCAGACGACATCAGGTTCTTGTAATTCCCATCTTTTACCTTTTTTGTGACTACAAGTTCACATAATGCAAATTGCATTTCTTTCCACGTGAATCTTTTCATAAATAGAGAAAGAACAAATAATACTATTAAGACGTATGTGGAGATAAGACAAATGCTACCAGAGGAAAAAAAATAATCTTACAAATTGTTACTAAAGATAAAATGAATAAAATATCAAAGTGAAAATATGTGATGATGTTTGCAAAACAATGTAGACAAATAAATTTTGAGAAGAAGATTCAAATAAGAAGACAAAATTTACAAGATTTTTAACTATTAGATAAGATAAGCAGAATTTTTACAATTTTTGTAAGGGTGCGTATGATTGATATTAATTCTGAGGTTACAAGGGGAAATGTTTGATATTTCACTTATTATGAAAGATGCTTTAAGAATTGTTAGCTCTAACGAAAGCCTATAAATGAGCTTACAAATTAGAATATTCCTCGGTTAAAACTTTCAAGCAATTTATTACAAAAAAATCTTCCTTAAACAAGAATTTCTTAATTTTGAATAATATTTAATTTAATATTTCCCATTAATTTACTTTCAAAATATCAAGTTTTTACCAACTTTCAAACTCTTTTACCACATAATTTTTTGCGACAGCCAAAAGTATATTAAATGTCCACAACAAAAACTTTTATTAATTTTCATAAACTACATTTTCATTTGTGTCATTTTTTTTTATATATAAATTTCACTTTTTTCCTTTAAAAACTTTTTACAACATTTAAATATTTAAACGAAAAAATAAAAAATAAACCAAAACGAAACAACTTTTAACCCCTACAATGGAATTTAAATATCAAAAAAATAAAACTTATTCATTAACTAAAGGAATACACGAAAAAGCTAAATGAACAGAACAGATCTGGGAGTGAAAGCGAAATATATGAAAAAAATTATATAAAATTAAAATTGAAAATACAAATGAAATTGAAATATATGAACGTGCACAATAAAATGACAATTGCGCCAGAACAAGCCAAAGCAAATCGACAGCTGCTTCATTATGAGGGAGAGACGACAACGACGTCATTATTATAATATTTATATACATAATTTGGGCTAATTTGGTTTTAAAATTCGAAAGTTTTATTTCACTTTTTTTTTTCATATACAAGTATAAACTTTTGCAAAATAATTTGAATTTGAATAGGAGGTTTTATTATAAACTCAGGGAAAATAAAAGAAAATTAAATAAAAGAAGGTAGAACAATTTGTATGTATTTTTTCAGAAAGCTTTTTGTAAAAACTCATATGTTATATAAAAGTCTTCTTAATTTTACAAAAGGTTTAGATTTATAATCATTAAATAATTTTAATTTTAAAAACCAATTTCAATAAAGCTCCACATTTTACTATTTTTGTTCTTTTTATAATAAAAGCTTTCTACATTATCAAGGAAGATTTCTGAAAAATTGTGGAAATATACCGACAGAAAACTGTTCTTTAGGTCAGTTGCATAGTTTTCTATCAAGTAAACAGGCAAAAGCTTTCAAAAAATCTTAATTCCTTCTAAACAAGCGTAAAACTGCTTATGTGGATTCGAACTTGAAAAAGCTTTTAGTAAATAATATCCAAAAAAACTTATAAAAACATTAAGTATAAAGTTCACAAATTAATGTAAAAGCTTTAGATACTGAAATGAAAGTTTTGGTACTTGTTCGTTATTAAAAAGATTTATTCAAAGGCTTTTAAACTTTGAAAGCTTATAAAAGAGCCTTAACAAAACCCAATAAGCTTTCCCACAATAAACTGTTTGAACCAAGTAATTTGATTTTTAAAGCCTTTAGATTGTAAAGTTTTAATTTAATGTAAATTTGTTTATACACAATTTTTTCTCAAAAGGCTTAAAGGTCCTAAAAGCTTTAACAATGTTATTTACTAAGCCATTTTCGTAGCAGAATTTACAAAATATTTTTGAAAGCTTTACTATTTTAAAAAGAGCTTTATAGTAAGATTTATTAATATATTTTAAAAAATCTTAAAGCTAACACAATGAAAAGCACTAATATAAGCATTCAAACTGTCGAAACTAAAATCATTAATATTAAGTATTGGTACTATTTGTTACTATTGAACTTTTAAGCTTAATATAAGAAACAGAAAATGTTTCCTCAAAAATTTTTAAATTTAAGCTCAAAGCTTTTCATATTATTACTCACTATTTCGTTGTAAAATTTCACAGAAAAAAAAAGCTTTTTACTAAATCACAATTAGGTGTTTTCTCATCTCATCTTACTGTGCTTTATTAAACTTAAAGCTCTAAATTACTACAAATGAAAAAATCTTGCAATTTAAGAACTTAAAATAAAACTTTTGAATTAAAAGAGCTTTACAAAAAATTATAGAAGAGATTTTAAATATTTGTTTACTACATGAAAGCTTTTAAAATATAGACTATAGTTCTTTAAGCTTTTCTCAAATCTTTGTTCTAAAGCTTTTCTTAAACCTTAAGTTTTTTCTAAAACATGGAACTAAAACTTTTACCAAAATCCAAAACGTTTTCATTTTTAACAAACGAAACTGGGAAGCTTTCTGTTGTAAATAAAAAAAAAACTTAGAATTTTTCTCCTTATGAAAAAAGTTTTTTTTTTTATTTGAGAACATGAAAACTTAGAATTTTTCTTCTATATATATAAATAAATAAAGCTTCAGTTTATGAAAAAAGGTTTTTTTTTATTACTTGAGAACATGAAAGCCTTTGATGTATTGAAAAGCTTTTAGAAACTTTTCGTAAATATTTTAATTATTTTAATATATTAATTATTTAATATATTAATTATATTTAATTATCTTAATGTAACCTTTACATTAAGTTTTTTGCAAAATTTGTATCTATAGCTTTTCCTACAAACTTTAACAAAATAGAAAACATTTTTTACAAAAGAAACTAGGAATCTTTCTGCTAAAGCTTTAAGACTTATAAATAATGAATAAAATTATGTGAGTTTAAGATTAAAGCTTTATATATAATTAAGAGAAATTAATTTTTGTATATTTCAAAAAAAGCTTTTTACAAAATATCAAGTATATTCTTGTTTTACCATAGATTTTCGTGTGCTTAAAGCTTACTCCAGAAATTGATAATTTTTTCACTAAAACTTTAAAAATAAAGTTTTTGAGATATAAAACGCTGATTTAATAAACATTTTTTTTAATCACTTAAATAAAGCTTTTCCTTAAATTTTTTCAATTTCTTAAATTTTGTCATTCCTTAAATTTTTTCATTCATAAAAGAAACATAAAACTGACAAATTTCTAATATAAAAAAATTTATATGAAAAATTTGGATAATGAATTTGGATAACGAATTAGATTCGAATTATGTGGATTTAAGATCAAAGTTATTTTATACAAAAATACATATAGCTTATCCTGAAACCTTTACCATACATATTTTCAAAAATAAAAAAAGTTTTAGTAAAAACTGTAGGTATAAAGCTTTTTCTAAAACTATTTCTAAACACGAAACGTTAACAAACTTAGCATAAGTAACTAAGAATCATCTTACTAAAGCTTTAAGACTTTGGTTTTATTATTAAAAAAAGTTCTTTACAAAATTTGACGTAAATTTTCAAATTTTTTGTAAAAGGGCTTAAAGCTTATTATTAATAGCATTTTATATAAAAAACTAAAAATCTTTCAACTAAAAATTTTAGACTTATTAATTAATACTGATATTATGTGGATTTAGAATCAAAGCTTTTAATAGCTTTTTACAAAATTTCATGTTTTAAAACTTCTTTTTTCACCTTACATTTTTTTATGAGCTTAAAGCTTACTCCTCATAACAGGTGCTGACTATTTGTAGCATTTTAAATTAACGACAAGTTTTTATTGCAAATTATATAAAAAAAAAGCTTGCAAAAACAACATATACATATAAACCTCATGAGAAAAATACCATCCAAAAGTAATTTTCATTTAAAGTTTTGTATTTAAAATAATACGAGTACACAAACCCAATAAGACCAAGGTCCACACAAAATGTACCCACATACTCTGGGTTAGTTATGGTGAGAGCTTCAAAATGATGAGGATGATGATGATGAAACTAAAGACGAAGTTGATGGCTGATGTTATGCTGGCGATGATATTATGATGACTATAACTAACCAAAAAGCTTTTTGTGAAAGATGTGCATAAAACATGAAAATGATGGTAATGATGATGATTATAATGACGAGTTGGAGGATGTTAAGAATAATGAAGTTAAATGTGGTTTTATGCAGCAGAGAAATTTAGTTTAGTTTGGTATTTGTTTTGCAGCCGGGGTAAAGTCATTTGAAATTAAAAATTAACACAAAAAAACATGTACTAGAAACTACAAGAAGAACTAAACTAAAAATGTAGTGTTTAAGTTTGAACTAGTGAAGCTGGGGGCGGGGAGAGTAAAACGAGGAATTAAAAAAGTTTTGCTTTTACTTGGGAAAATACCAAACAGCCAGAGTGGGGTCTAGTTTAAATTGGTCAACTTTTAACAATACTAATTAAGATAATGAAGTTGTTTTGTTGTTTTTTTCTTTTATTGTTGATCACTATCATTTTTTATTGTTATTATTATAAGAGAAAAATTTTAAGTAAAACTTTTTTTCATGGAAATAAAAGCTCTTAAAACTGCTCTCATTATGGTCTATAAGCTCTATTAAATTAATTTGGAACAGCTTGAAAGTTTCTGGAAAAAAATTTATAAAATTAAATTTTACTTTAATTTAAGGAGAATATGTAAAACTTTATTAAGTCAATTTAGTGATTTCCTATTTGTTTTATTCATACTCCTTTATCTTAGTCCTTTATACCTAAAAAAGCTATAAATTGTTCTTCTTTCCCTATTTTTTTTTTTTTTTGTTTTTTAGTAGAGGTAAGTTTTAAATATATCCCACAACTTTTCCTTTCCACATGACTTGAATTGTCCTTTTTAGTTTCAGTTTATTCATGTTTCTTCCCTCTCCATTCCTCCCTACAGGACCTCCCTCTACATCTTTCTACATTAATCATTTCGCTTTCAAACTGTAAACGCAACAAAACTTGTCTTGTCTCAAAAGTTTAGTTTTTTGTTTTTTTTATTATTTTTTAACTATAATTTTTCTTTTTGTTCATTCATTCGTTTATACTTTATTTCCATACTTCCTGGTGTTATATTTCCTTGCTGGCAATTTTCTTTTATTTTTTTTTTTTTCCAAAGTAACAAAAGAGAGAAAAAGTTAAGGTTAGGACCTTAGAAGTAGTAAAAAACTGGGAAAAAATCAAAACGTAAACTTCCTTAAACAATAAATTATTTTTTAGCCAGGCATAAAAAACGTTGGGAAATAATAAGGAAAAAATTCAAACTCTTGTTTGGCATAAGACTTTTTAAATTTTTCGAAATTCTTAAAATGGTTATGGAATGGCAGGAAAGCTTTAAGAAATGCTTTAAACAAAGAATTATACGTTTTCGAGCAATATTCTTGCAAAAAAGCTGATAGCAATTTGTAATCGAAATTTAGGTATAATTTCATCTAAGCTTTTTAGTTTTTCACAAATCAATCAGTTCTACACTTTAATAACTTTAAACCTCATCACTTAAAGGTTTTCTAAGTCAAGGTGTTTTTCCGATGTTAAATTTTTGCATTATAAAGTTCTTACGGTCAGTGTTGCCAGATTTACAGTTTTCTTCATATATTCGAGAATTCTTCAAATAATCGAGCAAAAAATTATAATTTCGAAGAGACAATTTTACGTAAATGTGAGCGGATCAAACACAGTTGTGTCTCGTTCATATATAGTGCGTCGGCGTGAAAGCTCAAAAGCTCTTTTGTAAAAGTTCGCACATTGTGCTGTAGAGCTGGGTGGCTCGGTTCTGGGCTCCTTTTAAGTTTCCAACCGTTTTCTATCTCACTGACAATTAACTAGAAATAAAGTCCTTGAATATAAACTTTTTTCTAATTACTTTTAATTAATTTTACAAATAAAGCTTTTTAAATTAGAAAGCTTTTATTTCCAATGTTTTAATTTTAATGTTGTTAAAAAAAGCATTTATTTTATTTTTTTTTTTAATTTTGATGGAGAATTTATTATATTAAAAGCTTTTGACTTGAGAAAGACTTTTAGCTATTGAAATTCAAAAGAAACGGCTTTAAAGCTTTCAAAAGCATCTAATCAAAAAGGATTTTCATAAACTTTATATCTTAATTAAAAAAGTTTTTAAAACTTTAGGTCCTATTTAAATTTAGACAAATAATAAATTTTTTTAAAAAAATTAGAATTTTAGGCAAAAACTTAATTAAAATAATTAAAAACTTAATTAAATTTAAATTTTTACCAAATTTTTTTTAAAAAAATTTAATTTTTTCTGAAAATTTGATTTTATCAAAACCTTAATTTCTCTATAAAAATTTAAATTTCTACCAAAAATTCAATTTTTTTATAAAATTTGGAATTTTTTCAAAAAATTTTTAATAAAAACTCAATTTTTCTATAAAAATATGAACTTTTACCAAAATTTGAATTTTTCCATAAAAATTCGAATTTGTAACAAAAATTAAATTTTTCTATAAAAATTTGACTTTTTACCAAAAATTACATTTTTCTATAAAAATTTTACTTTTTACCAAAAATTACATTTTTCAATAAAAATAGGAATTTAGATTTTTCTATGAAATTTTCATTTGTTTACCAAAAAGTCGATTTTTCTGTGAAAATTAGAACTTTTACATAAATTCAATTTTTCTATAAAAATTTGAGTTTTTACCAAAAAAAAAAGTTTATTGTAATTTCTACAAAGATACAAGTTTTTATATATAAAAACGAAATTTGAGAAATGGCTTAAGCACTAAGTGCTTTTTGAAAACTAATATTAAATACAATAAAAGTTTTTGATCTTTGTTTCTCAAGCATTTAGTTAAAAGCTTTTGTGTTTATTCATTAATTTATTTATGTAGATGATGAAGATTTTTCTGTTAATTATATTTAATTTTTTAATTTAAAAGCTTTATTGATTTCTTCAATTTCAGTTATAAATATTTTTATTTTTTTTAAGTTTAACAATAATAAGCTTTTTATCTTGACTGTAAGAATGTAAGTTATTAAGCCTTAGCAACAGCTTTAATCATCCTCTCCCTAATCAGATAAAAGCTCTTCTCCTTCCAAGAATATAAAAAGCTAGCAAATACTTCAAAAACGTTGCACATTAAATTTGCAGCACAAATATTTAAGATTCTCTAGTTACTACCTTTTTGCAATTTTAGTCTTATAAAATATTAGTATTTTAGATTTGTGCACCTTGTTCATTACTTTTCTTTTTTTTTTCGATGGCTAAAAGCAAAATTCCATATTTTTTTGTAAAGAAAAAAATTTATTTTATTTTTGAACTCACTACAAGTAAATTTCCAAGCCTTTTTGCCAGTAACCTTGGTTTCCTTGCCTTTCCTTACAAACATTCAGTCATTCATTCTTGCGACTTTTTGTTCTTTTTTGTTTAGCTTTTGGGTTTCTTTTTACTCGAATAGCTTTTTTTCTTGCGTTTCGTTGCATCTACGTTTAAACATTCATGCAACGAAATTTTTGTGCAACCAGCGAAGCACCGAAGCATGCGTTTAATAAATGGCCTGCAGTTGCATTTTCTGTTACGTTTCGTTGATTGCAGCTACAAGCTGATGACGATGATGATGATGGGTGGCGTTGGATGATGCTGGTTGACTGGGTGGTTGCTGAAAAGCTTCGCTAGCTACTATCAGCTTCAAGGGGTTTGTTGCATAAGCAGCATAGCATAGCATTGCATTGCTTTTGCTTGTTTGTTAATCAGGTAGAAGGTTATCAAAGTTCAAAGTAAGTTGTCTATCATTTTCCGTCTGAGACTAGAAGGTGTTTTGTGGTTTCGTTATCGTTAATAAATTATAAAAAAAATATATATATATAAATTTTTTCTTGGATATTTCCTTTTCTCTAATATCTTTTGAAAGGAAGATGTAGAAGAATGTTTTAAAAAAAAAAGCTTCTAAAAGATTAATAGTAAGATGCTTTCAGAGAGATAAATCTTCGAAAAGGTTAGAGAATGATGAAGATTTTGGGTAATTTTTAAAATGAATGTAATTTGTTGAAGGTGAAATATTAATATAAAATCAGGGAATGACAGAAATTCCGCAAAAGAAAAATTTAATGTTGAACAGAAAGTTGTAAAAATTGGTAAAATATCATATAATTAATTTTTGTAGAAAAATTATAATTTTTATAAAAAATTTAATTTTTGTTAAAAATCAAATTTTAGTAGAACCTCAAATTTTTATTAAACAAAAGTTTTCCAAAAATTATAATTTTCAGATAAAAATCAAAAAATGGTAAAATTAAGCTTAAGCTTCAACATTCCTAAAATTCTGGTTCAGATCTGCAAATAAATAGAAAAGATGTCATCTTTAGAGGTAGTTAAAGCTAAACCAATGTAAATCACATCATTTCCCAATTCGGAAAATTCTAACGGTTGTAGAACTAACCGATAGGAAGACTTCAGATTTATTAATTCATATGAGTTCCTCAGCTTAAGGTAAAGTATCTGAGGATATTTTGAAACAACGTTGGATGCAGCTACTTCCTTCGCAAATGAAGGCCAGTGAGAAAAGTTTGGAAAAACATTCTGCCATGGCTGGTAGGATTTGTGATATCTCCGATACGGACCTCGTAATAAAGATCAACTGCTTCAGAACCATTAAAGAACCATTGACAGATCAAAAGCCAGACACCAGGTAGTCATTATAAGTAGATTCAAATGTGAAATGAGTCTATTTATGCGATTTCAATGTATCTCATTAGGACAACTAATTTTGTTGCCTGGTTTTTTTGAGATGCCAAATCCAAATCTAGGCTTTTAGTCGAATCTAGAGTAGATGTTTCCATGCACTCAATGTTTCAATGGAAAAGTTCACAAGGAATATTAATGTTCATAATATCCTAAAACTGCTGAGTCATCCGAAAACTGCTGACTCAGACTAATACTTCTGAATCATCCTAAAAATGTCGATTAATCCAATAACTGCTGACTCACACTAATATTTAGGAGTCATCCTAAAAATGCTGAGTCATCCTAATACTGTCAAGTCATCCTAAAACTGCTGACGCCTTCTAAGAATGCTTAATAAAACAAATACTTCTGAGTCATCCTTAAAATGCTGAGCCATCCAAAAACTGCTGACTCACACTTATATTTCGGAGTCATCTTAAAAATGCAAAGTCATTCTAAAACTTTTACGTCATCCTTAAACTTTTAAGTCATCATAAAAATGCCAAGTCATCCTAAAAATGCTGAGTAATACTAAAACTATTGAGTCATCCTAAAAATGCTGAGTAATGCTAAAACTGCTAGTTCATTATTGAACTGGTCACTCATCCTAAAACTGCTGACTCATCCTAAGCCGCTGACTCTTCTTAAAATTACTGAGTCATCATAAAACTGCATCACTAACGGATGAGTTGCCTCAAACTAATACGTAAACTTGTATAATATAAAATGTTACAGCAACTAAAAGATTGAAACCGCATTTGAATATTAAGGATTCGCCAGATGCAATACTCAATTCGGAAGAAATTTAAGAAAAAAAAAGGGTCCGTTTCGGTAGCTCATCGGTGACAGCCATGGCAGATTCATGTACTACATGAGCAAAACGATCGGTGTTTTGTGAATGTCATAGATATTTCCTATAAAAGTAGTCAATTTTCGAAAATTTTCCTATAAATAGTCAATTTTCGAAAAATTTCCTATAAATAGTCAATTTTCGAAAAATTTCCTATAAATAGTTAATTTTCGAAAAAAATCCTATAAATAGTCAATTTTCGAAAAATTTCCTATAAATAGTAAATTTTCGAAAAATTTTCTATAAATAGTCAATTTCGAAAAATTTCCTATAAATAGTTAATTTTCGAAAAATTTCCTATAAATAGTCAATTTTCAAAAAATTTCCTATAAATAGTCAATTTTCGAAAAATTTCCTATAAATAGTTAATTTTCGAAAAATTTCCTATAAATAGTCAATTTTCGAAAAATTTCCTATAAATAGTCAATTTTCGAAAAATTTCCTATAAATAGTTAATTTTCGAAAAAATTCCTATAAATAGTCAATTTTCGAAAAATTTCCTATAAATAGTCAATTTTCTAAAAATTTCCTATAGTCAATTTTCGAAAAATTTCCTATAGTCAATTTTCGAAAAATTTCCTATAAAAAGTCAATTTCGAAAAATTTCCTATAAATAGTCAATTTTTGAAAAATTTTCTATAAATAGTCAATTTTTGACAAATTTTCTAAAAATAGTCAATTTTCGATAAATTTCCTATAAACAGTCAATTTTGAAAAAATTTCCTATAAATAGTTAATTTTCGAAAAATTTTCTATAAATAGTCAAAATTTCTTATAAATAATCAATTTTGTAGTAGTTGTAGTAGTAGTTGTAGTAGTAGTTCACATTTTACCTCAGGGATATGGTGTAGGTTTATGCTACCCCCTTTACCTCTTTGATTCCCTGGATAATTATTCCAATTTTTGTAACATACATCCCCCTTTCGCTTGTCTAACCGAAAGTTATCTTAATTCAAAATTATTAGCATTTCTCGTTTGTTTCATTTAAAACATCATTTAAATTGCCTTTGGCAATCATTAGACCTAATGAAATTAAATCAAAATGTTTTTAATTTAAAAGGAGAAACACGTACACCCAAAATGAATCCTAAATACGAAGATAAGATTATTAAAATAATAAATGAATGTCATTAGAGTAATTCGCATTTTGGCAGCAACAAAAATAAAATCATATATAATAACAATTGTTAAAAATTAGCAAAAAAAAATTGCAGCTGATAAGAGTTGCGGGAGTTGGAAGAGAAGCAAAATATTACAATAAAGTGTGTCAAATACAAACACTCATACACAGTTGAGGGGATAATTAAACAAAACAACACTCATGCAGTCAACATTTAGAAACAATTGTTGTTGTAGTTAATGTTTGGTGTGTGTAAGTGTTATCCTGCCACCAAACACACACATACACACCCCATGATGAAGTCAACTAAAGCAGATCATTGAAAATCCAAAGAGATTTCTAACAAATATGAACTGAAAATTTTCAAATTTTTTCCAGTTCTCTAGATTTTTTTTTGTTGCTAATAAAATCACAATGTGGTTTTGTTGTTTGCAACATGTATTACACCATAATTAGGTTGTAGTTGTTATAAATAATGTTGGCAATAATGATGATAATTGTCATTGTTGTTGTCATACTTACCAATTGCCAAGTGCACAGATAACGCAATTTTATTAATGCTCAAAGCCCAAATACGCAAATTATGAACACGTTGTACGCCCTCGATTTGTTGAAAAATATTAAGAACTTCCGTATAATGCAAATAACTGGGTGTACCCTCCATAAGGACCTATTATCCCTCCGTTATACATACACATGTACATACATACAAATACACATTATGTGATATAATGTTAATAGCAGGCAATTGTAACAATAGGTTTGATATTTGTTTATCGTTATTTTTGCGGTTGTTTCGAAAAAGGCAGGCACCATCATCAGTTTAAGCGAGTTTTAACATAAGCAATACCAATAGCAGTAGCATTCCCCACACACACACACATACACATATAGCATCAACACATACATTAATACAATCATAAATGTATATTTATCATTTTTAACCGCAGGCGATGACAGGCATTACCGAGACGTGTATTGGGGTTTAGGGTTTTGTTTCGTTTCGTTTTTCAGTTTTTAGAAATCCAGAGAGGTAAATCAGGAACAGAGGCAACAGCACCAGCAACAGCAACAATAGCAGCAATTTTTTTTTTTTATATGAAAAGAGAAAAATAATAAAAAATTTTAAATAAATAACAAAATCACAATTGTTAACAAAATAATTGTATAGAATTGTGTGAAGCAAAGAAAAATGATTTTACAAGCAACAGTGGTTAGAGAGGGACAAATATATATAACAATATCTTTAGAGCTAAGGTATCTTCTTTCAAATTTTTAAATCTAAATTCAATTCACTTGAAATGTATGTAGGATCTAAGCGATATACGCAAATCTTTTAGAATCTAACTCTAAACATACCTATGTGTTTCTAAGATATCTCCGAAATTTTGCAATGGCTTTTGCAAAGCTTTAAGTAATAAAAGCAGGGGTAGGCAGCCCATACAGCCAGAAGCCGAAGAATTTTTGTACTTTTCATAAATACCACGATCATTAATGAAACTCGTTAAAATGAGTATTAAAATTATATAGTTGGGTTTTTATGTTAACAGAGTTGGTTGGTGCCGCTTTGTTAAAGAAAAGACAAAACAAAATAGGCAAGAAACAAATCAAAATCCAATTTATAGCAACAAAATACATAATTCGAGAGAACCAAGAAATATAATCTCAAACATTGTTGCCACGACATTATTATTTTTGTAAACATTGGGAAATTTTTTTAGATAAATTCTAATATTAAAGAATTTTACATTTAAAAAATAGTTTTTAGATATTTTCGATACAAATCTTTTTTATCAAAAAAATTTATGTAGAAAAGTTTTTCATAAAAAAATTTTCTATAGAAAAATTTTCTGTATCAAAATTTTTGAAAAAAAAATTTCTATCAAAAAAGTTTTGATGAAAAAATTGTCTATAAAAAATGTTTGATAATAAAATTTTCTATAGAAGCCATTTTTGATAAAAAATTTTCTATTGAAAAATTTTTGATAAAAAAATTTTTTAAGAAAAATTTTTGATAAAAAAAATTTTCTATAGAAAAACTTTTGATAAAAAAATGTTCTATAGAAAAATTTTTGATAAAAAAAATTTCTATAAAAAAATTTTTCATAAAAATTTTCTATAGGAAAATTTTTGATAGAACAATTTTTGATTTTGAAAAAGTTTTGATGAAAAAATTGTCTATAAAAAATTTTTGATAATAAAATTTTCTATAGAAACCATCTTTGATAAAAAAATTTTCTTTAGAAAAATTTTTGATAAAAAAATTTTTATAGAAAAATTTTTGATAAAAAATTTTCTATAGAAAAATTTTTGAAAAAAAAAATTCTATAGAAAATTTTGTGATAAAAAAATTTTCTATCGAAAAATTTTTGATGAAAAAATTTTCTATCAAAAAATTTTTGATAAAAAAATTTTCTATACAAAAATTTTTTATAAAAAAATTTTTGATAATAAAATTTTCTTAAACATTTCTGATAAAAAAATTTTCTATAGAAAAATTTTTGATTAAAAAATTTTCTATAAAAAACTTTTTGATAAAAACAATTTTCTATACAAAAATTTTTGATAAAAAAAATTTTCTATACAAAAATTTTTGATAAAAACATTTCCATACAAAAATTTTTGATAAATTTTTGATAAAAAAATTTTCTATACAAAAATTGTTTATAAAAAAATTTTTGATAATAAAATTTTCTTAAACATTTTTGATAAAAAAATTTTCTATAGAAAAATTTTTGATTAAAAAATTTTCTATAAAAAACTTTTTGATAAAAACAATTTTCTATACAAAAATTTTTGATAAAAAAAATTTTCTATACAAAAATTTTTGATAAAAACATTTTATAGAAAAATTTTTTAAATATATTTTAGATATTTTCGATACAAATATTTTTTTATCATAAAAATTTATATAGAAAAATTTTTGATAAAAAATTTCTATAGAAAAATTTTTGATAAAAAAATTTACTATAGAAAATTTTTTAATAAAAAAATGTCCTATAGAAAAATTTTTGTTAAAAAAATTTTCTATAGAAGAATTTTTAATATAAAAATTTTCTATAGAAAAATATTTTTCAAAAAAACATGCTACATATAGCAAGCAATTGCACATTATATTCTTCCCTTGTTACACAGCTATTGTTATAATCTTTCAAAGTATACCTTTAAAATAAAAACTTATGCTTAAACTCCAACTCAAAAAAGGTTGATAAGACATCAAAGCATATACCACATTACACGTAATTACTCTAAATCTGTTCAAATTCCAGTCAATCGCCAAGAATCTAACATTCGCATCCAAAAGAATATGTATCTAGAAATAGTGAAAGGTTCCGCATTCAATATTTAAATCAATCGATGCTGTTTAAAAACCGAGAATTCACAATATTACAAGTCGAAGGTTTTAATGATAGTTTGAGGAAATAGCATTCTACGCCATTTCCTACCACTGTTCCCTTGTGTTCGCCGCTAAAGCTAAACAATAAAATAAATACTTATTGTATAATTTTTTTTTGTTTCACATATTTTTCTTTTTTTATTGTTGCATTTGCTCAGAACAACATCAAATTACAAAATAAGCTTTTGGTACAATTTGAAAATCTCTGGTGGCGCGATTTGAATTAATTTTCTTTTTTTTTTGCGCTCTCTTTCCTTGTTTTCATACATTTATTTATGCACAGGAAAGGGAACAAACAAAAAACTCAACAAGCCGAATAAAAAGATAAAATTAAAATAAAATAAAAAAAGAAAATAATACAAATAAATAAATAAACAACAATGTAATAATAAAAACAAGTAAGAAAGTGCTATAGTCGGTCAAGCCCGACCATACGATACCATTCACTACTAAGGTCAAAAGTGTTATTTTTTCTGTATAATGAAAAATATTTGCTAAATTTTGCCATCATACAAACATTTTCTTAAAACTTTTATATTTAAGCTGCTTCCGACATTTGGACTTATATGAGAGCTAGGGTCAAATGTGGACCGATTATCCCGAAATTTGGCAAATTGAGTACAGTTGTTACAAAAATAAAAAATAAACATAAAATTCTCATTATCTTCAGATTTACGAGCTTTTTAGTGATTTTCTATAGAAAATTTTTTATCAAAAATTTTTCATTTGAAAATTTTTTTTATTAAAAATTTTTTTATAGAAAATTTTTTCATCAAAAATTTTTCTATAGAAAAGTTTTTATCAAAAATTTTTCTATAGAAAATTTTTTTATCAAAAATTTTGTCTATAGAAAATATTTTATCAAAATTTTTTTTTTTATAAAAATGTTTCTATAGAAAATTTTTTTGTAAAAAATTTTTCTACAGACAATTTTTGATCAAAAATTTTTGACATTAAAATATTTTTTTATCGAAATTTTTACAGAAAAATATTTTTATCAAAAAATTTTCTATAAAATATAATTTTATCGAACAATTTTCTAAAGAAAAATATCTATTAAAGTATTTTTGGATCCAAAATATCTTAAAAATATAAAAATCTAAAATTTATTACTATTAGAAATTATTTCTGTTTTGAAAAATATTCCCAACGTTTACAAAAATAATAGTCTCGTGGCAACAATGTTCGAGATTATTTTTCTTTATTATTATTTCTCTTGAACCATGTCCAATGAAACAATCGGATTTTGATTTGTTTCTTGCCTCTTTTGTTTTTGTCTTTTCTTTAAAAAAGCAGCACCAACCAACTCTGTTAAAATCCAAATTCCAACTAAATGATTTTAATACTCATTTTCACTAGTTTTAATAATGATTGTGATATTTACGAAAATCAAAAAAAAAATCATCGGCTTCTGGTGGTATGGGCTGCCTATGCCTTCAAGTACATTCCGAGTTACACAATTAAAAAGCTTTTTGACTTCTGAGTCGGTCTACTTTGACGACCAATGGTTCACTTTGTGTTAACACTGGGTGACCCTAAATGCAAAATTTAGAAAGCGTGGATCCTCCTTAACAATTCTCTGATACAAACTGATGCAATCAGACTTACAGTTAAGAAGATACAGACTTATTAGAACTTTTTTTGCTTTCAAAGCACTGTGCAGCATTACATCAATTCTGAGGCTTGGTGCTAAAAGGGCCAATGTCAATTTTTTGGTATTTTAAATTAATAATTGCATTTGATTTCCTTTTTTGCCCTCTTTTCTTTGGCTCCAACGGCTCTAACTTTACTCACAACAGATTTATAGAGCTGTCTTTGGGCAATGGTACTATGAATTTATATGGAAAATAAAAGGTTTTAATCAAATTTTCTCGAAACTATATTTTTTGACATTGGCCCATTTAGCACCATGACACAGAATTAAGAAATTGATTTTGAGTCGATCGGTATATTTAAAGGTAATTGTGTTAAACATCACCACAAACCCAATATACCCTTTTTTCACCTATGGCAGTGAAGGGTATAACAACTGAACACAGCAGCAAGAGAACCACAGAGTTTGTTAAAATATTATTGGATGAATTTACATTACACAGAAAATACTATAAAAGATAAATGAGTTTTTGGTTACAAATGGAAAAGAACAAAACTCAACAGACTAAGGAAAAAAAAATATTATGCCAAAAAATTATGGTTTTATGTTGATGAAAAAACCAACAATAATAAACAGAAAAATAAATATAATATTAAAAATGTAGCTCCCTCCAAACAGAATATACCTTCATTAAAAAAAAATTCTTTATATTTTAAATATTAATGATTTAACAAATATTTTCAAAAGCCTCATACTCGTACATACACATATGTATGTATATATAAAGCAAAAAAAAAACACTTCAAATATTTCCTTAGAGTATAACAATAAAATACAATAAACACTAACTCACCAATAAAGCATCCTTGATAATCGCAAAAGTGGTAAACAATACTATAATCGAAAATACAAAGGTACAGATTGGATCTGCCAAGGACCATTCCGGCTTGAAGTAGACAATCAAGGCAGCCACAAACACACCAACACTCTGAACAAAATCACCCAAAACGTGTATGTAGGCAGCTCGAACATTCATATTTTGTGCCTCTTTTCCCGCTAAACCGCCATGATGATGAGCACCCGGCGCTGTTTCAGCCATAACGGCAGACATTTCAGTACTGCCCTCACTTACATAGTGTGAATTTTGATAGGAAAATGTTTGCAGGCCAGCTGAAGGCAACTCGGCATCGGGAGATACTCCCTGCTCCAAACGTTGGGTGGGTGGTGTTGGACAGACTGCGGCCGCGGTTTCATTGGTAAATTGTGGCAATATGGCAGCAGGCTTTTGTGTATTAGAGTTATGTATATGTGTCTTCTTGGCTTTGTTGCCGCCGTGACTATGACCATGTCCCAAGCCGCCACCATGACTGTGACCATGCTGCAGTTGGACGCCCATGCTGAAAAGAAACAATATTTAGACGCATTATTTAAGTTTTCTGTTATACAGCAAATTTAATTTATTTAGATCGACGGCGTGTTTTTGCTGTAGGTCTTACTGTCGATGGATTATGCGGTTGTAATTTTTATTATAGTTTCAGAAATTGATGTGACTGGGAATCGAACCCAGGCAGAATATAAAATGTTTTGCTTGGTAGTCGACATTGGGAAATACTGTCTATAAATTGTATATATACGAATTATTGTTACTTCTTGAGAAAGATGTTAGTACTTAGGGTGGTAAAAGTTGGTGGAGCTTTATATAATTCAACGCTGAAATTAAACATTATTTCTAGTTCAAGAACAGCGAAGTTGCGCCATCTATTATTAGCTTGACTAATTATAATGGTTACAATTCTGTATATTCTAAACTGTAAGTCTGATTGCATTAGTATGTATGAGAGAATTGTTAAGGAGGACCAAAGCTTTTTTAATATTGAATTCATGGCTACAATGTGTTTACATAGGGGGAATCATTGGGAGTCAAAGTAAACCACCTCAGGAATAAAAAAGATTTTGGATCGTGCAGCTCATTTAATTATTGTCTAATATGGATAATTTCTTAGATTTTGGAATGAACTTGATGAAACGAAGAAAAAACATGCTTACTTTACTATAATAACTTTTATGGGTTTTAAGTTATTTCTTTTCAAACAATAAAAATACAAAAAACATTTTTCTCTTCGACTTTTTTTCATTTTTGACCCATTGTACGTTCGTTATTAAACTTATAATTTAAAAAAAATATTCGTATTTAGCCAACAGTTCAGAAAACAAAATAATGAAAACCGTTTCTAAATATCTTAAATCGTTTAATGTTGAGAAATTTCCAAAGTCAAATATTTTTCGCTGATTGAAAAAAGTGCATTTTTTCTCAAAAAGATGGTATCAATTTTTACTTTTTACGAAGAAGTTTTTTATTAAAATTAGATGTTTTATTAAATATTCGTAGAGAATGGGGTTCTAGAATTATTTTAAATCACAACTTAAGTCAGTGTAATATTCCCTTTACGTACACCATTAAACGAAATTTGTCTAATTTTTAGGAAAATTTTTGTGTTTTCGAACACATAACAAAAAAGTTAAGCCGATTTTACAACTTTCTGAAATGCACTTATATAGTCCTATATATTCTCTTTAGATTTCAAAAATAAAAGGTACCTCGAATTCATAAACGAATCCAAAATATCAAAATTTATAAAAAATGGCAAAGTTTTATACAACATAAATTTAATTGAAAAAAAAGTCAATTGGGTTTCCCCTCTTGGAGTTTTTGAAATTGTTTTACATAAACAATAAAATAGACTTTATAAGTTTCAGAAATTTTAAGTCAAATTTCGCTAAAAATACATTTTTTAATTTTTTTGGGTTTTTTGACCAGAAATGTTCAAGAATATTTTGAATATTAAAAAAAAATAACAGAGAAGTAATTAAGACATGTTTTTCTTTTCATTGATATATTAAACATATATAAAAGGTATTGCTGACAGATACAATTATTGCTTTAAAAACTCAAGCCTCAGTTCAAAAATAATAAAAACACATGCAAAAATTGTGCAAATATTGAATATCTTGTTTTTAACTTTTTCGTACATTTTTTACTTACAAGTGATTTAGGTCTGTTTTACACCACAAACAAACATTAAAGTGTATTTTTTACAAAATTTGACTTGAAGAGCTATACGCTCCAAAAGCTTTTTAAATTCAGAGGTGATCTACTTTGAAGCCCAAAGATTCACCCTGTGTAGATACAGGGTAACCATAAATCAAAAATTTAGAAAGCTTATGTCCGCCTTAACAAATCTCTCATACATTATGTTGCAATCCGACTTACAGTTTGGTAGTAACAGATTTATTACCACTTTTTTTGTTTCAAAACACTGTGCGACGGCATATTAATGCTGTTCGGCTTACAGTCGATAGAGGATGCTGTGGTAATTAATAACACTGTGCTAGTTGAAAAAATCGACAAAAGAGACCCCTAGTGGGTAAAGATAATTCGACTACGTTGAATTCAATCCTGCTAAACGTTTTTTACGCTAGCTCTAGTTTTCTTGATATTCTTCTGTTATCCTTGACTCCCAGTGGTGCATAGGGCATCAACCATCCTTTTGTATCTAACTATATTGCGAGATGTTAAGCATACATTATTCCATAGTTTGCTGTTTGTAACTCCGCATCAATTGACCTTCTACACGTGCACCAACACGACGGCCGCTTCCTAGTGGAAGCGCTTGTCGAGCAATGTTGGTATTTGGCCTTCGAAGTGTGTGGTCTATCCACCGCCATTAACATTGACATACCTCTATAGATGAAGGGATTTGGTTTTGGTAGCGTTTAGTAAATCTTCATATCACTTTTCAAAAAAAATGGAGGAAGTTGCGTAAATATCCCCGTAACTCGAAAACTGTTTATTTTCTTGAACTAAGTAGAAAAAACTAAATTCGGTACCAAAATTATGTTTCAGGAACACTAACTAATGTTTTAATCCGAGCAGTAGTTTTGGAAATATTTTTTTAAATTTTTTTTGAAAAATCACAAAACGAAATATATATATTTTTTTTGAAACAATAAAATTTATGTTCAAAATGACTTCTCGGATTAAAAAAGTTATTAGTGTTACTGAAAGATAATTTTGCTGCCGAATTTCGGTTTTTCTACTAAGTTCAATAAAATAAACAGTTTTCGAGTTAGGCGAATATTTATTGCGCAACCTCCTCCATTTTTTAAATAACGCTATATCTCTAAAACTGTAAACAGAAAAACGGAATTCAGCGTAATCGATTTACCTTTACTCACTAAATCTCCCATTTGTCGGTAAAAAAAGTTGTCAAAATGGAGCACAGTGTAAATTTAAATGTAAATTTAAAATTACAGAAATCGATTTTGTAGTGACAGGAAATAGGAGCAAAAATTAGGATGAGTAATATTTGTTAATGTTACAAAATTCAAGTCAATGAAAATTTCAAACTTTCTTAATTTGTTGCTTAAAGAAATTGAATTAAAATAAATGTAATTTCTTATAATAAATTTAATTTCCCGAAATAAATTAAATTTCTTCAAATGCTAAATTATTAAAGCACTCAACAGTTTTAGCCTGCTTTCAGAAATTTATCTCAAACAAAAAAAAACTGTTGGCTCAAACATATTTCCCTTTTGGTCTAATCATGTCAGAAATATTAAACAAATAAAATAAACTTTTTCCCAACAACAATTTGTTTGAAATAAATAATAAAATAAAATGAAAGAAAATGCTGAGGAAAAGCAGTTTCTTACAAAAAAAAAAGAGAAAAAAAAATATCATTAAAAATTTATGTAACAAAACACATACTTATGAAATTTTTGATTGAGATAAACAGGCGGTAGTAAAAGTTAGTTTGAAAATAAAACTGCTAGACTTATAAGAAGAATAAAGTTTGTAAAGACTTTTAGAAAAGATCTCTTGTAGTCATGAGCTTTTGAGTGATAAATGTAGGTTACCAGTCATACTTGTATTTCCGGTTTAGCCTGTCAGTGTATGACTGCTGTCTCTATCCCACTTATATACATGCTCATGCATTCTTGTATGTGTAAGGCCTTTATGCATTATGTAAAGGATGTTGTGGGTTAGTATTGAAGAAAAATTTGTTCATACATGAATAAGAAGAAAAGTCAACAAGTTCGATTGTCATTAAATATGTGGCAAACAACATTTTTCTCCCTCATATGAGGAAAATAAAAAAAAGAAAAGTACCACAAACAAATAAAACACATTATGATGTTAACACAGAAAAGTATGAAGTTATATGAAAAGAAGCAAAGAAGTAGGAAGGCAAGATTGAGGGAAGACTAAACGAAGTCAAAAGTTCAAAAAGAAAGTTGTGCTCATTTAGAGGAAGGAAGAAAAGTGAATCAAGCCAACAAACAAGCAAACAACAATAAAACTTAAGATAAGTGATGATGATATAAAAAAACAGAACAGAAGAACATGGTTCAAACATGTATGAACGAATGAATGAACGACTGAATGACTGTTTACATGACAGACTGAATGAAGTCCTGAACTTTTAAACTAAGTATTTGAAAAAAATATATTTCTACAATTTCATATTTATATTTCAAAAACAAAACTGTTTGACTGAATGACTGACATCAACAAAGCAGAGTTATTGTCAGTTAAGACTTTTATTTTTTTATCGCTTCTTTTTTACATCCTATTCACATTTTCTTTTGTCGCCGAAGAAGAACTGAACTGAAAACTCGGAAAAAATAAAAGAACGAATAAACGGAAGAACAGACAAAAAGACAGACCCACATTTTTACTGAGTGAAGGCAATTCATATACTCAAGTCATGTCTTGTTTTGTTTAGACATGCTCTGACATGTTAAGAAACAAAAACTTCCTGCTTCTATTTCTTCAGTTCTTTACAATAAACTCAAAATGAACATCATCATGCAAATATGCCTGAACAACAAATGGAAAGAAAGCGATTTGTTTTCTCTCAAAAAAAAAAAGAAAAGCAATAAAAAGTTCAAAGGAAAAAACTGAAAATGTAAGTGAAAAATTCACCCCTAGAGTATTATGAATAAACAATAAAAGTGTTAAATTTATAAAGCCACAATAATGATATTACATGAGCCGGAAAATCTGTGAAAAAAATAATATTTGAATTTTCTTTACAGATTTTTCTTTATCCCTTTTTCTTTACAAATATAAATGAAAAAGAATCTTCGAATAAAACTTCTTAGCTAAACATGACAGTTATTTTAAGTTTTATTGTATTTTTTAAGCTTTTTTTGTGTGTTAAAGGAACTCTCAAATGGCACTAAACTGTCAAAAAGTTCAATTTTCTTTTTTGAAGTATTAAATGAAGTTTCAGCTTAAAAGCTGATACTGCTGACAGTAAATTGGAGATGAGTTTGTGTGGGAAAAATTATATAAAATTTAAGTTAGAGGACTTTAAAGAAAAATTATATTATCAAAAAGTAATAAACAGTTTTTTTTATATAAAACCACAAATAAATGGTGGAGACAACCTTTCCTTGACCTCGCTTCGATGGCTGTTTAGGCCACCTCATCAGGAGAAGTATCCTTAATTACAAATAGATTGAAAACCACCAGTAAACAAAATAAATACAAATTATAGAGTCTATACAAAATATCAAAAAAGCGAAGATGATCGTCTTTACAGAAAAAATATAATTTTCAACATAGCCTAAAAAAATGTTGAAATAATATTTTCAAAAGTTCACTATTTTCATAGGGAAATTTTCAAAATTTTACTATTTTTATAGAGAAATTTTTAGAGATTTTTGTAGGGAAATTTTCAAAATTTCACTATTTTTATAGGGAAATTTTCAAAATTTCACTATGTTTATAAGGAAATTTTCAAAATTTCACTATGTTTATAGGGAAATTTTCAAAATTTCACTATTTTTATAGGGAAATTTTCAAAATTTCACTATTTTTATAAGAAAATTTTCAAAATTTCACTATTTTTATAGGGAAATTTTCAAAATTTCACTATTTTTATAGGAAAATTTTCAAAATTTCACTATTTTTATAAGAAAATTTTAAAAATTTCACTATTTTTATAGGGAAATTTTCAAAATTTCACTGTTTTTATAGGGAAATTTTCAAAATTTCACTATATTTATAGGGAAATTTTCAAAATTTCACTATATTTATATGGAAATTTTCAAAATTTCACTATTTCTATAGAGAAATATTCAAAATTTCACTATTTATATAGGGAAATATTCAAAATTCCATTATTTCTAGAGGGAAATTTTTAAAATTTCACTATTTTTATGGGGAAATTTTCAAAATTTCACTATTTTTATAGAGACAGTTTCAAATCTTCACCATTTTTATAAGAAAATTTAAAAAAAATTCCACTATTTTTATAAGGACATTTTTAAAATTTCACTATTTTTTAGGGAAATTTTCAAAGTTTCAGTATTTTTATAGGGAGATTTTCAAAATATTACTATTTTTATACAAAAATTTTCAAATCTACATCATTTTTATCGGGAAATTTTTAAAATTTTACTTTTGATATTTTGGAAGCTTTTGCATTGTCGCAATTCCACCTTTAGTCATGAGAGGTGTCTATGAAGCAGCTGCAGCCTAAGAGTAATATCGAAACTATTCTTTTAAAATGGTGAAATTTTCAAAAAAAAAAGGTTTTCAGAATCTTGAAATGTGTCATAAAATTTCCCCACCATCAATACATTTGCATCCTCAACAGGTGTCTGTGGCAGCTCTTCTGCATATTTGAAGTAGTCATTAAATTTTTCCACCTTCGTTAAACTTTCACCCGCAGTGAAAGCTCTTTCTTGTTTTGTGATGAAGGGATTTTCCACACACCTAAAAATGGGATAAGTCCCCTTTAGATGCTTTCCAGGCTCAACAATCTCTTCATTTTGTATTGAAGAGAGTCTATTCCAGATGTTCTATAGTCTCTAATAGTTCTTCTTCAGATCTTTACTTCGTTTTGTAATGAACAAATTCATCACGCAATCAAGTGTATCGGAACAGCATGAAACACTTGTCACTTTTAGATACTCTACTGGCATCAGAAACTACTCCTCACAAAGTTCTTTGCTTACTTCTGAAACTCACACTCAAAAAGCTCTATAATTTCTTTTGTGATGAAATGTCTATGATGCAAATGCAGCCTTTGAGTGTTAAAAGCTTTTCTGCATCCTGAGCCGTGTCTGTGAAAGTTCTTTCTCTCAAAGCTTTTTTAATGTTTTGGTGATTAAGAGATTTTCTACATACCCAATGGCATTAGAATGAGATTGTCTTTTACAGATGCTCTACAGGCTTCAGAAGCTCTTAATGATGAAGTGAATGCCCACGCTTCCAAGTGCATCAGAAAAGTACGAGACTCTTGACTCCTCCAAAAGCTCTCTAGACTGTTACTTCAAGTTCGTCCTCTTATTTACGGTAAGTGTCACCTAATGACTATTATCTGTTGATTCGTAATTTCTGGTCCCTCTTGTTAAACTTCAATTGGATTTCTTTAGGCCTTTTAGAAGCCGATGGATCATCAGGTGACCGTAATCTTGTCATCATCCTATTATTCGGAAATGCCACCCTGCCATCTCAGAAACTCGTTTGACTCCTTATAATACTGAGAGCCCATACCACCAGAAGCCGATGTCTTTTTGTAATTTATGTAAATATCACGATCATTAATAAAACTTGTGAAAAATATATATAATAGAAATATATCTCGAACATTGTTGCCACGACACTATTATTTTTGAATACATTGTTTGAAATGTAACTGAATTGGGAATATTTTTCACAACTGAAATAAATTCTAATATTAAACAATTTTAGACTTTTAATGCAAACGTTTTTTATAGAAACATTTTTGAAAAAAATATTTTTCTTCGGAAAATTTTTCGTTAAAAATTGTTTTTTATAAATAATTTTTCGATAAAAATTTTTCAATCTAAAATTTTTCTCAAAAAAATGCTTTCTATAGAAAATTTTCAATAAAATTTGTTTTCTATAGAAATATTTTTCTGTAGAAAAACTTTTTATACAAAATTTTCTATAGAAATATTTTTGATAAAAAAATTTTCGATAGAAAAATTTTTGAAAAAAATATTTGATAGAAACATTTTTTAAAAAAAATTTTTCTATAGAAAAATTGTTGATAAAAAAAATTTTCGATAGAAAAATTTTTGATAAAAAAATTTTATATTTTCGCTTTATTTTGTTTATTCAAACCTAAAATTCTAACAATAATTTGGTAGACTACACCACATTACCAGTCAATTTTTCAAATTCGACTTTAAATGTTTTTTCAAAAATCTTTAAAATTGTAGGTTTAATCTGTAGCACAACAGTTGTAAAAAATTAGAAATCTTCTATATATTTCCTCTATATATTTATATTTTTTTTTTTAGATTTATTGTTGTATATTTTTTGTTTAACATTTCCATTTCTTTTGTTTAATTGGTTTATAATTCTTTGTTTTATTCGTAAAGCAGAAAGAAAAACAATTTCGCTTGACTGCTTTTGTAAAATACAGTTTAACAATGCAGTTGCAGCTGCCGTTGCACCAATTGTTGCAACAACCATTTTCCAACGCTTTTTACATTTATTTATTTATTTATTATTCTAGCTGATATCTTTTGAAAGCTATAAAATATTATTTGTTTAAAAAGAAACAACATAAATAGCGAAATATTTTTAATGTGTGCAAAACACAAAACCGATCGTGGCTCGAAGGATTCGAAGGAGCAGAAACGCTCCTAGTGCCGTAAGTTTTCTGAAAAGAGCACAATGTAAAAGAATCGACTATTGTGCGTTTATTTTTTTTTTTTTTTGTTGTGTGTGTTAAGAGGATTTTAAATTTATGATGGTTTATTTATAATTAATTATTATAAGTATTAACACTTAACATGAAATTGGATGGGAGTTTTATTGTTTTCTTTACAAAGAGAAATCTGTGGAAATTAGCAGAATATTTAAATTCTTTAGGGAAATTTAAAAAATTTCACCATTTTTTAAAGGAAATTTAGAAGTTTTCACCACTTTTATAGGGATATATTAAAAATTTTAATATTTTTATAGGAAAATTGTTGAAAGTTTACTAGAAGTGGAACTTTAACTGAAAATTTTTCGGTTAAAAATTTTATACTGAAAGTTTTTCGGTTAAAATTTCTATATAGAAAATTTTTCGTTTAAAATTTTTATATACAAAATTTTTTGGTTAAAAATTTTATTTATAAAATTTTTCAGTTATAATTTTATGTAGAAGATTTTTCAGTTAAAATTTTTATATAGAACATTTTTCCGCTAAAACTTTATATAGAAAATTTTTCGTTTAAAAATTTATATAGAAAGTTTCTCGGTTAAACATTTTTATAGGAAATTTTTCGGTTAAAATTTTTATTTAAAAAATTTTTTTCGGTTAAAAATTGTATATAGAAAATTTTTAGGTTAAAAATTTTATACAGAAAATTTTTCGGTTAACAATTTTATATAGAAAATTTTTCGGTTCAAAAATTTGATATAGAAAATTTTTAGGTTCAAAAATTTTTAATAGAAAATTTTACGGTTAAACATTTTATTTACATCGAAAAATTTTCGGTTAAAAATTTTATATAAAAAATTTTTCGGTTAAAAATTTTATATATAAAATTCTTCGGTTAAAAATTTTTTATAGAAAATTTTTCAGTTAAAAATTTTTTAAAGAAAATTTTTCGGTTAAAAATTTTTTAAAGAAAATTTTTCTGTTAAAAATTTCATTTAGATAGAAAATTTTTGGGTTAAAATTTTTATATAGAAAAATTTTCGGTTAAAAATTTAATATAGATAATTTTTCGGTTAAAATTTTTATTTAAAAAATTTTCGGTTAAAAATTTATTTTGAAAATTTTTGGGTTACAAATTTTATATGGAAAAATTTTTCGGTTTAAAATTTTATATAGAAAAATTTTTCGGTTAAAAATTTTTTAAAGAAAATTTTTGGGTTAAACATTTTTATAGAAAATTTTTTTGTTAAAAATTTAATAGAGAAAATTTTTCGGCTAAAAATTTTTTATAAAAAATTTTTTGGTTAAAAATTTTTTTATAGAAAATTTTTCGGTTAAAAATTTTATATAGAAAATTTTTCGGTTAAAAATTTTTAATAGAAAATTTTTCGGTTAAAAATTTTTTATAGAAAATTTTTCGGTTAAAAACTTTTAATAGAAAATTTTTCGGTTAAAAATTTTTTAAAGAAAATTTTTCGGTTAAAAATTTTTTAAAAATTTTCGTTTAAAAATTTTTTAAAGAAAATTTATCGGTTAAAAATTGTATTTACATAGAAAATTTTTTGTTAAAATTTTTATGTAGAAAAATTTTCGGTTAAAAATTTTATATAGAAAAATTTTCGGTTAAAATTTTTATTTAAACATTTTTCGGCTAAAATTTTTATTTAAAAAATTTTCGGTTAAAATTTTTTTTTTGAAAATTTTTCGGTTACAAATTTTATATAGAGAAATTTTTCGGTTAAAAATTTTTTATAGAAAATTTCTCGGTTGAAAATTTTTTATAGAAAATTTCTCGGTTGAAAATTTTTTATAGAATATTTTTGGGTTAAAAATTTTTATAGAAAATTTTTTTTGTTAAAAATTTAATAGAGAAAATTTTTCGGCTAAAAATTTTTTATAGAAAATTTTTTGGTTAAAAATTTTTTATAGAAAATTTTTCGATTAAAAATTTTATACAGAAAATTTTTCGATTAAAAATTTTATACAGAAAATTTTTCGATTAAAAATTTTATATTAAAAATTTTTCGGTTAAAAATTTTATATAGAAAATTTTTCAGTTAAAAACTTTATATAGCAAATATTTCGGTTAAAAATTTTATATAGAAAAATTTTCTATAAAATTTTTATATAGAATAAAAATTTCGGTAAAAATTTTGTGTAGAAAATTTTCTATTAAAAAATGTTTCAAAAAGCGAAATTTTTAAAATTACATTATTTTTATAGGAAAATTTTTACTATTTTTTAGGGAAATTTTCAAAATTTTATTATTTTTATAGGAAAATTTTAAAACTTCACTTTTTTACAGGGAGATTTTCAAAATTTCACTTTTTTTATAAGAAAATTTCTAAAATTTCACTATTTTTACAGTGAAATTTTTAGAATTTCACAGCCTTGATAGGGAAAATTTTCAAAATATCAATATTTTTATAGGAAAATTTTCAAAATGTGTATCTATTTTTAGAGAGAAATTTTCAAAATTTCACTATTTTTATAGTAACATTTTCAAATCTTTACCAATTTTGTAGGGAAATTTTTAAAATTTGACTACTTTTATAAGGAAATCTTTAGAATTTCACTATTTTTAAAATTTCCCTATTTTTGAAATTTGCAAAATTATAAGTTTTTTTTTAATAAAAAATATTGAAGACCATTTTTAAATATTTTAAAATTTCTTTCTCAAAAATCTCTGTTTCAATGTAAAATCGTTTAATTTCTTCAAAAGCCTCAAAACCATCAACAAAAGATGCGTGAAACTACAAAGGACCAGAAAAATGCTTATAACAATGAAAAACAAAAAATAACGCTTTTTTCGACTTTCCATTTTACAATTTCCTAAAGAATTCAGTGGCCTACTATTCACTTTGCTCTTGGTTTGTAAAATCATTTCAGATTTTCGCCTGGAGTAAAAGAAATTGCATATATTTTTTGTTTACCAAGGTCAAGGTTCATCATAGTCTTTTTCTTCTACAATAAAATCACATATGCTATTTTCCAGCTTTAGACTTTGTTCCTTTTTTCCACTTCTATAAAAACGATTTCTTTTAAGATTTTCAGTTTTTAAAATAATTTTCTTTTTATTGTGTTATTCGAACTGACAACAAAAAGTTTGTTTAGGACATTTTTTTAATGTTTTCAAAACATTTACAAGGATGTTGAGGAATTGTTATGAGAAAATAAAGAAAATTCCATTTTTAGTTTTTCTTTATATTTTTGTAAAAAAAATTGTTGTTAAAACTTGGAAAATTCGTTTGAGGGTGTATTTTTAGTTTTTTTCTTCGTGCCATAAATATTAAATCTTTGTTATTTCAATGTAAAATTTTTCATAGAAAAATAATTTTGGAAATTTTTTTTAAAGTTTTCTTTCTTGTCCAACTAAAAGAAAAACATGGTCCAAATGGCCTAAAGTATAATTTAAAACAAATAGTTGTTTCCTAATTTTTTTTTCTCGTCTTTAAATAAATATCATAAGTTTTCTTTTTAAGGGAGAAAGTTTTTGGATAAATTTTTTTTAAGATATAAATTATTTTTTGGCAGATTTAAGTTGTTTAGAAGCAAATAAATGTCGTTCAAGAAAAATATCCTGAAGGTTAAATGGATTTAAATAGTTTAAGGTCAAAATATGAAAATAATTTTGTGACACGTGAATTATTAGCCACGAGCGTTTATTTCGAAAAGTCAAATAATATCAAAAGTTATTCGATACAAAAAAAGAAACTCAGAAAATTTTTTTATTTTCATAGGAAATTTTTCAATAATTTCTTATTTTTTGATAGGAAATTTTTCAAAAATTTCTTATTTTTTGATAGAAAATTTTTAAAAAATTTCTTATTTTTATAGGAAATTTTTAAAAAATTTTTTATTTTTATAGGAAATTTTTTAAAAATTTCTTATTTTTATAAGAAATTTTTCAAAAATTTCTCATTTTTATAGAAATTTTTAAAATTTTTGAAAAATTTCCTATTTTTATAGGAAATTTTTTAAAAGTTTCTTAATTCTACAGGAAATTTTTCAATGATTTCTTATTTCTATAGGAAATTTTTCAAAAATTTTCATATTTTTATATGAAATTTTTCAAAAATTTCTTGTTTTTATAGGAAAATTTTAAAAATTTCTTATTTTTATAGGAAATTTTTCAAAAATTTCTAATTTTAATAGTTTTTCAAAAAAAAATTTTTTTTATAGGAAATTTTTCAAGAATTTCTTATTTTTATAGGAAATTTTTAAAAAATTTCTTACTTTTTAGAAAATTTTTCAAAAATTTCTTGTTTTTACATAAATTTTTCAAAAATTTCTTATTTTTATAGGAAATTTTTCAAAAATTTCTTATTTTTATAATAAATTTTTTAAAATTTCTTATTTTTATAGGAAATATTTCAAATTTTATAAGAAATTTTTCAAAAATTTCTTATTTTTATAAGAAATTTTTCAAAAATTTCTTATTTTTATAGGAATTTTTTTCAAAAATTTCTTATTTTTATAGGAAATATTTCAAATTTTATAAGAAATTTTTCAAAAATTTCTTATTTTTATAACGAAATTTTTCAAAAATTTCCTACTTTAATAGAAAATTTTTCAAAAATTTCTGATTTTTAACGAAATGTTTGAAAAATTT
The DNA here is from genome assembly GCA_933228675.1 of Stomorhina lunata. Classification (NCBI taxonomy): domain Eukaryota; kingdom Metazoa; phylum Arthropoda; class Insecta; order Diptera; family Rhiniidae; genus Stomorhina; species Stomorhina lunata. The sequence goes on along the minus strand of OW121741.1, from coordinate 4,452,443 downwards.
TCATAAAAAAAATTTTCATATAAGTAAAGAATTTTCAAAAATTTTTTATTTTTATAGGAAATTTTCCAAAATTTTCTTATTTTTATAGAAAATGTTTTAAAAATTTCTTATTTTTTTAGGAAATTTTTCAAAAAATTCTTATTTAAATGGGAAGTTTTTCATAAACTTCATATTTTGTTAGGAAATTTTTAAAAAATATTTTATTTTTATATCATATTTTTTTAAAAGTTTTTTATTTTTATATCAAATTTTTCAAAAAAATTCTAGTTTTCATAGGAAAATTTTAAAAAATTTCTTATTTTTACTGGAATTTTTTCAAAAATTTCTGACTTTTAAAGAAAATTTTTCAAAAAATTCTTATTTTTACAATAAATTAAAAAAAAAAGTTCCTATTATTGTTGTTCATTTTTGTTATACATTTTTGTTAAAAATTTTTAAAAAATTTCTTATTTTTGTTACAAATTTTTCAAATATTATTTTTTAATTTGAATTTGCATTTTGGTGTCAAAGTTTTGAGAATTTTTTAATTCAATTTTCTTATAGCACTACAAAAAATTTTAAATCAATTTATCTTTAAAAATAATTTTATAAAATTTTTAACATCCTTTAAAATTTCCCCAAATCGTTCGATTTCCTGGTTAAAATCTTGAACAAAAAAATCTGTACACAAAACAAATTCTTTTCCATTGTATGAATTCTTAAATTTTTTCCTCCTCTCCCATTAAATGCTGCTATTATTGTCCACGACAAGGGCCAATAGGAAAAAATATAAGAAAAATATGGTTTTGAAAAAAACTGCATTTAAAAGGAAGCAGTTGAGTAAACAATTCCTTATAAATTTTATAAGGATTCGTGCATACATAGAGAATATTGTTGCCAATTTGTCATTAACGTTTGGCTTGTTATACGTTTCACGCTTGTCACATTTGTCACGTTACGTGAGTCGTTATATTGTCACAAATATCGTACGTATTCGGAAGGGATAAAGGCAAATAACGATTATAAAAAAAATATAGGAAAGCGCAGAGAAAAACTGGCAAATGCAGACATGTAGCTAGGTTATACCTTAAGTCGTAGATTGATTTAGGAGGGAGGTCTGAGAAGTGCTTTAGCAAATAGATCACCTATTCAAACTAAATGTTTAGACTTTGTTTAAAAAATGTAGTAGATAGTTTATGTGAAGTTTGCTATAAATTGGTTAAGCTGTTTTTGATTTATCACATTTTTTGCAATAAATTAATTAGTATTTTTTTTTTAGAGTTCATAAAATCTATGGAAATTTTTTATATCTACACATTTACACTTTATGCAGACAAATAGTAAACAATGCATTTGATCATCTTATGATCTTTAGCAAATTAATGAATTAAATCCTAAATTTAGCATTTGATCATGCTATGATCTTTAGCAAAGTTAATGCACATGAGTTGACTGAGCTTTCTAATCTAGTTCAATTTATTTCCGATATATGGCGCCACTGAAACCAAGCATATGCATTTGATTATGCAATGACCTAAAGCAAAGTTGTTGAGCATGAGCCGACGATGGTTTCTATATTGGTGGGATTAATTTTCGCCAGATGGCGCCACTGGAAATTAACTAAAATTAATTGAATCGTATACCAAGCATTCAAATCAATAAAATGATTCAAAATTAATTGAATATTTGAGCAATGTCTTCCCTCCAAATTTATTTCAGTTGGCGGCTGGGTACAGCTAGTTTTTAATATTTCAGTAACTTTAAAAACCTTTAATGACTGACCTCGCTATTTTTAGAGAATGTGTGTTTTGGAACATTTATATAAATTTCCTACATTGTTAGTCATGTATAAATGCCGAGACTTCAATTACAAGTAATTCCAGGAACAACTGAAGCCATGTATAGAAAAAATACAATTTATAATTTTTCTTTTTGTCGTATGTTGAACAAATAATGACCAAACAAGTCATACATCAAGTGAATGAACACAAGAAATAAAAATAGCGGAATATAAAATGTTTATCTTAAAACCGTTAAACCAAAATAGATAAAATTATTAAAACCAGACACAGACAAATCCTTCCAAAATCACTTTCAAAAAATGTACTTTTTTATATCCAAACTTCTCAAAAAACTACCAAAGTTTATTTTCATTTTAAGTCAAATTTGATCATGAACTTCTCAAATTGTTCCCTGGGTTATTATTTATATCTTTGTGCATATCCTAAAAGTAATAAGTGTGTCGAAACAAGTGCTGCTTCATACATTTCATTGGGTGTTATTTGTGGTTGTAATTTTTTTTCAATATGAATATTTATTTATTTACATTTAACTGAGCCCAAAGGGCCATATATAAAGTTAACAAAAAATTCTACTATAATGTAAAAATGTACTATATAACTAATCAATAAATAAAGTATAAAACATAAAAAATATTAAATATTAAACTATATAATAAACTAGATAATATATAAAGAATGAAAAGAGCAAAAAATTTTAAATAACAATTGCGTAAAGTATAATAAAATAATTGTATAATTATAAATTATTGTTTTGAAGTAAAATCAAAGTTTTGGATTTAAAAGCTTCATATGAATAGGTAAAGTTTTTAAGAAAATCTGGTAGACAATTAAAAATTCGTGCAATACGAACATGAAAAGATCTTTCCAACATAGATGTTAATTTTGGAATAAGAATTTGTCGATTGCGTTCAGATCGACTAAAGGAAAAAAAGGAAGTGATATGTAGGGTAAAAATTTCATTGAAAATTTTAAATTCTGCATATCAAGGAAAATAAAAATTTTATAGAAAGTTCTATCTATCTTCTATTTATATCTATAAAATAGGTTGTGTGTAAGTATGTAACGTATGGACTCCAAAACTGGGTCGATTTTAATGAAATTTTCAGGGAATCTTCAGACACGGGTGACACTGCGAAGTCTGATTTTTGATTTTCGGTTTGTGGGCGGAGAGGCGTGACAAAATCGAATTTTCAAAACTTTGATGCATAATGCAAAAAAGGGGTATTTTATGAAAAAATAAAAATTAAAAGTTTAATTAATTTACACTTCATAGAAAATTTTAATTTTTAAAAGAATTTTTAGCTAATTCGAAACTTCTTTGGGTTAATTCGAAAATTTTATAAAAAAATAGACATTTCCGTTCCATATTTTATGGAAAAGTAATTTGTATTATAGAAAATTGAAAAAAATCTAAATTTTATAAAAAAAAATATGAAATTTTTAAGAAATTAAGAATTTTCGATACGAAATTTAAAATTCGATATTTAAACAAAACATTATATAGAAAATTTTAAATAGTATTAAAAAAATGTGTTTCATGCAAAATTAAAAATTTCAAAAATTTTATAAAAAATAAAACTAAAATTTCATGAATATTTGAAAACTAATACAAAAAGTTCATAGAAAATTTATGATTTTATATTGAATTAATTTTTTATAGAAAATTTAAAATTTCATGAAAAATTAAATACTATTTCATAAATATTTCGAAATTCTTTAAATATTTTAAAATTTCATAGATTATTTCAGTGGCTTGGTGCTAAAAGGGCCAATGTCAAAAAACTAGCTTTGAGAAAATTTTATTTAAGGTTTTTATTTTTCATAAAAATGCATAGTAACATTGCCCTGAAAACCCCATATATATCTGTTCAGAGTTAAGCTGAAGAATAGCTGTTGGAGCCTAATAACAGAGGGTTAAGAAGGGAATCTAATGCAAGGATTAACTAAAAACAGCAAAAAATTGACATTGGCCCTTTTAGCACCAAGCCACAGATTCAAGGTCTCATAAAAAACTAAAGTAAAATCTAAAAAACTATTTATAATATGATTAAGAGAACATACATTATAATCAGGGGCCAAATTGCCGCATTCGATATCGTTCAATGACTTTTAGGCAAATATTGTGTAACATACCTTAGGGATTTTCAAAAAAATTTATTTTGCAAAAAAGTTTATAAAACTAGTTTTAGTTTGTAAAAACATTTACAATAGCTAAAATAAAATTCGTTCAATATCAGTTAATATTTGAAAAATAAGTTACAATGTAGTAAACCTTTTGGATTGTATATTATTTATATTATCCTAAAAGTATGCCACATAAATGTTTCTGAAATATCTTATATTTAGATTGAAATTGAATGAGACGATTTTGGGATCACTAAATTTAAGTGATCCCAAAAATTTTTTTCCAAATAAAATAGAATTTTTTCATAAGAAAACTTTAGCGGCTGTAATTTTGTTATTACGAGTTTAAATGGAAATCTAATGAAATTTTGGGATCACAAAAATTTGTCATAAAAAATTATTTTTTCCATATAAAATCGAATTTTTTTTTTTTGATTTAATTTGGGTTAGAATCGAAAGTAGACTCGAAACTCAAACTCGATTTATACTCTGAGTTGAAACTAGACTTAAATCTAAGCAAATTCATTCTTATTTGCTTTAAACTAGATTCTAATTTGATTGCTAAGTAAAATCTGAGCAACAATCTTAGCTGTAATCTATTAGTTCAGATATTAAATCCGAACCTTTGACCGATTTGAATTAGTTGAAGAGTCTAAAGTTCTTTAGTGTTAGTTGGTAACATTTGCTTTATTATTTAAAACTTGTTTTTGCCAAGAGACATCTTGAATTATAACTTTTACAAGCTCGTTAGTGTGTGACAATAACAAAGGCAACACAACGACATTTTCAGCAGAGATTGTATGTAGTTATGTCTGTCCGTATGCATGTGTGTCCGTATGTATGTCCCACTGTTCGTGTATTTCATAAAGACTCTAACGAGATTTAATTGACAGCATTATAAATATTAGTAATAAGAAAATGTTATAAATGTATGTATATGTCATTGTAGTAGTATTTTAACACAAAGACATATGTAAGATGGCAACATCTATAGATATAAAGGAAATATATTTAGATATCTGTAAAGATGTTTGTACATACATATGTAATATTAAATGCAAGTATCAAGAGTATTTAGGCCAAATATTATTATTATTATTATTATTATTATTATTATTATGGCAGTGATGGGTAGTTTTAAGTTTTTAAGGAAATAAGTCGTTTTTTAAATATTCTCTTAAGAAAAAATGCATAGAATTACAGAAAAAGAAGAAAAACGATGAAATTTCTTATAAAATAAACCATATTTCCGGAGGAGGTATAAATTTCGAAAAGTACTTTTTTACAAAATAGATACTTTTTAAATTTTTTTCTTTAAAAGTACCATTAAAGCCTTGTCCACCACATCCCATTAGATTTCTTTCCAAAAATACAAATTCCTTGCATGAATACTTTTTTTGCAAATGTCTTTTGTATTGAGCTTAAGTAATTCATAAGAATTAGTAAATGTATAAGTGAGTGTTTAAGTAAGAGTTTATAAGCATGTGTGTTCATTGTTGTATGTATTTGTATGCTCGTAAGTTAATGTTAATGTCATTGTATGTTAAAAGTCAATTATTATACAGATTATTAACATTGTACACATGTCATGGTAAGAAAAAAAGAATATTCTTAAGAAATTCTTGACAATTTTGCTGTTAAACATTTATTTGTTGTGGGCCAAGGAATGCAAGTGATTTGTATTAAGATTTTCTAATCTTTTTTGGTTGGTTACAAATGTAATTATTTCGTAAATTGTATTTATTATTAAGAAGTTAATGACATTGTAAATATTAATAAAAATATTATAAATATTTAAGAAAAATCTTAAAATTTTGTATATTATTACTGTTGAAGTATTGTTTTAGTTCTTTTTTAATTCTGTTCTAGTTATGTTTGAGTTCTGTCTAAAATCTGTTCTAGTTCTGTTCTAGTTCTGTTCTAGTTCTGTTCTAGTTCTGTTCTAGTTCTGTTCTAGTTCTGTTCTAGTTCTGTTCTAGTTCTGTTCTAGTTCTGTTCTAGTTCTGTTCTAGTTCTGTTCTAGTTCTGTTCTAGTTCTGTTCTAGTTCTGTTCTAGTTCTGTTCTAGTTCTGTTCTAGTTCTGTTCTAGTTCTGTTCTAGTTCTGTTCTAGTTCTGTTCTAGTTCTGTTCTAGTTCTGTTCTAGTTCTGTTCTAGTTCTGTTCTAGTTCTGTTCTAGTTCTGTTCTAGTTCTGTTCTAGTTCTGTTCTAGTTCTGTTCTAGTTCTGTTCTAGTTCTGTTCTAGTTCTGTTCTAGTTCTGTTCTAGTTCTGTTCTAGTTCTGTTCTAGTTCTGTTCTAGTTCTGTTCTAGTTCTGTTCTAGTTCTGTTCTAGTTCTGTTCTAGTTCTGTTCTAGTTCTGTTCTAGTTCTGTTCTAGTTCTGTTCTAGTTCTGTTCTAGTTCTGTTCTAGTTCTGTTCTAGTTCTGTTCTAGTTCTGTTCTAGTTCTGTTCTAGTTCTGTTCTAGTTCTGTTCTAGTTCTGTTCTAGTTCTGTTCTAGTTCTGTTCTAGTTCTGTTCTAGTTCTGTTCTAGTTCTGTTCTAGTTCTGTTCTAGTTCTGTTCTAGTTCTGTTCTAGTTCTGTTCTAGTTCTGTTCTAGTTCTGTTCTAGTTCTGTTCTAGTTCTGTTCTAGTTCTGTTCTAGTTCTGTTCTAGTTCTGTTCTAGTTCTGTTCTAGTTCTGTTCTAGTTCTGTTCTAGTTCTGTTCTAGTTCTGTTCTAGTTCTGTTCTAGTTCTGTTCTAGTTCTGTTCTAGTTCTGTTCTAGTTCTGTTCTAGTTCTGTTCTAGTTCTGTTCTAGTTCTGTTCTAGTTCTGTTCTAGTTCTGTTCTAGTTCTGTTCTAGTTCTGTTCTAGTTCTGTTCTAGTTCTGTTCTAGTTCTGTTCTAGTTCTGTTCTAGTTCTGTTCTAGTTCTGTTCTAGTTCTGTTCTAGTTCTGTTCTAGTTCTGTTCTAGTTCTGTTCTAGTTCTGTTCTAGTTCTGTTCTAGTTCTGTTCTAGTTCTGTTCTAGTTCTGTTCTAGTTCTGTTCTAGTTCTGTTCTAGTTCTGTTCTAGTTCTGTTCTAGTTCTGTTCTAGTTCTGTTCTAGTTCTGTTCTAGTTCTGTTCTAGTTCTGTTCTAGTTCTGTTCTAGTTCTGTTCTAGTTCTGTTCTAGTTCTGTTCTAGTTCTGTTCTAGTTCTGTTCTAGTTCTGTTCTAGTTCTGTTCTAGTTCTGTTCTAGTTCTGTTCTAGTTCTGTTCTAGTTCTGTTCTAGTTCTGTTCTAGTTCTGTTCTAGTTCTGTTCTAGTTCTGTTCTAGTTCTGTTCTAGTTCTGTTCTAGTTCTGTTCTAGTTCTGTTCTAGTTCTGTTCTAGTTCTGTTCTAGTTCTGTTCTAGTTCTGTTCTAGTTCTGTTCTAGTTCTGTTCTAGTTCTGTTCTAGTTCTGTTCTAGTTCTGTTCTAGTTCTGTTCTAGTTCTGTTCTAGTTCTGTTCTAGTTCTGTTCTAGTTCTGTTCTAGTTCTGTTCTAGTTCTGTTCTAGTTCTGTTCTAGTTCTGTTCTAGTTCTGTTCTAGTTCTGTTCTAGTTCTGTTCTAGTTCTGTTCTAGTTCTGTTCTAGTTCTGTTCTAGTTCTGTTCTAGTTCTGTTCTAGTTCTGTTCTAGTTCTGTTCTAGTTCTGTTCTAGTTCTGTTCTAGTTCTGTTCTAGTTCTGTTCTAGTTCTGTTCTAGTTCTGTTCTAGTTCTGTTCTAGTTCTGTTCTAGTTCTGTTCTAGTTCTGTTCTAGTTCTGTTCTAGTTCTGTTCTAGTTCTGTTCTAGTTCTGTTCTAGTTCTGTTCTAGTTCTGTTCTAGTTCTGTTCTAGTTCTGTTCTAGTTCTGTTCTAGTTCTGTTCTAGTTCTGTTCTAGTTCTGTTCTAGTTCTGTTCTAGTTCTGTTCTAGTTCTGTTCTAGTTCTGTTCTAGTTCTGTTCTAGTTCTGTTCTAGTTCTGTTCTAGTTCTGTTCTAGTTCTGTTCTAGTTCTGTTCTAGTTCTGTTCTAGTTCTGTTCTAGTTCTGTTCTAGTTCTGTTCTAGTTCTGTTCTAGTTCTGTTCTAGTTCTGTTCTAGTTCTGTTCTAGTTCTGTTCTAGTTCTGTTCTAGTTCTGTTCTAGTTCTGTTCTAGTTCTGTTCTAGTTCTGTTCTAGTTCTGTTCTAGTTCTGTTCTAGTTCTGTTCTAGTTCTGTTCTAGTTCTGTTCTAGTTCTGTTCTAGTTCTGTTCTAGTTCTGTTCTAGTTCTGTTCTAGTTCTGTTCTAGTTCTGTTCTAGTTCTGTTCTAGTTCTGTTCTAGTTCTGTTCTAGTTCTGTTCTAGTTCTGTTCTAGTTCTGTTCTAGTTCTGTTCTAGTTCTGTTCTAGTTCTGTTCTAGTTCTGTTCTAGTTCTGTTCTAGTTCTGTTCTAGTTCTGTTCTAGTTCTGTTCTAGTTCTGTTCTAGTTCTGTTCTAGTTCTGTTCTAGTTCTGTTCTAGTTCTGTTCTAGTTCTGTTCTAGTTCTGTTCTAGTTCTGTTCTAGTTCTGTTCTAGTTCTGTTCTAGTTCTGTTCTAGTTCTGTTCTAGTTCTGTTCTAGTTCTGTTCTAGTTCTGTTCTAGTTCTGTTCTAGTTCTGTTCTAGTTCTGTTCTAGTTCTGTTCTAGTTCTGTTCTAGTTCTGTTCTAGTTCTGTTCTAGTTCTGTTCTAGTTCTGTTCTAGTTCTGTTCTAGTTCTGTTCTAGTTCTGTTCTAGTTCTGTTCTAGTTCTGTTCTAGTTCTGTTCTAGTTCTGTTCTAGTTCTGTTCTAGTTCTGTTCTAGTTCTGTTCTAGTTCTGTTCTAGTTCTGTTCTAGTTCTGTTCTAGTTCTGTTCTAGTTCTGTTCTAGTTCTGTTCTAGTTCTGTTCTAGTTCTGTTCTAGTTCTGTTCTAGTTCTGTTCTAGTTCTGTTCTAGTTCTGTTCTAGTTCTGTTCTAGTTCTGTTCTAGTTCTGTTCTAGTTCTGTTCTAGTTCTGTTCTAGTTCTGTTCTAGTTCTGTTCTAGTTCTGTTCTAGTTCTGTTCTAGTTCTGTTCTAGTTCTGTTCTAGTTCTGTTCTAGTTCTGTTCTAGTTCTGTTCTAGTTCTGTTCTAGTTCTGTTCTAGTTCTGTTCTAGTTCTGTTCTAGTTCTGTTCTAGTTCTGTTCTAGTTCTGTTCTAGTTCTGTTCTAGTTCTGTTCTAGTTCTGTTCTAGTTCTGTTCTAGTTCTGTTCTAGTTCTGTTCTAGTTCTGTTCTAGTTCTGTTCTAGTTCTGTTCTAGTTCTGTTCTAGTTCTGTTCTAGTTCTGTTCTAGTTCTGTTCTAGTTCTGTTCTAGTTCTGTTCTAGTTCTGTTCTAGTTCTGTTCTAGTTCTGTTCTAGTTCTGTTCTAGTTCTGTTCTAGTTCTGTTCTAGTTCTGTTCTAGTTCTGTTCTAGTTCTGTTCTAGTTCTGTTCTAGTTCTGTTCTAGTTCTGTTCTAGTTCTGTTCTAGTTCTGTTCTAGTTCTGTTCTAGTTCTGTTCTAGTTCTGTTCTAGTTCTGTTCTAGTTCTGTTCTAGTTCTGTTCTAGTTCTGTTCTAGTTCTGTTCTAGTTCTGTTCTAGTTCTGTTCTAGTTCTGTTCTAGTTCTGTTCTAGTTCTGTTCTAGTTCTGTTCTAGTTCTGTTCTAGTTCTGTTCTAGTTCTGTTCTAGTTCTGTTCTAGTTCTGTTCTAGTTCTGTTCTAGTTCTGTTCTAGTTCTGTTCTAGTTCTGTTCTAGTTCTGTTCTAGTTCTGTTCTAGTTCTGTTCTAGTTCTGTTCTAGTTCTGTTCTAGTTCTGTTCTAGTTCTGTTCTAGTTCTGTTCTAGTTCTGTTCTAGTTCTGTTCTAGTTCTGTTCTAGTTCTGTTCTAGTTCTGTTCTAGTTCTGTTCTAGTTCTGTTCTAGTTCTGTTCTAGTTCTGTTCTAGTTCTGTTCTAGTTCTGTTCTAGTTCTGTTCTAGTTCTGTTCTAGTTCTGTTCTAGTTCTGTTCTAGTTCTGTTCTAGTTCTGTTCTAGTTCTGTTCTAGTTCTGTTCTAGTTCTGTTCTAGTTCTGTTCTAGTTCTGTTCTAGTTCTGTTCTAGTTCTGTTCTAGTTCTGTTCTAGTTCTGTTCTAGTTCTGTTCTAGTTCTGTTCTAGTTCTGTTCTAGTTCTGTTCTAGTTCTGTTCTAGTTCTGTTCTAGTTCTGTTCTAGTTCTGTTCTAGTTCTGTTCTAGTTCTGTTCTAGTTCTGTTCTAGTTCTGTTCTAGTTCTGTTCTAGTTCTGTTCTAGTTCTGTTCTAGTTCTGTTCTAGTTCTGTTCTAGTTCTGTTCTAGTTCTGTTCTAGTTCTGTTCTAGTTCTGTTCTAGTTCTGTTCTAGTTCTGTTCTAGTTCTGTTCTAGTTCTGTTCTAGTTCTGTTCTAGTTCTGTTCTAGTTCTGTTCTAGTTCTGTTCTAGTTCTGTTCTAGTTCTGTTCTAGTTCTGTTCTAGTTCTGTTCTAGTTCTGTTCTAGTTCTGTTCTAGTTCTGTTCTAGTTCTGTTCTAGTTCTGTTCTAGTTCTGTTCTAGTTCTGTTCTAGTTCTGTTCTAGTTCTGTTCTAGTTCTGTTCTAGTTCTGTTCTAGTTCTGTTCTAGTTCTGTTCTAGTTCTGTTCTAGTTCTGTTCTAGTTCTGTTCTAGTTCTGTTCTAGTTCTGTTCTAGTTCTGTTCTAGTTCTGTTCTAGTTCTGTTCTAGTTCTGTTCTAGTTCTGTTCTAGTTCTGTTCTAGTTCTGTTCTAGTTCTGTTCTAGTTCTGTTCTAGTTCTGTTCTAGTTCTGTTCTAGTTCTGTTCTAGTTCTGTTCTAGTTCTGTTCTAGTTCTGTTCTAGTTCTGTTCTAGTTCTGTTCTAGTTCTGTTCTAGTTCTGTTCTAGTTCTGTTCTAGTTCTGTTCTAGTTCTGTTCTAGTTCTGTTCTAGTTCTGTTCTAGTTCTGTTCTAGTTCTGTTCTAGTTCTGTTCTAGTTCTGTTCTAGTTCTGTTCTAGTTCTGTTCTAGTTCTGTTCTAGTTCTGTTCTAGTTCTGTTCTAGTTCTGTTCTAGTTCTGTTCTAGTTCTGTTCTAGTTCTGTTCTAGTTCTGTTCTAGTTCTGTTCTAGTTCTGTTCTAGTTCTGTTCTAGTTCTGTTCTAGTTCTGTTCTAGTTCTGTTCTAGTTCTGTTCTAGTTCTGTTCTAGTTCTGTTCTAGTTCTGTTCTAGTTCTGTTCTAGTTCTGTTCTAGTTCTGTTCTAGTTCTGTTCTAGTTCTGTTCTAGTTCTGTTCTAGTTCTGTTCTAGTTCTGTTCTAGTTCTGTTCTAGTTCTGTTCTAGTTCTGTTCTAGTTCTGTTCTAGTTCTGTTCTAGTTCTGTTCTAGTTCTGTTCTAGTTCTGTTCTAGTTCTGTTCTAGTTCTGTTCTAGTTCTGTTCTAGTTCTGTTCTAGTTCTGTTCTAGTTCTGTTCTAGTTCTGTTCTAGTTCTGTTCTAGTTCTGTTTTAGATCTGTTTATGATCTATTCTAATTATACTTAATCCTGTTTCAATATTTTTCTATTTCTTATATTTAACAAATCATTTTATTATTTTGAGCTTTTAAGCGATTTTTGTTTTCTTTTGATTTATGAAATAAAAACCTTTTTTAAATAAATTTATTTGTTTTTCTTAACTACCATAAATAATTGCATTGTTGTTTTTAATGCATAGTTTTTGCTATATATTTTTCTATATACAATCAAAAATATTTTAACTCGCTTTGTAGTTTATGCTCCATATAAATTGTGCTCAAAATCAGAAAAGAACGCAAATAATAATAAATAAACTAGATTTCATGAACATAAGCCGAAAAGGACTGTGATGAAAAACTTTGATATAAAACTCGATATGTTGAAGACCGAGTATATGGCAATTTTGCTAAATAGCTTTGGCCCCTGCCTTTAAACACTCATATGTTCCCATATAAATAAAACTTTATTGAACCCCTTTAAAGCCTAAGATGTATAAATATGTTTTATTTAGTTTTTTTTATATTTTTTTTCCTTTTACTTTAAGCCTTTTATGTTATTGCATATTTCTAGGTAACTTAACTTTCACACATATAAACTTTTATACAAGAGAAACTCAACGAAAACACACACGTGGGTGTGTGTAAGTTAAGTCATTCTGTGGAGAAAGGACTCAAACTTACACTGTGAAACTTGGAAATTTGTCTAATTTCCTATAGAAATCAGAAGAAGTTAGTTATTTTTGTATGAAGTTATTCAAAATTCTCAAGTTTTTAAGAGTTTTTAAATTTTAAAAGAAATTTTTTCAAAAGTTTCCTGATTTTAAAGAAATTTTTCAAAATTTTTTCATTTTATTAGAAAATTTTTTGAAAATTTCTTATTTTTATGGGATTTTTAATAACTTCTTATTATTATATAATTTTTTTTTCAAAATTTCTTGTATTTATAGTATGTTTAATTTATGTCTCACAGTGTTTTGCTATACTCGTACAACATATGCCTGAATTTATGCTTCGTTTAATTTTCTTACTCTTAAATGTTATAAATAAAAACGTTTATTTTTGTAACGCTTTTTTGCGTAGAAAGTCTATGAGGCATTAAGTACTAAACAAAGTATGAGTTTTGTGAGTTTGAAAAACAACGGCTGCAACAACACCGGAATTAAACTATATACGAAAAAAATATACATATAAAAATACAATAAAAAAAATTTTATAGAAAAAACTACAACATCAAAACAATTTTACACTAAAAACTAACAAACACACATAAAGGCTGGTAAAGACACACATACATACATACATGTGTAATGAAAAACAAGGATCAAAACCCCAACATGAACAAGAGTCAAAACTATATGTACTAATAACACTTAAAACTAAACAAATATAAATATATCGTACAACAAAATTACTAAAGGGTGGAAGATAGGCAAAAGTAAATAAAAGCCTTTAAAAGTTGTTGCCTCTTACACTTTTTTATTTAGTTTTCATTACAAGTTAAAAATAATATTTTGAATGATTTTCAAGGTATTTTCCACAGAAACTTCTTTCGATATCCTAAAAGTATGCAGCGATTTTTAATTTTTAATTATTTTACGGATTCTACTTAGTTTATGTTCTCATTGCATTTTAAATCTATTTCAATAGATATATTAGATATTTAAGATGAAAAGAAAACTGGAAAATTTTTGTTATTGCCTAATTTTAACGAAACTCAAACATTTTCAAAATTTTTTCATTAAATTTTATTAAGTAAAAATACATAGTTTTATGCAACTTTAGAAACTATTTGAAGTAGATTTTTCTACAAACATATTTCAAATATCAGTTATATTAAACATCCTTAAAGTATGCAATGATTTTCTTAAAACTCAACTAAAACAAGTTTAATCTTCTCCAGATCCCAGTTCTAGTCGGTTTGCTTTTCCTAAAAGGTCTTTTCAAAAACCGTTGTAGATTTTTTTTATATAATAAACGCCCTTTTAATGTTCAGGTCACTATATATGGACGTGAAAACACTTATGTGTATATTTGTTCATGTTTGAGAGAGTTTTTTATGTGTAGCGAGTAAATTACAAACGACAAAAGCAATTAGAGTGTTGAAAATCGCTTTTTTCTAGTTTCTACAAAATTGTTTAAAGAACAAGAAAATGTGACTATTTCTACTAACCCCATACACATCTAAATTTAAAAAAAATCTTGAAGAATTTAAAAAAACCATAAACTTTTTAAAACTTTTTAAAAATAAAATTTTTTAAAAATTTCTTATAAAAAAAAGAAATTTTTGAAAAATTTTAAAAATTTCCTATAAAATAAGAAATTTAAAAAAAATTTCTATAAAAATAAGAAATTTGTGAAAAATTTCCTATAAAAATAAGAAATTTTAAAAAAAAATTACCAATAAAAATAAGAAATTTGTGAAAGATTTCCTTAAAAATAAGAAGTTTATGAAAAATTTCTTACAAAAATAAGAAATTTTTGAAAAATTTCCTATAAAACTAATAAATTTTTGAAAAATTTCCTATAAAAATAAGAAATTTTTAAAAAATTTCCTATAAAAATAAGAAATTAGTTAAGAATGTCCCATAAAAATAAGAAGTTTTTGAAAATTTTCCTATTAAAATAAGAAATTTTTGGAAAATTTCCTAATAGACAAGAAATTTTTCAAAAATTTTCTAAAAAAAAATTAGAAATTTTTTAAAATTTTCCTATAGAAATAAGAAATTTTTGAAAAATGTTCTATAAAAATAAAAAATTTTTTAAAAATTTCCTATAAAAATAAGAAATTTTTGATAAATTTCCTATAAAAATAATAAAATTTTGAAAAATTTCCTATAAAATTAAGAAATTTTTAAAAATTTTCTATAAAATTAAGAAATTTTTGAAAAATTTCCTATAAAAATAAGAAATTTTTGAAAAATTTCCTATAAAAATAAGAATTTTTTTGAAAATTTCCTATAAAATGAGAATTTATTCAAGAATTTTCTAAAAAAAAATAAGAAATTTTTGAAAATTTTCCTATAAAAATAATAAATTTTTGAAAAATTTTCTAAAAAAATAAGAAATTTTTGAAAAATTTTATTTAAAAATAAGAAGTTTATGAAAAATTTCTCACAAAAATAGGAAATTATTTTAAAATTTCCTATAAAACTAAGAAATTTTTGAAAAATTTCTTATAAAAATAAGAAATTTTTTTAAAAATTTCTTATAAAAATAAGAAATTTTTGAAAAATTTACTAAAAAAAAATAAGAAATTTTTGAAAATTTTCCTATAAAAATAATAAATTTTTGAAAAATTTTCTATAAAAATAAGAAATTTTTGAAAAATTTCCTTTAAAAATAAGAAGTTTATGAAAAATTTCTCACAAAAATAAGAAAATTTTTAAAAAATTCGTATAAAAATAAGAAATTTTTGAAAAATTTCCTATAAAAAAAAAAATAAATTTTTGAAAACTTTTCTATAAAAATAAGAAATTTTGGAAAAATTTCTTATAAAAATAAAAAATTTTTGAAAAATTTCCTATCAAAATAAGATTTTTTGGAAAATTTCCTATAAAAAAAATAATTTTTTTAAAAATTTTCATAAAAAAATAAGAAATTAAAAAAAAAATTCCTATAAAAATAATATTTTTGGACATTATCAAAAAAGCCATTTAGAAGTTTTTAAAAAAGCTTGTAGCTTTTTAGTCGGTCTCTTTGCTGTTTCTAATTCCTTTCTTTACTAATCATTTGTATTCATGTGTTGATTTCTGGTAACATACGGTATTTCTGCTTTTGATGCATTTAAAAAATATTATTCATTTCAGAAAAAATGATGGTCTGAGAAAACAAATTTTAATGCCAAAAACTTTCAATGTAACTCTAACGTAAGAAATACCTGAGAAAAAAAGAAATTACAGAATGAAAGAAACTAAAGTTATTTGAAAAATTGTGGGCTTAAAATTTAAATATGACTTAAATTGAATCTTTGATGATTATGATATAGGCTTTCTTTTGTACTGAAATAGCCTGATGTCCTAGCTTCTATAAACATTTCTAAGTCTCAAAATATCCTTACCCGAACTCAAATTATGACCAATTATATATAGCAACCTTTTAACTAAAAAAAAACTAAAAATTTAAGAGAAGTACGATCAAAATTATATATTTTAAAATTTTCTGTTGACCTTTCCTCATTAAATAATGCTGACATTTTTTCTGTCTACTTTTTTATCTTATCCTTCTATTTGTACTTCTAATTCTTCCTTATACACTTGAGAAATTTTAATCACGTGATTTTTTATTTATTTTAAAAGATTTTTCGTGTTTTCAAAATAAATCTCATGTACTTAAAAATTAGCCCTGATGGTTGTGCCAAACACGTTTATCAAACAATTTGAAGTGGTAAATACTAGAGAGAAAAAGGCAAATAACTCTTCTGGACTAGCTTTGGAAATGACAAAAATTTTTGAAATTTTTTTTTGAAAATTTTTGCCAACGTTCGCTAAATACATAATAATAAAAGCCAAATAACGTAAGAGAAAGAAATACATAACAATTTTAAGAAGAGCCAAAAGAAAAAAAGAAGTGAACTAAAACAAAAGAAATGGCAGGATTTTAAGGAAACGGTAGATTTTAAGCCAAAAACTATGCTTCAAAAATTATAAACTAAAGTGTAAACACTGAAAACTAAAATACTAAAAATAAGACCAGCAACATCTAAAGCTGTTGACATAATTCTTTGGCCAAAAACTGCTAAAAACAGATGAAAACAAACATTTTTTTCTTTTTTTTGAACATTTGGAAAAAACAAAATAGAAAAACTTTAGGCAAATAACTATAACAAATAACTAAATAAGAGTAAAATTATAATAAAAAGAAAAATAATTTAAGTTTTAATCATTTTAGCACTCAAAAACTACAGACAACCAAGATAAGAAGGAAAATAAGAAATTATTTTAAAATGATGAAGACTAAATCTTAGAAATTACCATTAACTTAATTGAAATAACAAAGCTTTTGTAATGCTGAATAATTAACCGAAATGTAAGCTTTAATAATCCTTATCTTAGTTTGAAATAAATTAAGTCAATGTAAAGTTATATACAATTAACTAAAGTAACCATATAATTAATATCAATCATACGCCACACTTCAAATTTTGAAAAATTAAATTTTCTCCCAAATAACCCCAAAAACTTAAAAAATGTTTTCCAAAAAGTAATAACCATAGAAATATACACTCAAATTGTTTTCTTTTTCAAAACGACAATATTCAATATTTTCTTCAAAAATGTCAAAATTTTTTTAACAAAAATCATGACATTTGCATATGTTTTACATTTTCTACTTAAAGCTTTCTTTTTATACACTAATCTTCCTATTCCTTAATTTTCTTTCTAATTATTTAATTTTATCCACTTTTTAACCCATCATCCACAACAAATATTAAAAATAACCTACAATTAATTCCGAGAAATTAGTTCTGCTTTATGTAAATTATAGGAATACTTACATTATGTTAAATACGATGGCTAGACCTGATGTTATTAACATTATAGTCGCGTCTAACTCGAAGTCCTGATTAATTATACGCTGTATGGCTATCCATACTAAAATGGCGGTAATAAACCAAATCATAACGACCGAAGCCAAAGCACCAATTACCTCAGCACGATACCAGCCAAAGGACATTCTAAATAAAAAGGAAAGAAAAATATTTAGTTAAACAAAAATAAACAATTATAAACTGCTTAGAATAAATTTTTAAAATACCTACGAAATTTAAAAATTTTCCTATAAAAATACGAAATTTTTGAAACATTTCTTATAAAAATGGGAAATTTTTGAAAAATTATATATCAAAAGAAGATTTTTAAAAATTTTCTATAATAATATGAAATTTTCGAAAATTTCATTATAAAAATAGGAAATTGTCGAAAAAATTTCCTATAAAAATAAGAAATTTTTAACAAATTTCTTATAAAAATAACAAATTTTTGAAAAATTTCTTATTTTTATAAGAAATTTCACAAAATTTTCTTATTTTTATAGGAAATTTTTTGAAAAATTATTTTTAAAAAATTTCCTACTTTTATAGGAAATTTTCCAAAAATTTCCTACTTTTATAGGACATATTTTAAAAATTTCCTATTTTTATAGGAAATTTGTTAACAATTTCCTACTTTTATAGGAAATTTTTCAAAAATTTCCTATTTTTATAGGAAATTTTTCAAAAATTTCCTATTTTTATAGGAAATTTTTCAAAAATTTCCTATTTTTATAGGAAATTTTTCAAAAATTTACAATTTTTATAGGAAATTTTTCAAAAATTTCCTATTTTTATAGGAAATTTTTCAAAAATTTCCTATTTTTATAGGAAATTTTTCAAAAATTTCCTATTTTTATAGGAAATTTTTCAAAAATTTCCTATTTTTATAGGAAATTTTTCAAAAATTTCCTATTTTTAAAGGAAATTTTTCAAAAATTTCCAATTTTATAGGAAATTTTTCAAAAACTTCCTATTTTTATAGGAAATTTTTAAAAAATTTCCTATTTTTATAGGAAATTTTTAAAAAATTTCCTATTTTTATAGGAAATTTTTCAAAAATTTCCTATTTTTATAGGAAATTTTTCAAAAATTTCCTATTTTTATAGGAAATTTTTAAAAAATTTCCTATTTTTATAGGAAATTTTTAAAAAATTTCCTATTTTTATAGGAAATTTTTCAAAAATTTCCTACTTTTATAGGAAATTTTTCAAAAATTTCCTATTTTTATAGGAAATTTTTCAAAAATTTCCTATTTTTATAGGAAATTTTTCAAAAATTTCCTATTTTTATAGGAAATTTTTCAAAAATTTACAATTTTTATAGGAAATTTTTCAAAAATTTCCTATTTTTATAGGAAATTTTTCAAAAATTTCCTATTTTTATAGGAAATTTTTCAAAAATTTCCTATTTTTATAGGAAATTTTTCAAAAATTTCCTATTTTTATAGGAAATTTTTCAAAAATTTCCTATTTTTAAAGGAAATTTTTCAAAAATTTCCAATTTTATAGGAAATTTTTCAAAAACTTCCTATTTTTATAGGAAATTTTTAAAAAATTTCCTATTTTTATAGGAAATTTTTAAAAAATTTCCTATTTTTATAGGAAATTTTTCAAAAATTTCCTATTTTTATAGGAAATTTTTCAAAAATTTCCTATTTTTATAGGAAATTTTTCAAAAATTTCCTATTTTTATAGGAAATTTTTCAAAAATTTCCTATTTTTATAGGAAATTTTTCAAAAATTTCCTATTTTTATAGGAAATTTTTCAAAAATTTCCTATTTTTATAGGAAATTTTTCAAAAATTTCCTATTTTTATAGTTAATTTTTCAAAAATTTCCTATTTTTATAGGAAATTTTTCAAAAATTTCCTATTTTTATAGGAAATTTTTCAAAAATTTCCTATTTTTATAGGAAATTTTTCAAAAATTTCCTATTTTTATAGGAAATTTTTCAAAAATTTCCTATTTTTATAGGAAATTTTTCAAAAATTTCCTATTTTTATAGGAAATTTTTCAAAAATTTCCTATTTTTATAGGAAATTTTTCAAAAATTTCCTATTTTTATAGGAAATTTTTCAAAAATTTCCTATTTTTATAGGAAATTTTTCAAAAATTTCCTATTTTTATAGGAAATTTTTCAAAAATTTCCTATTTTTATAGGAAATTTTTCAAAAATTTCCTATTTTTATAGGAAATTTTTCAAAAATTTCCTATTTTTATAGGAAATTTTTCAAAAATTTCCTATTTTTATAGGAAATTTTTCAAAAATTTCCTATTTTTATAGGAAATTTTTCAAAAATTTCCTATTTTTATAGGAAATTTTTCAAAAATTTCCTATTTTTATAGGAAATTTTTCAAAAATTTCCTATTTTTATAGGAAATTTTTCAAAAATTTCCTATTTTTAAAGGAAATTTTTCAAAAATTTCCAATTTTATAGGAAATTTTTCAAAAACTTCCTATTTTTATAGGAAATTTTTAAAAAATTTCCTATTTTTATAGGAAATTTTTCAAAAATTTCCTATTTTTATAGGAAATTTTTCAAAAATTTCCTATTTTTATAGGAAATTTTTCAAAAATTTCCTATTTTTATAGGAAATTTTTCAAAAATTTCCTATTTTTATAGGAAATTTTTCAAAAATTTCCTATTTTTATAGGAAATTTTTCAAAAATTTCCTATTTTTATAGGAAATTTTTCAAAAATTTCCTATTTTTATAGGAAATTTTTCAAAAATTTCCTATTTTTATAGGAAATTTTTCAAAAATTTCCTATTTTTATAGGAAATTTTTCAAAAATTTCCTATTTTTATAGGAAATTTTTCAAAAATTTCCTATTTTTATAGGAAATTTTTCAAAAATTTCCTATTTTTATAGGAAACTTTTCAAAAATTTCCTATTTTTATAGGAAATTTTTCAAAAATTTCCTATTTTTATAGGTAATTTTTCAAAATTTTCCTATTTTTAAAGGAAATTTTTCAAAAATTTCCAATTTTATAGGAAATTTTTCAAAAACTTCCTATTTTTATAGGAAAATTTTCAAAAATTTCCTATTTTTATAGGAAATTTTTCAAAATTTATTATTTTTATAGGAAGTTTTTCAAAAATTTATTATTTTTATAGGAAGTTTTTCAAAAATTTCCTATTTTTATATGAAATTTTTCAAAAATTTCCTATTTTTATAGGAAATTTTTCAAAAATTTCTTGTTCTTTAAGGAAATTTTTCAAAAATTTCTTGTTCTTTAAAGAAATTTTTCAAAAATTTCTTGTTCTTTAAGAAAATTTTTCAAAAATTTCTTATTTTTATAGGAAAATTTGCAAAAATTTATTTTTATAGGAAATTTTTCAAAAATTTCCTATTTTTATAGGAAATTTTTCAAAAATTTCCTATTTTTATAGAAAATTTTTCAAAAATTTATTATTTTTATAGGAAAATTTTCAAAAATTTACTATTTTTATAGGAAATTTTTCAAAAATTTCCTATTTTTATAGGAAATTTTTCAAAAATTTCCTATTATTATAGGAAATTTTTCAAAAATTTCCTATTTTTATAGGAAATTTTTCAAAAATTTCCTCTTTTTATAGGAAATTTTTCAAAAATTTCCTATTTTTATAGGAAATTTTTCAAAAATTTCCTATTTTTATAGGAAATTTTTAAAAAATTTCCTATTTTTATAGGAAAATTTTCAAAAATTTCCTATTTTTATAGGAAATTTTCAAAAATTTATTATTTTTATAGGAAGTTTTTCAAAAATTTATTATTTTTATAGGAAGTTTTTCAAAAATTTCCTATTTTTATATGAAATTTTTCAAAATTTTTTTTTTTTTATATGAAATTTTTCAAAAATTTTTTTTTTTTATAGGAAATTTTTCAAAAATTTCCTATTTTTATAGGAAATTTTTCAAAAATTTCTTGTTCTTTAAGGAAATTTTTCAAAAATTTCTTGTTCTTTAAAGAAATTTTTCAAAAATTTCTTGTTCTTTAAGAAAATTTTTCAAAAATTTCTTATTTTTATAGGAAAATTTGCAAAAATTTCTTATTTTTACAAGAAATTTTTCAAAAATTTCTTATTTTCATGGGAAATTTTTCAAAAATTTCATATTTTTATGGGAATTTTTCAAATATTTCTTATTTGTATAGGAAATTATTCAAATATTTCTTATTTGTATAGGAAATTTTTTAAAAATTTCTTATTTTTATAGTAAATTTTTCAAAATTTCTTATTTTTAAAGGAAATTTTTAAAAATTTCTTATTTTTATAGGAAATTTTTCAAAAATTTCCTATTTTTATAGGAAATTTTTAAAAAACTTCCTATTTTTATAGGAAATTTTTCAAAAATTTCCTATTTTTATAGGAAATTTTTCAAAAATTTCATGTTCTTTAAAGAAATTTTTCAAAAATTTATTGTTCTTTAAGGAAATTTTTCAAAAATTTCTTATTTTTATAGGAAAATTTGCAAAAGTTTCTTATTTTTACAAGAAATTTTTCAAAAATTTCTTATTTTCATGGGAAATTTTTCAAAAATTTCATATTTTTATGGGAATTTTTCAAATATTTCTTATTTGTATAGGAAATTTTTCAAATATTTCTTATTTGTATAGGAAACTTTTTAAAAATTTCTTATTTTTATAGTAAATTTTTCAAAATTTCTTATTTTTATAGGAAAATTTTAAAAATTTCTTATTTTTATAGGAAACTTTTTTAATTTTCTAAGAAATTTTTCCAAAATTTTATAAGAAAATTTTTAGTTTTCTTTAGGTCTTAAAGTTATGCTTTAGTTATGCTTTAGTTTAGTTATGTCCTATTTATTCAGCATAAATGTATGCCTTTATTGTTATGATTTATATTAACAATTAATATTTTTACAAATGCATACAATTTAACTAATTAGTTTTATTTAAGTTTTTTTTTAGAAAAATATTTAAATGTCTTAAACTCAGGTTTTTTCTGTTTAAGGAAGCAAATGACCTTTTTTACAAATGTCCATAAAAAATTGCTCTTACATTTGAGAGGCTTATGTATTTAATTTGTATTTTTGTTTTAGAAAATAAGAAAACTAAGAAAGTATTTTAATATACAAATGTATTTTGAGTTTGTTATTTTGGTTTTGAACAGCCTTGAAGTATGCAACAATCTAATAAAATAATTGCATAAATAAATTATACGTTTTTGTACGGACATTGCTGGTTATTTCGTTGGTATTCTAGGGATAAAGGAGTATTTTATTTGCAACAAAATAAAAATGGTGTTTGTTTAACAACAATTTATTAAATTTTAGATGCTTGAGGAACAACAACACTAGTAGTAACATGCTCTATATGCTACACTTTGTTGTTTTAGCAATCCCCTAAAGTATGCTTTAGAACTAAGTGTTATTTGGATGAAAGAGTGTATGTGTGTGTGTGTGTGAGTAAAAACAAATTCCTGTTAGCTTTTAGACTTGTGGCTTTTGTGGTGGAGTTCTAGAATTTTATATAAATCTACCAAAAATGTAAAAAACTCCAGGCATTTATAGTTGCATCTATAGCACAAGCTTTTGCTGGTAACGAGAGAAAAGCACTCCCAGGACTTTCCTTTAAATGACCACAATTTACAATGAAAATGAAATTTTGTGCTAAAATTGTAAATGTCTGTGTATTGTTTGTTGCATTTGTGATAAATTAGGCTTGTCAACTTTTAAGGGTAATTTCTAGCCTTTGCCAACAAACTGCACCCATTCTGCTCACTTAAAATGCTTATAGCATTTATAGGTATATTCACAAACTTGCTTTTATATGCAAATTTCAGGAAATATATTACAACAAATATATATTAAGGTTTGTCTTTTGCATACTTTCTAAAACAATTGTTTATTTTGGGCATAAATATTTTTCGAAAATAAGCAAAAATATTGTTCGCCAAATTAGTTGCCATATATTTTTCTCCACCACAAAAACTTTAATGCAATTTTCAAAAATATTCCCGAACAATTGCAAAATATAATAAAAATACTTGAAAACTAATATTATCCAGACATTAAGGCTAAAGTTAGCTTTTTCGAATTTTATTTACAAAACTCGAAAAGTAAGTGCAAAATGTTTTGTTTATAAAAAAAATAAAAATATAAAGCCTACATTAGGGCGTTTCACGTTTTTTGTAAAATGTAATTTTCTCTCCTTTTCTCTTTAAACTATGTAATTTTATTAGTTTCTTATAGAAAAGTTTCTTCAATTTTTCTATATTTTTAAGTAAATTGAAAATTACATTTTCATTTTGTTAAACAAACCTGCTGCCATAGTCATAACATACCAAATACTTTACTTATTTTTTTGCACACAATTTTCTATGCTATTTGCATACATTTAGGCTGAAACTTTAAATTTTCGTGTTTGCATTTGTAAGAGCAAAAGAGTTGAAATAGAAAAAGTTTGTGGCTTTTATTTACTTAGAAATTTTGAATGAAAAGTTTTAGTTTATGTTTAACAACAATTAATTTGTTTAATTTGTAAAATGGTGTAGAAACAACAAAAAATGACATTTAAAAGAGTTAAGTATATTTTAGGGAGAGCTTTAATACTAGAAAATTTGCACACTGTCTTGCGTTTCTATAGAAAAATTTTCGATAAAAAAATTTTTCTATAGAAAAATTTTCGACAAAAAAATTTTCTATAGAAAAATTTTCGATAAAAAAAATTTTTCTATAGAAAAATGTTCGATAAAAAAATTTTTCTATAGAAAAATTTTCGATAAAAAAATTTTTCTATAGAAAAACTTTCGATTAAAAAATTTTCGATAAAAAAAATTTTTCTATAGAAAAATGTTCGATAAAAAAATTTTTCTATAGAAAAATTTTCGATAAAAAAATTTTTCTGTAGAAAAAAAATTTTCGATAAAACAAATTTTCTATAGAAAAATTTTCGATAAAACAAATTTTCTATAGAAAAATTTTCGATAAAAAAATTTTTCTGTAGAAAAATTTTCGATAAAAAATTTTTTCTATAGAAAAATTTTCGATAAAAAAATTTTTCTATAGAAAAATTTTCGATAAAAAATTTTTCTATAGAAAAATTTTCGATAAAAAAATTTTTCTATAGAAAAATTTTCGATAAAAAAAATTTTCTATAGAAAAATTTTCGAAAAAAAAATTTTTCTAAAGAAAAATTTTCGATAAAAAAATTTTTCTATAGAAAAATTTTCGATAAAAAAATTTTTCTATAGAAAAACTTTCGATTAAAAAATTTTTCTATAGAAAAATTTTCGATTAAAAAATTTTTCTATAGAAAAATTTTCGATAATAAAATTTTTCTATAGAAAAATTTTCGATAAAAAATTTTTCTATAGAAAAAATTTTCGATAAAAAAATTTTTCTATATAAAAATTTTCCATAAAAAAATTTTTCTATATAAAAAATTTAAATAAAAAAATTTTTCTATAGAAAAATTTTCGAAAAAAAAATTTTTCGAAAAAAAAATTTTTCTATTAAAAAATTTTCGAGAAAAATATTTTCTATAGAAAAATTTTCGATAAAAAAATTTTTGTATAGAAAAATTTTTCGAAAAAAAAATTTTTCTATACAAAAATTTTCGATAACAAAATTTTTCTATAGAAAAATTTTCGAAAAAAAAAAAATCTACAAAAAAATGTTCGATAAAAAAATTTTTCTATAGAAAACATTTTCGATAAAAAAATTTTTCTAGAGAAAATTTTTCGAAAAAAAAAATTATTTTAGATAAAAAATTTTTTTTAGAAAAATTTTAGAAAAAAAATTTTCTTTAGCAAATTTTCGATGAAAAAATTTTCTTTTTAAAAAAATTTTTCTTAAAAAAAAATTTTTTAGAAAAATTTTCGAACAAAAAAATTTCTTTAGAAAAATTTTTCTTAAGAAAAATTTTCGATATAAATATTTTTGAAAATTTAGATAGAACAGATAGACAGACAAACGTACAGACAGACAGACAGACACTTTTGGTTTTTGAGCCAATATCAATCCTGATTTAAAACTGATGACTTAAAACTAAATAAATTTTAAATATAAGTTAACAGATTCTGCTTTTAACCTCTTTCTCCATGGAACATTATGACTAAGCTTCACAGGGAATTCTAGAAATTGCTAAAACTCCGAATTGAAGAAACTGAAGTTAATGCATATACTTTACAATTTCCATTTTTTACCCCAACGTCATCATTGCTGTGTTTTTTATAGTAAGCTTTTAGGCTGATTTTGTATTTAAGAGTGTAAGTGAGTGTGTGTATAAAGAGAAGAGTATATAGATTTTAGCATATTTAGTTTTTTAGTTGAATTTTTTTGTTGTCGTATTTTTTTTTTCCTTCTGTTTAGTGTATTTTTCCTATAAAACACATATTACTTTATATTTTGGTTATTTTTTTCTAGCAAATATTTGAAAAAACCCAAAAAATACCCAAAAACGAGTATAAGTGAGTAGCTTTGAATATTTTATGAAAATGAGATTGGTTTTTTCCTGTGCTGCTGTATACGAAAGTGTATATTTAGGTTCCGAGATGTGGGTTTGTTTGTTCTAACAGAAGCTGCTTATATGTTTGTGGTAGGCTTAAGCCTGGCAGACGGAGTCTTCTTCTTTTGGTTGTTTGTGGCCAAATGGGGTTTACTGACAAAGACTGACTGACTGCTGTTTCTCTACACACAAATAAAGTAAAATGTACATATATTTCTTTGCTAATTTGTTATGCCTGTTTTTATATGCAAAACAAACAGAACTGGAAAAAAATGGTAAAATAAGAAAAACATCGAAACATTATTTTGGTTTTTTATTGTTGACGTTATTTCTCTAAAGATTTGTTTATAAGTTTAAATTTATAATAAATGTGGATACAATATGCTCTAACACAAAATAGGAAAAAAATAAAGCGAGTAATATATAAAGTATTGCTTGGTAACTGCCTAAAATTATGCCACAAAAAATAAAAAAAGGAAATATATTAGTTTTTTATTTAAATTGTTTGATTTAAGCAAAAACTAAAAGAACTAAAATTTATATTATATCCGATAAAGTCTTCATTTCTCTATGACTATCAGTAGCAATATCTTGATTTACAATTTTTTTTACTAGCCTAACAGAAGAAATCTGCCGCCAAAAAGTCTTAAAGACGTCAAAAAGAAACTAAAATTTTCCACTTCAGTTCTTTTAAAGTTCTAGAAATTAAATTAATTAAACTCGTTGCATACTTGTAGGGTACTCGGTTTATTTTTTTAAAGTTCTTTCAGTTCTGTTCTAGTTCTGTTCTAGTTCTGTTCTAGTTCTGTTCTAGTTCTGTTCTAGTTCTGTTCTAGTTCTGTTCTAGTTCTGTTCTAGTTCTGTTCTAGTTCTGTTCTAGTTCTGTTCTAGTTCTGTTCTAGTTCTGTTCTAGTTCTGTTCTAGTTCTGTTCTAGTTCTGTTCTAGTTCTGTTCTAGTTCTGTTCTAGTTCTGTTCTAGTTCTGTTCTAGTTCTGTTCTAGTTCTGTTCTAGTTCTGTTCTAGTTCTGTTCTAGTTCTGTTCTAGTTCTGTTCTAGTTCTGTTCTAGTTCTGTTCTAGTTCTGTTCTAGTTCTGTTCTAGTTCTGTTCTAGTTCTGTTCTAGTTCTGTTCTAGTTCTGTTCTAGTTCTGTTCTAGTTCTGTTCTAGTTCTGTTCTAGTTCTGTTCTAGTTCTGTTCTAGTTCTGTTCTAGTTCTGTTCTAGTTCTGTTCTAGTTCTGTTCTAGTTCTGTTCTAGTTCTGTTCTAGTTCTGTTCTAGTTCTGTTCTAGTTCTGTTCTAGTTCTGTTCTAGTTCTGTTCTAGTTCTAGTTCTGTTCTAGTTCTGTTCTAGTTCTGTTCTAGTTCTGTTCTAGTTCTGTTCTAGTTCTGTTCTAGTTCTGTTCTAGTTCTGTTCTAGTTCTGTTCTAGTTCTGTTCTAGTTCTGTTCTAGTTCTGTTCTAGTTCTGTTCTAGTTCTGTTCTAGTTCTGTTCTAGTTCTGTTCTAGTTCTGTTCTAGTTCTGTTCTAGTTCTGTTCTAGTTCTGTTCTAGTTCTGTTCTAGTTCTGTTCTAGTTCTGTTCTAGTTCTGTTCTAGTTCTGTTCTAGTTCTGTTCTAGTTCTGTTCTAGTTCTGTTCTAGTTCTGTTCTAGTTCTGTTCTAGTTCTGTTCTAGTTCTGTTCTAGTTCTGTTCTAGTTCTGTTCTGGTACTATTGGAGTCTTTGTTCTGTTCTTTTGAATTCTATAATATTTTTCCACTAGTTTTGTCCTTCTTTCAAGATTTACATGTTAAAATCAATTACCTTTTGTGGTAAATTATGCGTTAACTATAATTTTATATATTTTTCTTTTGCCACATTTTACCTTTTCTTTGTTAACCTTGTACAAATTCCATGTCTAGATTAAGTTAAAAGAATAATCTATAAAAGTAATATCAAACAAACGACCCAAAATTTGTTTGAACAAATGAATTTCGTACAAATCTGTCGTTAAATTAAATGATCAAACATTAGGAAAAAGAACCAATAATTGAAAATATAAGAAAATAATATATTGAAGATTTTATAAATAAGTAAAAATAACCTTAAGGTCGTTTAGGGAACAAGAATTTTGAATTTATTGTTAAGAATAAGAAACACTTACCGTTGAGTTGAAGGTCGTCTCGCAATCCAAATGGCAAATAGTGAAATCATAAAACTGGCAAAATCCGTTAACAAATGAGCAGCATCTGTTGCAATTGCCGAACTATTGGACCAAATGCCACCTGAAAAAGTGAATATGGAAACAATGAAATAAAAAGGTTATTTTTTAAATTGTCTTAGGAAACAAAAGGAATTTAAAATGTTTTTCAAAGTTGTTGAACAAATGTAGGAAATTTTCATTTTCTATGTTACAAATGGAAAAGAATTTTAGCAAATCAATGGGTTTCATTCGATTTTCTAGGGAAACATAGAAAAGGTGGAGTTCTTTGGTTTATCACTTTGATATGTTGAACAGAAAAACGGAAATTTCTAGCATTTTTTTCCAAAGAGGCTGTTAGTTGTTTAAATGAGTGTTACAGAACTATAGCATACTTTTGGGTAATAGAGAAAATATCAACTTTTATTTTATGGCAAAGAGGGCAGGCTTTTACAATGACTGACATTTAGTTTAATGCTTTTAAAAACTATTGCATACTTTTTATAGTAAGGAAATTTTTAAAATAAAGCATACTTTTAGGTGGCTTTAAAATTGCTATATTAATGTTTAACTTAACTTTTTCCTTAAAAACTTAAACAATTTAAAAACTTTATTGAAACTAATTAAAAAAACAAATAATGCCCTCATACTCATTATAAAAGGAAAATGTGTTAAGTAATTTTTGGTTAATTTTCTACTCATTTAAATGTCATTAACATTTTTCCCAGAGACTTTTCCGTGCAAAGTTTTACATCTGAAAATCGTTGTTAACAAAAAAACTGTGTTCGCCTTGCAGTTTTTCCATTAATTTTCGCCATTTTTTTTTTCCCACATTTATTTAATATTCTTTATTTGTTTTATGTAAATACTCAAATAACACAATGGGAAACGAATTCATTAAAAAACTTACCCACAATTTCGCATATCATGAAAAATAAACACAAACCACTGGCTATAATCAGTTTACGACGGGCTTTTACATCTATACCTTCACTGCGTTGACGATGGCAATGATCACGCACTAAAAATAAAATTAAAAAAAAGAGAATATTATAAGTATGGCTGCAAAAAAAAATAACCTATTTGATTTTATATATTTCAGTTGTATGTGGCGAGAAAAAACGCGTCTTTTTTTCTGGCATAATAATTTTTTTAAGTGCTAAAAATAAAATAAACATTAAAAGTAAATTGAAAAAATAAAAAGTTCTGCAGAAAAACGTTAAACATACAATAAAAATTTTTGCGAAAATGTGGCCAACCAGCATATTCAGCGGATATTTGTGGGAGTTCAAAAAAAAAATGGTTGAAAATTACAATGAGTTTTTAAAAATAAAATAGACATGCAAAATTTCAAAGAATTTTTAGTGGCTTTGATATTTATACAATATAAATCGAAAATAGTGGTAAAATTTATAAAAATAGTTATTTTTCTTTAAAAAAATGTTTCCTGCAACATTTTTTGAGCATCACATTAAATTTGATTATTTTTACTCTAGCAACATTTTATATTTCAGCAACATTTTGAATTTTGTTCCTTTTTGTAGGCGACTTTTATATTATTATTATTATGAAAACCTTGAAACATTAAATAGTTAAAGTTTCTCTCTAGCAACATTTCTCTAGTTTAGCAACATTTTGAAATTTTTATGTTTCGGCAACAATTCTGCATCATATTTTAATAAAATTTGTTAAAATGACATATTACATGATTTTCGACTTTGAAAATATATAAAATAATGC
Organism: Stomorhina lunata; assembly: GCA_933228675.1. Taxonomy (NCBI): domain Eukaryota; kingdom Metazoa; phylum Arthropoda; class Insecta; order Diptera; family Rhiniidae; genus Stomorhina; species Stomorhina lunata. The sequence goes on along the minus strand of OW121741.1, from coordinate 4,423,177 downwards.
AAGTTTTACTCTAGCAACATTCTTTGGGCTTAGCAACATTTTGTTATGTTTTTTTTAGTTTTTACTGAAATCGTCATTTTTATACACTAGGACTTATGAGGCATACAAATTTTTGTTAAATGATGATAATTCCTCTTAGCAACATTTTATGTTTCATCAACATTTCTGAAGCATTATTTTTTTATACTTTTTTTTTAAAGTGACACATATTTCATGATCAAACCCGTAACAAATAAATAAGTGAATGTTTTTGTGCAACAACATTATTAAGGTTTGGCAACATTTTAAAATGTTTTTGTTTCGACAACATTTGTTTAAATAACATTCTATATAATTTCTGATTTCAAAAATACATAAAATAATGTAAGTTTCGCTCTAGCAACATTCTTTGAGTTCAGCAACATTTTGATATTATTTTTAGTTTTTTCTCAAATTCTCATTTTTATGATTTAAGTGACACGTATTTTATGATCAAAGACCTAAAAGCTAAATTAAAGTTTTTGGCAAGCAACATTCTTTAGGTTTAGCAACATTTTAAAATGTTTTTGTTTCAACAACATTTGTTTAAATAACATGTTACATCATTTTCCGACTTCAAAAATATAAAAATAATGCTAGAGCGAAACTACTCTAGCAATATTCTTTGAGTTTAGCAACATTTTGATATTATTTTTAGTTTTTCCTCGAATACTCATTTTTATGCATTAGGACTTATGAGACATACAAATTTTTGTTAGATACTGATAATTCTTCTATATGAACATTTTTATGTTTCAGCAACATGACAACTTATGAGATATACAAATTTTTGTTAAATGCTGATAATTCTTCTTTAGAAACATTTTTATGATTCAGCAACATTGAGCAAGATAAAGTTTTTTTTTGGGGACATATATTTTATGAATTAAAGCCTAACAAAAAAACTAATGAAAGTCTTTGTGCAGCAACATTTTTTATGTTTGGCAACATTTTTTTTTTACATTTTAAATAAAATGGAGCAAGTTTCGCCCTAGCAAGATTCTATCACTTAAGCAACATTTTGAAATTTTTTAGTATTTAAGTATAAATTCTGGTTTTATGAATTAAGTGTGGTAAGACATACAAATTTATGATTAATACTGATAATTCCTTTCGGTAGCAACATTTCATGTTTCAGCAGAATTTCTACAACATTTTGATTTTCCATGAATAAAGGCTTTTTTATGAATAAAACATACAACTTTATGTTTAATACTATTTATTTCATTCTATAGCAACACTTTATGTTTCAGCAACATTTTGATTTTTTATAATTTTTTAAGTGATATTTATTTTATGACTAAAGGACTAAAATATAAATAAAATAACAACAGTTTCCTTTTTGCAACATTTTTCAAATTTCTGCTCAATTTTTTTTTAATTTTTAGTACTTAGCAACATTTTTAGTATTCAGCAACATTTTTGTTTTTATACATGTCGTTTGAAATTCTCTTTTTTATAAACAAAATTTCAAATTTTTTTAAATGCTATAAATTTTATTTCAGCAACATGTTATGTTTCAGCAACATTTCTGCAACATTTTGTTTTTTATTAATTTATCTTAGCTGCTAAATATTTTATGATTTTAAGTTTGAAATATAAGTGTTACAATAAAATTTTTAATCTAGCAACATTTAGGACTTACAGCAACATTTTATTCATTCAATCTCTTAAGGTTTTAATTAGAAAAATAAGTGAGACAAATTTGATATTTAAAAAAGAAATATATAAATACTGCTTTGTTAAACTTATATCATTCAGCAACATTTCAATGCTTTTACGCCTGGTAACATGTTTAGCAACATGTTTTTGTTTTTTTTTTTTTGTTTTAATTTTTAAAAGTCTTTTAATTAAAAAATTCCTAATTTAGGAATTTAAACAAAAAGTCCTTCTTTCAAAATATTGTTTTCAGCAACACTTTAAAAATATTTTCTTTTCCACTAGCAACATTTTGTAAACTTAAATTTTCTTAAATAAATCCTCGTTTAAAATTTTCAAGATTTTTATTAAACGTCTGCACAAACTTACTACATTTTATAATGTTACAGAAATCTCATCTTGCAACAGTTTGGATTCCAGCAACATTTCTGTAGCCTTTAATTCCTTATAAACAACATTTTGTAAATGTATTTTGTCTAATATTTTCCAGCTTTGTATTTGTAAGTAAATACTTATTTTTAATAATAACATAATGTTGCAGTATATTTTGGACTTTTATTTTCTACCAACATTTATATTTCTTTAGCAACATTTATTTTTTAATTTTAGCTTAAATTACCGATTTTTGATCTTATCTTCTTAAGTAGTTTTACACTTGATTTTTCACCAATTTGCTTAAATCTGTCTTATTCTATTTCCGTCTTTCCTTTCTGTCTCTTTATAATCCATAAATCTTCTGATTAGTCTCATGTGCAAACATAAATCTTTTATATTTTTATTAACGTCTTTTTGAAAAAAAGGCGAATTGCAGTTTTTAAACTACTTTTTAGGCGATTAAAATATCGTATTTTTTTCATTTTTCAATTTATTTTATTATACAAAATTTTTTTGTTATTTATCCTTTTGCATATCATAGAGTCTATTAAATGCCTTTATTGCAACATGTCGCCGCCATATTTTATTGTTCTGCTCTTTTTCTCACACATATTTTCATTTGCAACATTGAAATTTTTTCTGAGCTAAATAAAAAAAATTTGTTGCTTTTGTAGAAATTTTTTCTTGCAGCTGCAACAAATGCTCTAGTGAAAATTTGCCATATTTGCATAAAAATGGTTTACAACAGAAAGATTCGAGGATGGGAAAGAAAAGAAGTTTGTTTTTTTTGCAAGTATTTTAAATCCAAATTAAATTCTTAGGATATTCAAATGGCTCCAGCAACAATAAACGCTGGGTAGAAAGTGGCTCTGGCTGTTTTCACAATGAAGTGCTGAAAACTCATACATTTTATATGAGTCTGACTTTTTCTTTGTTCTAGAGCAATTGTTTGTTTGAATGTTGGCAAAAAAGAATTTTCCTCTTTTTGTCACCATTTTTCCATTTTATTTGTTTCATATTCATTGGCGCATAAAATTCATTCATGAGCATCATCCCCCTGCGGCAGCTTTTAAAGAGTACAATTTAATTGATTTCTTTTTGTTTAACTTTTTTATTGAAAGTTCTTGGAGAACAGGTAGATGATAAAAGGGATTATTAAAGACAGATAAATTATTCTTTGATGTTTGCCATAAAAAAGATAAAAATGATAACCAAATTTTAAATTGTTCGCTTTTCTTTTAAAAATATTCCTACGAACTGACTTAAGCAACATTTTATGTTAAATCAGCATTTTTATGTTGCAGCAACATTTTATGTTGCCGCAGAAACAACCAAATTTATTGAAAATTATTTTATCTATCATAAAAATTTGTTGTAAATATTAAACATTGAGCAACTATATCAATTTTGTTTTCAGCAACATTTTTATTTCTTTGCAACATTTTCATAATTTTAACTCTTTTGTTCCTAGAAAACATTTAATTTAATTTTTGAAAACATTTTGTTCCTACAAAACATTTAAAATTATGTAAATGTTTTGTCTGATATAAATATATAACATATATACATAAATTTGTCAAAATTTTCTTTTAGCAACATTTGATGTCCAGGCAACATTTAAGTTTTCTTAAAATTTTATAATTTCTTTAAAGTTATATATTAAACAATGAAAAACTAACTCAATTTTGTGGCCAGCAACATTATTGATTTATAAGAAACTTATTTAAATTGTTGGTGATTTAATAATATTTTAACTGTTTTTGTCCAGTAAACACACAAGTTTGTCAAAAATATCGTTTCAGCAACATTTATGTCTATACAATATTTGAGTATTTTTTAAATAAAATATTTTCTTTGAAGTTTAACAAATACTTTTTTACATTTTCATAAAAATAGATGTTATTTCATTCGCAATTTAATTAAGTTTCTTAAAATTTTGAATATAAAGCACCTTACAAGATTTTGATCTTTAGCAACATTTTTGTTTCCTCAGCAACATTTTTCTTAAAAGTTTCTGCTGTCTATTAATTTTATAACATATTCATTTATGTTATAAAATTATAGAACGGAAAAATTTTTTAGAAAAATGTTGCTAAGGAAACAAAAATATTGCTTAAGCTTTAAATGTTGTTAAAAAAAAAAATATTAAAGCATTTTGTACTTCTGCCATATTTCAGTACTTCTGCAACATTTAGCTTTAACATAAATTTTATGCGAATTCTTAAGTTTCTTATTTAAATTTTCTGCAATTTTCGTTTTGTAAATTTTTACATTTCGGCAACATATTCTATATGTTAGCAACACTTAGTCTTATTAAGGTTTTATTAGAACTATGAAGTTCTTAAATCGAATTTGCCTAAACCTTGATTATTTTGTACTAAAAATATTTAATATTTCAGCAACATTTTTTTTTTTGTGTGATATAAAAATTAAGTTATATAAATTTGTTTCCAACTTTCAATATTTTGCTTTGCAACATTTTGTATCACAGAAACACTTTTGATTTCTTGGCAACATTTACCTCTTTTAATGTTTTTTATTGGAATTATTAATTTTCTAGTTTTGATTTGCCATAAATATTAAATATTTAGTTGTAGCAACATTTGCAGTTTCCAGCAACATTGTGTATCTCACCAACATTTAAAAATATAATTTCTCAAAATTTTTGTTATTATATCATTATATCATTAATGAGTTAATTGTGTTATTTTAACAAAAATTTCACTTTAGCAACATTCTATGTATCTGCAACATTTATATGTTCCTTGAGAAATCATATTTACTATTCAGTTATACATTATCCATTTAAAATTTGATTATTTTTATGATTTCTTACTCTGCTTATTTCTGACAACATTTTCAGTTTTTGTGAATTTCAATACTTGATAATATTTCTTTTATTCATGATTATTTTTACTATTAAAAAAAAACAAAAAATCTGATCTTTGCAACATTTTATATTTTCATAACATTTTGTATATTCTTGGCAACATTTTAATAAATTTCGAAATAAAAGGACTTTTCTCATTTTTTATAACTTTTGAGCTAAAAATTGCTTAAACAGGAAAAAAGTTTACTTCAGCAACATTTTTTAGACTCTTAGCAACATTTAGTTTATCTTAGATTTTATCAAAATTCACAAGTTTTTCTCTACTTAACTTAACTCAAAACAAACACTTACATATTATCTTAATGCAGAATAAATATTATTTGCAACATGTTGCGCAACTCATGAGAATTTGAATGGAAAAGAGTAAACAATAAAAATTTGTTATTTGTATATAAAAATTCATTATCACTTTTATTATTGAAACTTAAAAGGAAAAACTCTTCTTTTGAAGTTCATGAGTTGAAAAAGAAAACGAGAAACATTAAGAGAAATTTAAATTGTCTACTTTTAAGTTTATTTGAATATTTTGTTGTCTTTTCCATGTTCTCCTACACATATTCCCTTAAATAAAAGAACCCAGTGACTAAATATGTTAATAATTTTCTTTATGTATATAAAATTGTTGCAAAATGTTGCTGCCTTTTTTTTGCGTCTTATGCTAATTCTTTCTCTAATTTCCCACCTTTTTTCACTTTATATTTGAATATTATTTTCAGTCCCTTTATTATGTTTTTCTTTAATTTTTTTCGCTTTTCCCATAACATTTTCTTTTTTTCTGTGTGTAGCTGCTTTAAGCTTAATGTATGCATTGTTAACATGCAAACTGTTATGTGTCAAAAATACAACGTTAAACATTTAATTAATGCCAAACTTTTTTTTCTCCCATTTTGGTTTTTCTTTGTGGAAGTGTTTTTTTTTTTGTTATTATTTTCTTAAATGTATAATTTGCGTGCTGTTACACATCATTTATGTGTTTATTATATGGTTGTTCAGCACATGTATAAAGTCGACAGCAACATGTTGCTAATGTTGTAATAAAAAACTTTAATTGTGGTTTATTCAAATATTAATGTTTCAAGAGAAAAATGAAATGGGAAAAACATAAGTTATAATTTTTCAATATTTTATAGCATAAAATTTAAATTTTTTAATTAACAAAAATGTTAATTTGGCAATATTTCATGTTGCTGCAACATTTTGGTTTCGTTGGGAAATTCTAAAGTTTTTTATTTCAAGCTTTAATGAGCCCAAATTATTTTTATTTCTATTCTAGCAACATTTTTTGTTTTGTTTAGCAACATTATATTTTTTCTATCGTCATTCAGCTTTTGTAAAAACGTGTTGTAAATTACTTTATTTTTAGTCATACATAAGTTCAATTTTACTTTAATTGCCAAAAAATAAACTTTTAATATTTTTTGTTTCTGCAACATTTTAATTTTGGTAACATTTTTTAAAGCATTTCCAATTTTTTATTTCTTATACTAAAATAATTTACATTAATGAGCTTCAGCAAAATTAACATTTTCTTGACAACATTTTCACAAATTTTTCATATTAGTTGCATTTAATATAGCATTAAATGTGTCTGCAACATTTATTTTTTCTTCAACATTTTTTAATATAAATAAATAATTACTAAAATTATAATTAAACAATTATTCCGTAACATGTAAAATATATAGCAAAGACATCATTTTGTACTTAAGCAACATTTCTGTTTTCTTAGCAACATTTTTAACAGCAACATTTAAAATTTTTTGGCAACATTTTTTTTGTTCACAAATTTTTTATATATTTTATGTTTTACTTTTTGATCATTTCAGGAAAGTTTTACTGAATTTATCAACTAATTTTACCTAGCAACATTCAATGTTTCTGCAACATTTATTTTCTTTTTTCTGGAAAATTTCGCTGAATAAAAATTTTATAATAAAAATTAATAATTTATAAATAGTTTCTTAAAATATCAAATACATAGCATTTACAACATTTTTAGCTATGGCAACATTTCTGTTGGCTTGGAAAAATTTTGCTTAAACATTTCTACGATCTATTAAGATAATTGAAAAATTTTTTAAAATAAACATTGAATATCTAATATTAGCAATATTCCATACTTCAGCAACATTTCAGTATATCTGAAATATTTAGCCTTAACATAATTTCTATCCGATTTATTAAGTTTCTCATTTAAATTTTCCTTAAATATTACATATTTTAAGTATTAAATACCTTTTTAAGTTTCAGCAAGATATTCTATTTCTTAGCAACATTTAGACTGACTAAAAATTTTAATGGAATTATATAGTTCCTTAGCAAAATTTGCATAAAACATTGAATATTTTGAAGTTAAACAATTTAATGTTTCAGCAACATTTCTATTTTGTAGCTGAATTGACCTTTTTCAATATTTTTGTGGGATTTATAAATTTATTTTTAGTTTTAAATATTTTTGGCTAGCAACATTCTGTATTGCAGAATCACTCAGATTTCTTTGGCAACATTTGTCTAAACCAATGGTTTTTTTGTTGGAATTATACATTTTCCCGCTCCAATTTGCCTAAAATGTTAAATATTTAGCTCTAGCAACATTTCTTGTTTTATCAACATTTTTGTTTTCTTGGCAACATTTTGATTCCATACGGGATTTTGGAAAAATTAAAATTAATTGAAAATATTAAAAATTTGAAAAATTAGTTAGCATTATATGTTCCTGCAACAATTCATTCAATTTATAATACTTCTAAATTATTAATGGATTATTAAGTACAATAAACATTTTCCGTTTTAGCAACATCTTATGTAATCTGGCAACATGTTACTTTTTAAAAACTTTTTTTAATTTAAAAATACAAAAAACAAATTATTTTAGTTACAAAACTGCACCTTTTCCATCATTCAAAGTGTATTGCAACATTTGATGTTGCTGCAACATTCTCTAAATATTGTATTTTATTGTGCAAATAATCATTTTATATCTAATTTGATGTTGCTGTAACATTCTCTAAATATTCTATTGTATTGTGCTTAGGCAAATAATCATTTTATATCTAATTCGTTTGTTTCAAGTACTACTTTTGATTTCCATTTTCATATTTTTAGTCCTACTCAGTTTTGCTTTGAAAAAAACGCGTCAACTTTTGATGTTGCTGCAATATTATCTTAAGTTTCTCAATATACTATTTTAAGTCCGATAAATATTGTCTAGTACTAAAGCAAGTAACAATTTTAAATCTTATTCATTAGTTTCAAGTGCCCTTGATTTCCATTCCTCTGTTTTCAATCCTACTCATTTTTGCTTTGAAACAAATCGCGTTAGTATATTTTCTTTATCGTGCAAAATACTTGTTCATCTTAAACTCTAATAAAAAAAATATATTTTAAAATTTGCATAACTAAAAATTGAATTGTTTAACATTATTTGCATTTATTATAATCACTATAATAAATAATTAAGTTAAAGCAAAAAAATTTACCTGAAAACAGTCCGAGCTGCTCATTCTATAGTTTTTTCTATAAAAGTTTAATAGTTAAGTTCTTATTTATTTGATTGGTCTTGCTTAAAATATTTAAAACTTAGCAAAATTTACCCTTGGAGTCTCAGCAACATCTTACTTTTGTTGGCAACATTTTTGATTTTTACTTTGTTTTAAATTGTATAATTTTTTCAATTTACCTAAACTAAACCCAACTTTCCTAAAGCAAAATTTTGTGTTAGCAACATTTCTATATTCTTAGCAACATTTACATTTTTTCCTAATGAATAATTTTTTTTCATAACTCCTATACTTCCCAAAATATGTTTTTTTTGTTTCTAAAAATATTTGGTATTGGTAAGAAAAATTAAATTTTTCAGCAACAAAATTAAATTTGTTTTTCTGAAACATTTTGGTCTTCTTAACAAAATTTAATTTAGTTACAAAAAATGTAGGTTTTGCCTCATCCGTCGGTTCAATTTGATCAGAATACTAAATACTTAGGTCTAGCTTCATTTTAGGCTTTAGCAACATTTTTGATTTCTTGAGTCTTAATAGGTATTTAACTATTATTCATGTAAATACTTTTCAACATTCGAATGTTGGTGTTTTTTTTTTTTAAATGTTGCCAAAGCTAATTTTTATTGTTAATTAATATAAAAATGTTGCTATACATTTGGTTAATCTTGCTAAACATATTTACAACGTTTTCGAACACTACTTTAAAAGATTCTTATCACTTTAAAAGTCTTTCCAACAGCAACTACAGACTATCGGATCCTGTTTCTTAGGAGTCCCTTTTTGCTTTGCTTTACTTTTTTCTCTTTACAGAAAAAAAAAACTCTTGTTGAAAACCAATTAAATGTTATTAATAGACTCTGGCACAAACAACAGCTCAAAAGATAAAACTTTTAAAAGAAATTAAAAAAAAATGGCGGCAGTTAAATGCCAAAGAAATCAAAAAAAAGTACCAAAGATTTTGTATTTGTTCAGCTCTGTTGACTTGGTGGCATAAATTCTGAAACAACAGTTGTTGCCAATTGTTGCAACATTGAAATACAAATATTTTAACTACTTTTGTTTTATGCAACCCATTTTGAAGTTTAGGGTTAATGAAAATTGTTACTTTTGAAAAAAACTATGATTTTTTCTCTATATTACAGTGTACGACTAAGTTTTTATAATAATGACAATTTTTATTTCCAAACAAATTCAAATATTTAATTCGTTTCGGTTTGAAAGTCCTGTCTAGAAACAATTGCAAAATGTTGCTAAGGCTTAACAAATACAAATTTTAAATTTATATTTATATGATGTTAGTCTTCTTGCTGTTTTTGTTTTCTATTGTTGCTGCAACTTTTTGTTTTGCTACACAGTTACAAGTTTTTCTGAATTAAAAAAAATGTATATGGTTATGCTTAAAAGGACACCCAAAAGCCAAAGCAGTCGCCGCCAAAAAAAAACAAAGCAAAGTTTGGGCAAATAAAAACGACATCATAACAAAAGCGCAATGAGAAGGGGAATGAGGCTAAATGGAACAAGGAAAGCAGCAGAAAAAAATCGCTACACAAAACCAATTGCGGACGCGGTTGTAGGCCATTAAAAGTGCTTGTTGTTGAGCCTTTGCCACATGGGGTTTTATGGAATTTCAGAAGAACACTAGGACTTATAGATACAAACTGACAAGCATTTATATTTAAAGATACCCAGTACTTCAAAGTTAAAAGATTAACCCTCAAACTTTAAAAAGGGAGTGTATAACAGTTTTATAGTCGATATAACAGTTTTTTTACAAAAAAAAAATGTTGGTATAACAGTTTTTCTATAGAAAAAATGTTGGCATAACAGTTTTTCTATAGAAAAAATATTGGCATAACAGTTTTTCTATGGAAAAAGTGTTGGTATAGCAGTTTTCTACAGAAAAAGTGTTGGTATAACAGTTTTTCTATAGAAAAAGTGTTGGTATAACAGTTTTTCTACAGAAAAAGTATTGGTATAACACTTTTTTATAGAAAAAGTGTTGGTATAACAGTTTTCTTTAGAAAAAGTGTTGATATAACAGCTTTTCTATAGAAAAAGTGTTGGTATAACAGTTTTTCTATAAAAAAAGTGTTGGTATAACAGTTTTTCTATAGAAAAAGTGTTGGTATAACAGTTTTTCTATAGAAAAAGTGTTGGTATAACAGTTTTTCTATAGAAAAAGTGTTGGTATAACAGTTTTTCTACAGAAAAGGTGTTGGTATAACAGTTTTTTCTATAGAAAAAGTGTTGGCATAACAGTTTTTCTATAGAAAAAGTGTTGGTATAACAGTTTTTCTATAAAAAAAGTGTTGGTATAACAGTTTTTCAATAGAAAAAGTGCTGACATTACAGTTTTTCTGTAAAAAAGTGTTGGTATAACAGTTTTTTATAGAAAAAGTGTTGGTATAACAGTTTTTTATAGAAAAAGTGTTCGTATAACAGTTTTTCTATAAAAAAAAGTGTTGGTATAACAGTTTTTCTATAAAAACAAGTGTTGGTATAACAGTTTTTCAATAGAAAAAGTGTTGACATTACAGTTTTTCTGTAAAAAAAGTGTTGGTATAACAGGTTTTCTATATAAAAAGTCTTAGAATATTAATTTTTCTATAGAAAAAGTATTGGTGTATAAGTTTTTCTATAGAAAAGTTTTTCTTTACAATAGTTCTATTGGAGAACTGCTGAGTACTTAAACTGTAATACACAAACACTCTCTCATAATATTACTACGCACCGGAAGTGACCACGACGACAGTCATTTGTAAATAGTGGAAGTTAAAGTTGTTTGTAACATAAAACGGTGATCGTATGGAAAGGCGGACGGATGGAGGGTCAGACGGACGGACGGATGGGTAGACAAATATAACAACTGTATGCAAATTGTTGCAACCAAAAACATCAAACACTTGCACAAAAAGAGCCACATAAAAAGGACATGATAACATTGCCTTTAACAATAATACACAAGAGAAGGCAATGCAATTACCAAGCACAGTGGGGTAGTTAGAATAATGAAGAAAAAAAATCCTCTATAGGAATCTGGGAAAAATATGTAAATTCAAATCAATTCAAGGAAACCTACTATTGATTTACTACAATTACTAAAAATATCTCTTCTGGTTATAATCCTAAGGCGTTTCGGACTATAGTACAAATACATATTTATTTTCGATTCTGCCAAACTATAACCAAACTTCCATTTCTACCTTTATATTCGGACATTTAAAAAAATCTGTTGTCTCCTGCACAAACTTGCATAAACCTACAAAATTTAAATAACAAAAAGTAAATATTGTATTCATATTCCGTTTCCCTGTCCTGAGCCTCTTTCGAATACAATTGAATAAAATTGAGCAACATTTTTTTAACTTTTCTCCAAACACAAACATAAAAAAATACTATAGTTTAATACACTCAAAACATGTTTGGGGTTATTAAAATTACACAGAAAAACTGTAACAACTATAAAACAAAATTAACAAGAAAAAAAACCTTTGCAAGGAAATATCGCAGGGATAAATGAATATAAATATTTTTTCGGGCCAACAGAAAAAATATTTATATGAATACAAAAGAGTAAATGTTGCCAGTAAATTTAAAAGTAACAACATAAAGGAACAAATTGTTTTTGAGAAAAATTAACAAACAATAAACTAAAGACGTTTAACAAATAACAGACCAATTAATAAAATATTTAAATCAAATTTTTGAAACCCAATGGAAGTGTGGGTTTTTCTTTAGTTTTATTGAATTTGTATTGCACTAGTTCTTTTTTTAATCTTCTTCAAATCTGTTCTAGTTCTGTCCTAGTTCTGTTCTAGTTCTGTTCTAGTTCTGTTCCAGTTCTGTTCTACTTCTGTTCTAGTTCTGTTCTAGTTCTGTTCTAGTTCTGTTCTAGTTCTGTTCTAGTTCTGTTCTAGTTCTGTTCTAGTTCTGTTCTAGTTCTGTTCTAGTTCTGTTCTAGTTCTGTTCTAGTTCTGTTCTAGTTCTGTTCTAGTTCTAGTTCTAGTTCTGTTCTAGTTCTGTTCTAGTTCTGTTCTAGTTCTGTTCTAGTTCTGTTCTAGTTCTGTTCTAGTTCTGTTCTAGTTCTGTTCTAGTTCTGTTCTAGTTCTGTTCTAGTTCTGTTCTAGTTCTGTTCTAGTTCTGTTCTAGTTCTGTTCTAGTTCTGTTCTAGTTCTGTTCTAGTTCTGTTCTAGTTCTGTTCTAGTTCTGTTCTAGTTCTGTTCTAGTTCTGTTCTAGTTCTGTTCTAGTTCTGTTCTAGTTCTGTTCTAGTTCTGTTCTAGTTCTGTTCTAGTTCTGTTCTAGTTCTGTTCTAGTTCTGTTCTAGTTCTGTTCTAGTTCTGTTCTAGTTCTGTTCTAGTTCTGTTCTAGTTCTGTTCTAGTTCTGTTCTAGTTCTGTTCTAGTTCTGTTCTAGTTCTGTTCTAGTTCTGTTCTAGTTCTGTTCTAGTTCTGTTCTAGTTCTGTTCTAGTTCTGTTCTAGTTCTGTTCTAGTTCTGTTCTAGTTCTGTTCTAGTTCTGTTCTAGTTCTGTTCTAGTTCTGTTCTAGTTCTGTTCTAGTTCTGTTCTAGTTCTGTTCTAGTTCTGTTCTAGTTCTGTTCTAGTTCTGTTCTAGTTCTGTTCTAGTTCTGTTCTAGTTCTGTTCTAGTTCTGTTCTAGTTCTGTTCTAGTTCTGTTCTAGTTCTGTTCTAGTTCTGTTCTAGTTCTGTTCTAGTTCTGTTCTAGTTCTGTTCTAGTTCTGTTCTAGTTCTGTTCTAGTTCTGTTCTAGTTCTGTTCTAGTTCTGTTCTAGTTCTGTTCTAGTTCTGTTCTAGTTCTGTTCTAGTTCTGTTCTAGTTCTGTTCTAGTTCTGTTCTAGTTCTGTTCTAGTTCTGTTCTAGTTCTGTTCTAGTTCTGTTCTAGTTCTGTTCTAGTTCTGTTCTAGTTCTGTTCTAGTTCTGTTCTAGTTCTGTTCTAGTTCTGTTCTAGTTCTGTTCTAGTTCTGTTCTAGTTCTGTTCTAGTTCTGTTCTAGTTCTGTTCTAGTTCTGTTCTAGTTCTGTTCTAGTTCTGTTCTAGTTCTGTTCTAGTTCTGTTCTAGTTCTGTTCTAGTTCTGTTCTAGTTCTGTTCTAGTTCTGTTCTAGTTCTGTTCTAGTTCTGTTCTAGTTCTGTTCTAGTTCTGTTCTAGTTCTGTTCTAGTTCTGTTCTAGTTCTGTTCTAGTTCTGTTCTAGTTCTGTTCTAGTTCTGTTCTAGTTCTGTTCTAGTTCTGTTCTAGTTCTGTTCTAGTTCTGTTCTAGTTCTGTTCTAGTTCTGTTCTAGTTCTGTTCTAGTTCTGTTCTAGTTCTGTTCTAGTTCTGTTCTAGTTCTGTTCTAGTTCTGTTCTAGTTCTGTTCTAGTTCTGTTCTAGTTCTGTTCTAGTTCTGTTCTAGTTCTGTTCTAGTTCTGTTCTAGTTCTGTTCTAGTTCTGTTCTAGTTCTGTTCTAGTTCTGTTCTAGTTCTGTTCTAGTTCTGTTCTAGTTCTGTTCTAGTTCTGTTCTAGTTCTGTTCTAGTTCTGTTCTAGTTCTGTTCTAGTTCTGTTCTAGTTCTGTTCTAGTTCTGTTCTAGTTCTGTTCTAGTTCTGTTCTAGTTCTGTTCTAGTTCTGTTCTAGTTCTGTTCTAGTTCTGTTCTAGTTCTGTTCTAGTTCTGTTCTAGTTCTGTTCTAGTTCTGTTCTAGTTCTGTTCTAGTTCTGTTCTAGTTCTGTTCTAGTTCTGTTCTAGTTCTGTTCTAGTTCTGTTCTAGTTCTGTTCTAGTTCTGTTCTAGTTCTGTTCTAGTTCTGTTCTAGTTCTGTTCTAGTTCTGTTCTAGTTCTGTTCTAGTTCTGTTCTAGTTCTGTTCTAGTTCTGTTCTAGTTCTGTTCTAGTTCTGTTCTAGTTCTGTTCTAGTTCTGTTCTAGTTCTGTTCTAGTTCTGTTCTAGTTCTGTTCTAGTTCTGTTCTAGTTCTGTTCTAGTTCTGTTCTAGTTCTGTTCTAGTTCTGTTCTAGTTCTGTTCTAGTTCTGTTCTAGTTCTGTTCTAGTTCTGTTCTAGTTCTGTTCTAGTTCTGTTCTAGTTCTGTTCTAGTTCTGTTCTAGTTCTGTTCTAGTTCTGTTCTAGTTCTGTTCTAGTTCTGTTCTAGTTCTGTTCTAGTTCTGTTCTAGTTCTGTCCTAGTTCTGTTCTAGTTCTGTTCTAGTTCTGTTCTAGTTCTGTTCTAGTTCTGTTCTAGTTCTGTTCTAGTTCTGTTCTAGTTCTGTTCTAGTTCTGTTCTAGTTCAGTTCTAGTTCTGTTCTAGTTCTGTTCTAGTTCTGTTCTAGTTCTGTTCTAGTTCTGTTCTAGTTCTGTTCTAGTTCTGTTCTAGTTCTGTTCTAGTTCTGTTCTAGTTCTGTTCTAGTTCTGTTCTAGTTCTGTTCTAGTTCTGTTCTAGTTCTGTTCTAGTTCTGTTCTAGTTCTGTTCTAGTTCTGTTCTAGTTCTGTTCTAGTTCTGTTCTAGTTCTGTTCTAGTTCTGTTCTAGTTCTGTTCTAGTTCTGTTCTAGTTCTGTTCTAGTTCTGTTCTAGTTCTGTTCTAGTTCTGTTCTAGTTCTGTTCTAGTTCTGTTCTAGTTCTGTTCTAGTTCTGTTCTAGTTCTGTTCTAGTTCTGTTCTAGTTCTGTTCTAGTTCTGTTCTAGTTCTGTTCTAGTTCTGTTCTAGTTCTGTTAGATCTATTTATTTCTAAATCTGCTATGTGTCCATTTTCTTTTCATTTCAAGTCTCTTTTAGTTCCGTTTCATTGCCTTATTTAATTTTCTTAATGTAGTTTTTGATTTTTCCACTTACTTTTTGGTATCTCCTGGCCATGAAGTCACAAATCCCTTGAACATTTATGGCTGGTTTTATTATTTTATTTATGACTTTTCTTTGGCTCATAAACACTTGTCGTTATTATTTCTTATAATTTACTAGAAAACTTTATTTATTTCCTTTTTTGATTATTTTTTTAATATTTTTTCTGTTGTTGCCTTAATTTCTTTTTGGCGTTTGTTGGACTGATATATATTTGCACTTAACTAACCTTAGCCAATTGAGTTTAATATTGTTACTATTACCACCTTCTAAATTGCCGACATTTAGGGTCAATTTAACGTTTTGCCTCATAATACCGATTTCTTCTTGTTGCTTTCATTATAAGCGACATTTAGCGAAATGAACTCGAAACAGCGATGGAGATGATTATGACGATGACTGCGACAACAACAGCAACAACAACTGTAACGACACCGATTTCGAATATTCAACTGTTACAAAAAAATAGCCCTTAAGTCTGTTTTACTACTTTCCAGCGTTTCTACTCATCTGTGACTGACGATTTGTTTTTTTGTTGTGTTTAATGGAAATGACTGAATTGAGTGGCGGTATTGACTGAATGGAGGCGAAATGTAGGTTGTTGTAGTAGTTTTTATTAATGTTGCCATTTGCTATTATCGCGCTATTACACTTACAACATTTTAGAATACGAAAATTGATAAAGGGTTTCTTAAAAGTTGATAAACATTAACATCTTATATTCTTTCGAATGAAATATTTAACACAACTTTTGCAAACTTTTCCAACCACCTCAAAAGTACAAAGGAGGAAGCGGCAAAATCAAGAGGTTTGGGTGTAGAACTTGTAAGTACAAAAGGAAAACTCAATAAAAATAATCGTAATGACGAGTTAAGGTAAAATAAAGTAAATTAAACTGAATTGAATTACAACGAAAATTAAAACAGCAAAAAAATCCAAAACACGGAAAGTAATAGTTAAATGTAATTGTTTTACTTTGGTTTTTATTCTTAACTGATTCGAGTTGTAAAATAATTTCAGAAGAGGTGATAAATACCGAAAGAAAATATAATATCAAATCAACATGAAAAACATTTTGATTTCAGGTCGTCCTTAATTTCCTAAATGCAACATAGTTTCAGGTTAAAATAAAAGCAAATCATATTGATCATGAAAGAGATCAATAAAATATAACTTTACTTGTTAGGAATATTGAAAAAGATTCAACAAAACAAACTATATCATCTAGATTTTAACAGATTTTACAATATTTTTTCTCTATGTGTAAAGACATTAAAATTTCTACTTATTTGCGACTTTGAGCATAAAGTAATTAGAATAATTGGATGCTATAATATCGGTGAGATAATAGTATCTTATTTGCCCTAACACAAAAACTGATTTAGACACTTAAAAGGCACAAAGTAAAAGAAAACTGAAAGCGTAGGAAAAATTATAAATAACTAAGAGAAACAATATTTGTAAACAAATTATAAAAACTTTACGGGAAAAAAACTTACACAGAAGGTCATCATCAAGATTAACAAAGCAAATGCAGTAGAAACAGTACTAAAACGGGTTTACTACTAGAAACAGAACACAACTAGAACAGAACTAGAACAAAACTAGAACAGAACTAGAACAGAACTAGAACAGAACTAGAACAGAACTAGAACAGAACTAGAACAGAACTAGAACAGAACTAGAACAGAACTAGAACAGAACTAGAACAGAACTAGAACAGAACTAGAACAGAACTAGAACAGAACTAGAACAGAACTAGAACAGAACTAGAACAGAACTAGAATAGAACTAGAACAGAACTAGAACAGAACTAGAACAGAACTAGAACAGAACTAGAACAGAACTAGAACAGAACTAGAACAGAACTAGAACAGAACTAGAACAGAACTAGAATAGAACTAGAACAGAACTAGAACAGAACTAGAACAGAACTAGAACAGAACTAGAACAGAACTAGAACAGAACTAGAACAGAACTAGAACAGAACTAGAACAGAACTAGAACAGAACTAGAACAGAACTAGAACAGAACTAGAACAGAACTAGAACAGAACTAGAACAGAACTAGAACAGAACTAGAACAGAACTAGAACAGAACTAGAACAGAACAGAACTAGAACAGAACTAGAACAGAACTAGAACAGAACTAGAACAGAACTAGAACAGAACTAGAACAGAACTAGAACAGAACTAGAACAGAACTAGAACAGAACTAGAACAGAACTAGAACAGAACTAGAACAGAACTAGAACAGAACTAGAACAGAACTAGAACAGAACTAGAACAGAACTAGAACAGAACTAGAACAGAACTAGAACAGAACTAGAACAGAACTAGAACAGAACTAGAACAGAACTAGAACAGAACTAGAACAGAACTAGAACAGAACTAGAACAGAACTAGAACAGAACTAGAACAGAACTAGAACAGAACTAGAACAGAACTAGAACAGAACTAGAACAGAACTAGAACAGAACTAGAACAGAACTAGAACAGAACTAGAACAGAACTAGAACAGAACTAGAACAGAACTAGAACAGAACTAGAACAGAACTAGAACAGAACTAGAACAGAACTAGAACAGAACTAGAACAGAACTAGAACAGAACTAGAACAGAACTAGAACAGAACTAGAACAGAACTAGAACAGAACTAGAACAGAACTAGAACAGAACTAGAACAGAACTAGAACAGAACTAGAACAGAACTAGAACAAGAACTAGAACAGAACTAGAACAGAACTAGAACAGAACTAGAACAGAACTAGAACAGAACTAGAACAGAACTAGAACAGAACTAGAACAGAACTAGAACAGAACTAGAACAGAACTAGAACAGAACTAGAACAGAACTAGAACAGAACTAGAAAGACTAGAACAGAACTAGAACAGAACTAGAACAGAACTAGAACAGAACTAGAACAGAACTAGAACAGAACTAGAACAGAACTAGAACAGAACTAGAACAGAACTAGAACAGAACTAGAACAGAACTAGAACAGAACTAGAACAGAACTAGAACAGAACTAGAACAGAACTAGAACAGAACTAGAACAGAACTAGAACAGAACTAGAACAGAACTAGAACAGAACTAGAACAGAACTAGAACAGAACTAGAACAGAACTAGAACAGAACTAGAACAGAACTAGAACAGAACTAGAACAGAACTAGAACAGAACTAGAACAGAACTAGAACAGAACTAGAACAGAACTAGAACAGAACTAGAACAGAACTAGAACAGAACTAGAACAGAACTAGAACAGAACTAGAACAGAACTAGAACAGAACTAGAACAGAACTAGAACAGAACTAGAACAGAACTAGAACAGAACTAGAACAGAACTAGAACAGAACTAGAACAGAACTAGAACAGAACTAGAACAGAACTAGAACAGAACTAGAACAGAACTAGAACAGAACTAGAACAGAACTAGAACAGAACTAGAACAGAACTAGAACAGAACTAGAACAGAACTAGAACAGAACTAGAACAGAACTAGAACAGAACTAGAACAGAACTAGAACAGAACTAGAACAGAACTAGAACAGAACTAGAACAGAACTAGAACAGAACTAGAACAGAACTAGAACAGAACTAGAACAGAACTAGAACAGAACTAGAACAGAACTAGAACAGAACTAGAACAGAACTAGAACAGAACTAGAACAGAACTAGAACAGAACTAGAACAGAACTAGAACAGAACTAGAACAGAACTAGAACAGAACTAGAACAGAACTAGAACAGAACTAGAACAGAACTAGAACAGAACTAGAACAGAACTAGAACAGAACTAGAACAGAACTAGAACAGAACTAGAACAGAACTAGAACAGAACTAGAACAGAACTAGAACAGAACTAGAACAGAACTAGAACAGAACTAGAACAGAACTAGAACAGAACTAGAACAGAACTAGAACAGAACTAGAACAGAACTAGAACAGAACTAGAACAGAACTAGAACAGAACTAGAACAGAACTAGAACAGAACTAGAACAGAACTAGAACAGAACTAGAACAGAACTAGAACAGAACTAGAACAGAACTAGAACAGAACTAGAACAGAACTAGAACAGAACTAGAACAGAACTAGAACAGAACTAGAACAGAACTAGAACAGAACTAGAACAGAACTAGAACAGAACTAGAACAGAACTAGAACAGAACTAGAACAGAACTAGAACAGAACTAGAACAGAACTAGAACAGAACTAGAACAGAACTAGAACAGAACTAGAACAGAACTAGAACAGAACTAGAACAGAACTAGAACAGAACTAGAACAGAACTAGAACAGAACTAGAACAGAACTAGAACAGAACTAGAACAGAACTAGAACAGAACTAGAACAGAACTAGAACAGAACTAGAACAGAACTAGAACAGAACTAGAACAGAACTAGAACAGAACTAGAACAGAACTAGAACAGAACTAGAACAGAACTAGAACAGAACTAGAACAGAACTAGAACAGAACTAGAACAGAACTAGAACAGAACTAGAACAGAACTAGAACAGAACTAGAACAGAACTAGAACAGAACTAGAACAGAACTAGAACAGAACTAGAACAGAACTAGAACAGAACTAGAACAGAACTAGAACAGAACTAGAACAGAACTAGAACAGAACTAGAACAGAACTAGAACAGAACTAGAACAGAACTAGAACAGAACTAGAACAGAACTAGAACAGAACTAGAACAGAACTAGAACAGAACTAGAACAGAACTAGAACAGAACTAGAACAGAACTAGAACAGAACTAGAACAGAACTAGAACAGAACTAGAACAGAACTAGAACAGAACTAGAACAGAACTAGAACAGAACTAGAACAGAACTAGAACAGAACTAGAACAGAACTAGAACAGAACTAGAACAGAACTAGAACAGAACTAGAACAGAACTAGAACAGAACTAGAACAGAACTAGAACAGAACTAGAACAGAACTAGAACAGAACTAGAACAGAACTAGAACAGAACTAGAACAGAACTAGAACAGAACTAGAACAGAACTAGAACAGAACTAGAACAGAACTAGAACAGAACTAGAACAGAACTAGAACAGAACTAGAACAGAACTAGAACAGAACTAGAACAGAACTAGAACAGAACTAGAACAGAACTAGAACAGAACTAGAACAGAACTAGAACAGAACTAGAACAGAACTAGAACAGAACTAGAACAGAACTAGAACAGAACTAGAACAGAACTAGAACAGAACTAGAACAGAACTAGAACAGAACTAGAACAGAACTAGAACAGAACTAGAACAGAACTAGAACAGAACTAGAACAGAACTAGAACAGAACTAGAACAGAACTAGAACAGAACTAGAACAGAACTAGAACAGAACTAGAACAGAACTAGAACAGAACTAGAACAGAACTAGAACAGAACTAGAACAGAACTAGAACAGAACTAGAACAGAACTAGAACAGAACTAGAACAGAACTAGAACAGAACTAGAACAGAACTAGAACAGAACTAGAACAGAACTAGAACAGAACTAGAACAGAACTAGAACAGAACTAGAACAGAACTAGAACAGAACTAGAACAGAACTAGAACAGAACTAGAACAGAACTAGAACAGAACTAGAACAGAACTAGAACAGAACTAGAACAGAACTAGAACAGAACTAGAACAGAACTAGAACAGAACTAGAACAGAACTAGAACAGAACTAGAACAGAACTAGAACAGAACTAGAACAGAACTAGAACAGAACTAGAACAGAACTAGAACAGAACTAGAACAGAACTAGAACAGAACTAGAACAGAACTAGAACAGAACTAGAACAGAACTAGAACAGAACTAGAACAGAACTAGAACAGAACTAGAACAGAACTAGAACAGAACTAGAACAGAACTAGAACAGAACTAGAACAGAACTAGAACAGAACTAGAACAGAACTAGAACAGAACTAGAACAGAACTAGAACAGAACTAGAACAGAACTAGAACAGAACTAGAACAGAACTAGAACAGAACTAGAACAGAACTAGAACAGAACTAGAACAGAACTAGAACAGAACTAGAACAGAACTAGAACAGAACTAGAACAGAACTAGAACAGAACTAGAACAGAACTAGAACAGAACTAGAACAGAACTAGAACAGAACTAGAACAGAACTAGAACAGAACTAGAACAGAACTAGAACAGAACTAGAACAGAACTAGAACAGAACTAGAACAGAACTAGAACAGAACTAGAACAGAACTAGAACAGAACTAGAACAGAACTAGAACAGAACTAGAACAGAACTAGAACAGAACTAGAACAGAACTAGAACAGAACTAGAACAGAACTAGAACAGAACTAGAACAGAACTAGAACAGAACTAGAACAGAACTAGAACAGAACTAGAACAGAACTAGAACAGAACTAGAACAGAACTAGAACAGAACTAGAACAGAACTAGAACAGAACTAGAACAGAACTAGAACAGAACTAGAACAGAACTAGAACAGAACTAGAACAGAACTAGAACAGAACTAGAACAGAACTAGAACAGAACTAGAACAGAACTAGAACAGAACTAGAACAGAACTAGAACAGAACTAGAACAGAACTAGAACAGAACTAGAACAGAACTAGAACAGAACTAGAACAGAACTAGAACAGAACTAGAACAGAACTAGAACAGAACTAGAACAGAACTAGAACAGAACTAGAACAGAACTAGAACAGAACTAGAACAGAACTAGAACAGAACTAGAACAGAACTAGAACAGAACTAGAACAGAACTAGAACAGAACTAGAACAGAACTAGAACAGAACTAGAACAGAACTAGAACAGAACTAGAACAGAACTAGAACAGAACTAGAACAGAACTAGAACAGAACTAGAACAGAACTAGAACAGAACTAGAACAGAACTAGAACAGAACTAGAACAGAACTAGAACAGAACTAGAACAGAACTAGAACAGAACTAGAACAGAACTAGAACAGAACTAGAACAGAACTAGAACAGAACTAGAACAGAACTAGAACAGAACTAGAACAGAACTAGAACAGAACTAGAACAGAACTAGAACAGAACTAGAACAGAACTAGAACAGAACTAGAACAGAACTAGAACAGAACTAGAACAGAACTAGAACAGAACTAGAACAGAACTAGAACAGAACTAGAACAGAACTAGAACAGAACTAGAACAGAACTAGAACAGAACTAGAACAGAACTAGAACAGAACTAGAACAGAACTAGAACAGAACTAGAACAGAACTAGAACAGAACTAGAACAGAACTAGAACAGAACTAGAACAGAACTAGAACAGAACTAGAACAGAACTAGAACAGAACTAGAACAGAACTAGAACAGAACTAGAACAGAACTAGAACAGAACTAGAACAGAACTAGAACAGAACTAGAACAGAACTAGAACAGAACTAGAACAGAACTAGAACAGAACTAGAACAGAACTAGAACAGAACTAGAACAGAACTAGAACAGAACTAGAACAGAACTAGAACAGAACTAGAACAGAACTAGAACAGAACTAGAACAGAACTAGAACAGAACTAGAACAGAACTAGAACAGAACTAGAACAGAACTAGAACAGAACTAGAACAGAACTAGAACAGAACTAGAACAGAACTAGAACAGAACTAGAACAGAACTAGAACAGAACTAGAACAGAACTAGAACAGAACTAGAACAGAACTAGAACAGAACTAGAACAGAACTAGAACAGAACTAGAACAGAACTAGAACAGAACTAGAACAGAACTAGAACAGAACTAGAACAGAACTAGAACAGAACTAGAACAGAACTAGAACAGAACTAGAACAGAACTAGAACAGAACTAGAACAGAACTAGAACAGAACTAGAACAGAACTAGAACAGAACTAGAACAGAACTAGAACAGAACTAGAACAGAACTAGAACAGAACTAGAACAGAACTAGAACAGAACTAGAACAGAACTAGAACAGAACTAGAACAGAACTAGAACAGAACTAGAACAGAACTAGAACAGAACTAGAACAGAACTAGAACAGAACTAGAACAGAACAGAACTAGAACAGAACTAGAACAGAACTAGAACAGAACTAGAACAGAACTAGAACAGAACTAGAACAGAACTAGAACAGAACTAGAACAGAACTAGAACAGAACTAGAACAGAACTAGAACAGAACTAGAACAGAACTAGAACAGAACTAGAACAGAACTAGAACAGAACTAGAACAGAACTAGAACAGAACTAGAACAGAACTAGAACAGAACTAGAACAGAACTAGAACAGAACTAGAACAGAACTAGAACAGAACTAGAACAGAACTAGAACAGAACTAGAACAGAACTAGAACAGAACTAGAACAGAACTAGAACAGAACTAGAACAGAACTAGAACAGAACTAGAACAGAACTAGAACAGAACTAGAACAGAACTAGAACAGAACTAGAACAGAACTAGAACAGAACTAGAACAGAACTAGAACAGAACTAGAACAGAACTAGAACAGAACTAGAACAGAACTAGAACAGAACTAGAACAGACCTAGAACAGAACTAGAACAGAACTAGAACAGAACTAGAACAGAACTAGAACAGAACTAGAACAGAAATAGAACAGAACTAGAACAGAACCAGACCACAAGTTAACTGAACTTGAAGATAACTTAAACAAAACTTAAATATTTACCTTAATTACAGATCATTTAACTTGATAGGTCTTAAATTATTGCCTCCACTTCCCCTCTTGGTTAGCCAAAAATTCTATCATATCAATATTTTCTAAATAAATAAATCACTTTATACATGTCTAGACTTTAAATGAAGAAATTTTTTATGTTAATAAAACGAAATGGCATTCAAATTCACTCTCTGACATGAAAGATAATTTGAAACAATGACTCCGCCATCATCCTGGCAGATGTCGAAGATGAAATTGTTGGAATACCAAAAAACATTAAACATTTTCTTTTCTACTTTTTCCATTATCATATAAAATATTGATTTTATCTGTGCAAATTCGTGCTGAAATAAATTTTTCTTTATTATTAACCAAAAGAAGGTAGAATGGAGGTTTGGTTGAGAGTTTATTTAAATTATGTAAATGATCTAAATTGAAATACAAGCTGATAAAATTTCAATTAAAATCATTTCATTTAGAGGTGGGATATCAATTCCTTTCATATCGTTTTTTTTTTTTCTTATATTTTTGGTGTAAAAAGGAAACAGGAAACTCTAAAGGAATTAATGTTAAATCATTTTAAAACAATGAAGAGATTTTTGTTTTCAAAACCTGAAATACATTGATATAATGTCGATAACTCTCAGGGTAATTTATACGAACTCTCGGACATCCTTTTTAATTTTTCAGTAGAGACAGTAAATAATAGTTAGATTTAACAAAAGGTCAGCAATGTAATGACAGACGGATGGACGGACGAAAAGAGAGAGTTGTGTTGACTTTTACATTGTTTCCAGGGATACTTTTTTAATCATCGAAAATAAAAACCACAGGTTTCTTTTTAGATTAACATGGCTGTAGAATTTGATACATACGATTTCTAGGGGAATGTTGAGTTCATTACAATTAATGTAACATTTTTTAACAAGAGAATTTTATGGTTTTGAGTTACAAAAAATTTTAATGAGCAATGAAGAGAAATTATGACAGAATTGGAATAGTTAACAATGTTTAATGATAAGCAACATGTTGCTAAGGGAAAAAAATTAACATAATAGAAAACCAAATTAAACATTAAGCTTTTCATATTCTTGGTATTTTTGTTTCGCCTACAACTTGTGGTTGTTATCAACAAGTTGTGGTTGTTATCAACATGTTGATAGAAAATTTTTTTCATTCAATTTAGTAATACAATTCAAACACGAAGTAAACTTTTTTAACTCTTGTTTATATGTTATTCCAGATACAACAAATGACTTAATATAAGTTATTTTTCTGTTGCAACTCATTATCTACTAACTAAGTATCCTTTAGCAACACGTTTCTTAAGAACATTAAGTTAATTTAATACAGCAAACATAACTTTTTAGTGTTTCTGGATATATGAGCAACTACTGGCTAAACAATTTTCTTCTGCAACATGATGCTGGCATTATTTTCTTAAAAATCCACAAGTTTTCTTTGAAATAACTAAATGATTTAATTTTTCAAATATACTTTAAAACAAATTCTTGATATTTATATAAGTTATCAATAAGAAAATTATTTCTGCAACATGTTGCTAACAGAATATTTTTAGTCTTCATTAAGTTTTTAAAACTATATAAAGTTTTAAAATAAAGGAACTTTTCTAAAAGCTTAGCACTCTTCAAATCGCTAAAAAAATATTTATTCTAAAAAAATGTTGATGATAACACGTTCCGGATAATCTTTAAGTTAGTGAATCCAAATGCAATTGATAAGTATTTTTTATAGAAAAGAAGCTATTTAAAGAAATTCTCGCATAATTAAAAAGGAAAGGATTAATTATCATGATGCGGGATTTTATGGATACAATGTTTTCAAGCTTTTAGTACTTCGTGAAATGGTAAGTAAATTCCATTTAAAAACAATATTTAAGTTTATTTTTACTTCAAATGTTAAAAAATAAGCTTTTCCCTTATTATACGCTTAAAAGCTCATTGGTTTGGCAAAATGTTGCTAGACACATTTTTTTATCAAAAATCCATATTTTCTCTAATGAAAACATATTTTTAAGCCCACATTACTATTTTCTAAAAATTTTAGTAAAAACATTTTCTTTAGCAACATGTTGCTAGGAATATTTGCTTCATAAACTCAACTATATTATAATTGAACCTTGCTTTTGTTAAATTTTGTATATCTTTTTATTCTAAACTTAGGTTTTATGTTTGAATTGCTTATATTATTACTAATGCTAGCAACATGTTGCAAGATTTTTTTTTATGTTTGCTTTGAGAAAAATATATTTTTGATTTTATTTAATTCTTCCACAAAAAAATGTGTATTAGTTTTTTCAGCAACATTTGCTTAATATTTTTAAAACTAACCAGTTTTTGTATAATTTTTGTGTTTGTGCTTATAAAGCTTCAGTTGTCTGTCTCTATTTATGCCAGTCTTTTTTACTAGCAACATGTTGCTAGTAACTTTTTTTGAAAAAGTCATGTTTTTGCTTAGGAAAAGGTATTTGTAAGCCTACAATAATATTTTAAAAAAAATCCTACCTCAACATGTTACTAGCAACATTTTAAATGTGTAATAAACATTTTTCTTCAACCTAAGGGCAGTTTTTGGAACATTTTTATACATATTTTTATTCAAAAATACACTAGTAGCAACAGCAACATGTTGCTAGTAACTTTTTTTGAAAAAGTCATGTTTTTGCTTAGGAAAAGGTATTTGTAAGATTACAATAATATTTAAAAAAAAATCCTACCTCAACATGTTACTAGCAACATTTTAAATGTGTAATAAACATTTTTCTTCAACCTAAGGGCAGTTTTTGGAACATTTTTATACATATTTTTATTAAAAAATACTCTAGTAACATGTTGTTAAGAACATTTAATAAATGTTTTCAATTTAAAACCAATTTTCGTGTTTGTGTTCAGTGTCACTTATGCCAGCAACATGTTGCTAGATTTTGTTTATTATGTTTCCTTTGAGGAAAATATATTATTGAGTTTACTTTATTCTTCCAAAAAAATTGTCTATTAAAGTTTTTATTCAGCAAGATGTTGCTAGTAACATTTTTTTAAAATATATATTTAATATTTTTTAAACTATCATCCATTTTTTTTTGTTTTTCTTTCAGCAACATGTTGCTACTAAAATTTTTTTAAAAAGTCATGATTTCTCTTAGGAAAATGTATTTGTGAGCTTAAAATAATAGTCTTAAGAAAATTCTACCTATGCATGTTGCTAGCAACATTTCATATATATTTTAAGCATTCATTAATTTAAAGCCAGTTTTAGGTCAATATTTATACATATTTGTATTCATGATCTTTATTTTTGTCATGATTTGCTTTAGGAAAATATATTTGAATGAGCCTGCATTGAAAATATTTTTCTGTAGCAACATGTTGCTAGCAACATTTGATAAATGTATTAAACTTGTTCAACTAAAAACTAGTTTTAGATAAATTTTTGTCCATTTTTTAATCAAAACTTTATTTTTGTTTCCAAATATCTTCAGTTTCCTGTCTTCTATGACCTTTTCTCCTCCACCCATTTTCTTAAACGTCAGTCTCCTTTAATTTCAGAATTACCTCAATTTTCCCATAAAAATGGGGCGTGTCCCTAAATGTTTGTAGTAAAAATTATGGTTAAAATCTATTAGAAAAATGTCATTCATTGAATGAATATGCAGATTCTATTCTCCCTTATTTTTTCAATCAAAAACATATTAAGTTTCATCATTCTTTTGTGGTTTTGTGTTGAATGACAAGTGTCTAACTATAAAAGTTAAAGGAACTTAAAAAGGAAGACAAAAAAACATAACATGAATTATTTTTTCAATTCTCTGATAAAACTAATTGTTTGGAAAATTGCAAAAAAAAAAGGAAAAAATGTTTGAAAAAAAAAATTAAAATTGGAAATTGCTGCATATAAAATTTTTAAAACCTAAAATGTTAGCAATAACATTAAAGAATAAAGTAGGCGCCAAGGAAATAAATTCAAAAGGCTAAAATTGGGGCAACATTTTACAAAGGATCTCCAAAGGAAATTTAGTATTATAGAGTTTTAAATTCTCATCTCTATTGATTGATGAATGTTTATAAATTTTTATAGTTTAATTTTCATTGAAATTTTACTCATGTGTTTATTGTCTCTAAAATGGATTTATTTTGTCAGTTTCCTATTACAATATATTTTTTGTTTTTTTTTTTCATTTAAATTTTATTGATGTGGGTTTGGGTGTAAATGACACTTTTGTTTTTTGCACCAAATAAATAAAACATTGATTTATCGTAATAGTTTTACTATAAAACTGTCAAGTGTTTTTGGTTGTTTGTGGGGTTTTAGTTATTTCTTTTCCTTTTTTGTCAAGTCATTTTGGGCCTGTAGTAGAATTTTTATTTAGCCATAAATTTGAAAACAAAACAAATAAAATTTCTAAAATAATAGAAAAAAGATTTTTCTGCTGGTAACAAATGTAATGAATTGTTAAATGAGGGAGATGACATGGCAAAAGAGGCTGTAAAAGGCAAAACAAAAACTTGAAATACGAAATCAATATAAAAAATTTGAATCAAAATGTTGCCAGCAACATGTTTCAAAGAATAATACTAAACATGAATATGTTGTCATTCTAAAAAAGGTTGATTTTAAGCCTAAATTACATATTTTAACGATATTTTAAGCATTATGTTGCTAGCAACCCCAAGATTATATATTTCAATAACCAATTTCCAATTACTCATAAAAAGGTTCATAAAAAATAACTATAAAACTCAAAAGTGTCAGCAACATGTTGCAAAGAAAAATTCTAAACCTTAATATATTCTGATTTTAATATTAGCTAAATTTTTTTTTTTTTAAATTAAAATCAAAATATTATTAGTTCAAAACACAAATTTTATAATATATTATTCTAGCAACATGTTGCTAATAACCCATAGACTTATACATTTTTCAATACCATGAAAAATTACAACAAAAATTTCCAATAACTATTTCCAATAACTATTTTTCAACCCCTATGCGATTTCAAATGTTGCCATCAACATGTTGCAAGAAATATACTAAATACAAATATTTTGTTATTTGGAAAGAAATTAAATTTATATCTAGCTCGAAAAAAATCGACAATTGAATTCTAAAGCATACAGTTTAACATTATATTGTTTAGCAACATGTTGCTAATAACTCCAAGATTAAAAGACTCTTCAATATGCATTAAAAATTTTATTTAAATTCCCTAACTTTTTAATACAAAATCTTTAAAAACAAATTTGAATCACAAAAACTAATAAAAATGTTGCCAGAAACATGTTGCTGAGAAAAATTATATAAAAAACATATGTTATCACTTAATAAAAATATCACTTTAAATCTTACAAAACATCTAAATCATAATATTAAGGTAGAAGATAAACATTTTTACAGTTTTTGTCTAGCAACATGTTGATATTGACTTTAAATTTTTTTAATTATTCACAAGTTTTAAAAAATCTCCTGTTATTCATCAAAATGACTTAGAAAAAACCACCTGAAAATATGTTAGTATTAATGTTGCTAGCAACATGTTTAAAATAAAACTTTCAAACGAAAACAAGTTTCGTAAATCTTGCTAAAACAAATTAAAATTAAACAATAAAAGTTAAAAAATAAAACTTTAAGATAATATGTTTGTAGCAACATGTTGCAAAATCCTTTACTTTAATGTTATTTTTAACTTCAGCAACATATTATCAAATCTTATGATTTATATTGTAAACTAATATTTTGGGCTACTTTGAGACCACAAGCAAAATGTTGCTAAATTTTTCAGAATTTTGCTAAGAAAAAATTGTATATAAAAGATGTCAAAGATGCCAATCTTACATTAGAAAAATACTTTAATAAGAGATAATATTTCAAAATTTTAACAAAAGCAGCAACAGTTGGTTGAGATATCAAAATGTTGATAGGGATAAAAATAAAAATATGTCCATAATTATAGCTTAAACACTTAAGAAATTAGTTGATTTCAGTTAATTTTTTTCTATTATCAAACTTTAGATCTATACAAAATTAAGTTGCTAAGGTTAATATAAAAAAATACATTAATAATCCGGTTATTTATCATTTATACATACTAAGACAAAATATCTGAAAAATTTTTACAATGTCAGAAACATGTTGCTAAAGTATTATTTATCAACATGTTGAAAATAACATCAATATGTTGCCAATGTTAATATTAAGATATACTTCAGTATTTATTATAATTTATATATACTGTGAGATAACATTTTAATATTTTTTACAATGCCAGAAACATGTTGCTAGAAATATTAAAATGTTGCTAAGGAGAATATTGCTCTAATTCAATTTTAAAATTCGCAGAAATTTATCGATTTATTTTAAATTCTTCTAGTTTTACAAAAATATTATTTTTTTTTCCGGAATCATGTTGGTTTGGCAACATGTTGCCAAAAATTTAAAAATGTTGTCAAGGTTAAAATAAAAAATGATCAAAAAATGTTGCTATCTAAATGAAAAACATTTAGATATACAAAAAGAATATTGTAAAAATTTGTATATGCTGACAGTAAATCGTTAAGAATAGCAGCAACATGTTGCTGAAGCTAATAAAATGTTGCTAGGGCTAAAAATTATGAAATAACTTGTAAATAAAGTAGTTTAAAAAAATATTATTTTTGTTTGATTACTACCTACTTTATCAAAATATAATGTTAATCTAGAATCTAGTAAAATTTATTTATATTTAGCAACATGTTGCCAAAAAACATCAAAATCTTTAAAATGTTAATATAAAGAAAGTCTGGTAATAATAGGTTTATATCATTAAAACAAATTGAGTGATATAATTGGGATATTTTTGTGATACCAGCAACATGTTGCTTAAGATTTTAAAATGTTGTTAGGGCTTTAAATGATACAAGTTTGATAATTTGGGATTAAAAAAATGTTGAAACTTATTGGATTCCTTTGATTCCTCAATATTTTAGTTAAAATTTATTTTAATCTTAAATCTATAAACATTTTTTCTATTTGTATGTTTAATAGCCTTTAACCATAATTTTAGTCGTGCAACATTTTTTTATTCCTTTTACAAATAAATCAAATTTCTTACGGTTTTTTACCCTTTAATAGTTTATTATAAATTTCTAAAATGTTTTATCAAATTTTCGAAATTATTTTATTTTTTTTTTTTTTGGTTCTTAAGTTTTGATTAGCAACATATTTGTGAATGCTGTACATCATCATGTCTGTTATCCATTTACCAAACAATTTACTTGACCATTATTATCCTCTTCATTTAATTTTGTTGGTCATAAATATAAATTTTCATTTGCTTGGAAAACATACTCTTCTCTCATATGTCATCAGTCAGGGTAATTTTGGACACAATTTTTTCTCCATGTCTCTTTTGAGTTTGGATTTTTTTTGTAAAAGCAACAAAAAATAATTTTTGTGAAATATTTGTTGCAGACATAGTAAAAAGGAAAATTCATACATACATGGATATTTATGTATTTGTATAACTAAATTTATGTGTATGTATTTCTGCATATTTATATACATATGTTGCTAAAATGACCATACAGATTTATACTATTTATGTTGCAAATAATGTAAAAAAATGTTGCATTTACTACCACAGACAGCTAATCTAAATTTATGTATTTTAGATGATGAAAAAATATATACTTTTCATATATTTTATATGTACCTAAATTAAAGAAACCGAAAAAGCTCAGTAGTGTATAGGGCTAGTGTAGAAATATATCTATCAATGGTTTTGTACAAGTCATTTTTTGAAAAAATATATTTCACATTTTTAAGTAGCCACAAACTATGTTTGGTATATATCAAATCATTGTGGTCATTCATTTCTATATTCGAAAAATGTTTCTCTATGTATTTTGTAAGTATCTTTAGAAAAATTGTACTTTTTTGAATATTAAGTAAATGGTATGTGTTTAAGTGGAAAAAACGAGGGTGGTTTGAGAAGCCATCATGTTGCTGGAGACTCAGTAGAATAAAGCATACTCTTATATAAAACTATGTCTTTTATATGTCTAATTAAAACTGTCTAAACAAAAAAATGTTTCCAGCAACATTTTGTCTTCCCAAATTTGATTTCAGACAGCTTTTCCTCTTACTTCCTTTTCCCTTTTATGCTTCAGATAATTTTCGTTTTTTGCAACATTTAGTGTGTGCTATAAATCCTAATGAAATGGTCGTAATTTATAATTTAACATGGTCATATGATACATGTGTATATATATATATGAGGCAGATCACACATCTTTCCTTCTTTAAATTGTATAAATTTTGCATTTTTGCTGGAAGTCAAGTGAGGACCAAAAAAAAGAACAAAATTTGCAAATGGTTAGAATTTGTTAAGAACTTTTTTAAGAATATATTTTAATGTAATAATATACATATCACATATCTAAATATAAAATGTTTTATTTAGATCATTTTTAAGATCTTTTTACTGTAAAAAACATGTTAAGCATATTCAATTCAATTTTCATGTTTTAAGCCTTAGCAACATTTGAAAGTTAACAGAAACCTATAGTAGAGTAGTAGTTTAGGTAATACGAAAGCAATTCATCAGCAATAGCAATAATTTTAGCGTTAGCAACATGTTTTTAAACTTAGCAACATGTTGCTTGAAAGAAATAGATAATTATGCTTCAATAAAATAGCAGCAAAATGTTTTCATTTCTTAAAAATTCAGATAATTCCAGCCTTGACAACATTTATGAATTCTTAGCAACATGTTGCCACTTTAAAAATTATTTATATTTAAATTTATATTTAAATTAAATTATTTATATATAAATTAATTGATAACACTATGAAACATGAAAAATGTTGTTAATTTTAGAGTTAGCAACATGTTTTTAAACTTAGCAACATGTTGCTTGAAACAAACAGATAATTAATTTTCAATAAAATAGCAACACAATGTTTTCAGTTCTTAAAAATTCAGATAATTCCAGAATTGACAACATTTATGAATCCTTATCAACATGTTGCAACATAAAAAATGTATTCCCTTAATACAATTAGATAGAAATTATAAATATATTAATTTAAATAATTTATTTCAACATAAAAAATCGCCAATAGTCCTTTTTTTAGTTTAAGCTGTAATTTTAAATCTCTAGCAACATGTTGCGAAAATATAAAACAAACTCAAAAAAGAAATTTACCTAAACTTTTATGATATAAGAAACCAATCCTGATAAACATAAAAACGAATAAAAAAACATCTTGTTGTTTAGCCTTAGCAACATGTTTAAATCTCTAGCAACATGTTGCAGGGATACAAAAATAAAACAAAAGTTTATCCAAAACTAGTTTTTTTAAATAAGGTACCAAAGCTGATGAACATAAATAAGAATCACCAAAAATCATGTTTTTTAGCCTAGGCTACAATTCCAAATCTTTATCAACATGTTGCAGGCATACAACGATAACACAAAAATATGTATTAAACTAATTTTTTATGAATAAAGTACCAAAGCTGATAAACATATACAAGAATTACAAAAAATCTCGTTTTTTAGAATTAGCAACAAGTTGCGGGAGAATCAGCAACATGTTGCGAAGATCTAAAAATAACACACAAACAGGTCCTTAGCTATTTTTTTATGAAATTAGGTCCAAAGCTAATTGACATAACTAAAAATTGCTAAAAATCATGTTTTCAGCCTTCGCAAAAATTTCAAATCTCTAGCAACATAACATCAAATAACACAAAAATAGGTCCACAACTAGTTTAATTTTTATAAATAAGATACCAAAGCTGATAAATAAGAATCTCCAAAACCTAGATTTTAGTCATAGCAAAATGTCTAGCAACATGTTGCAGGACAAACAACTAACACAAAAATAGGTAGGCAACTAGATATTAATGAAATAAGATAAAAAATCTGATAAACATAAGTAAAAATCACTAAAATTCATTTTTTTAGCCTTAGAAATAATATTAAATTTCTAGCAACATGTTGCAGGAATACAAAAATAACAGAAAAATATAACCTTAACCAGTTTTTTATGAAATTTGGTAACAAAGCTGATAAACATTAGTAAGAATCACCAAAAATCTTTCTCTTGTTAAAGTCTTAGCAACAATTCCAAATCTCTAGCAACATGTTGCGGGAATCTAAAACTAACTCAAAAAGTGAAATTAGGTACAAATGCTGATAAGCATAAATAGGATTTACCAAAAATCTTATTTTTTAGCCTTAGCAACAATTTTAAATCTCTAGCAACATGTTGCAGAGATATAAAAATAACATAAAAATAGGTTATCAACAAGTTTTTTATGAAATTAGGTACCAATACTAATTTATATGTACAAAAAATCTTGCTAGCATCAGCAACATGTTGGTAATTGACATTTATGTATATAAGCAATAAGAAATAATATAAATATGTATATTTATTTAAAAAATGTTTTTGGGGGAATTTTTCATTGTGATATTATTTTTTATTAATTTTGTAAACATGTTGCTAAGATGTATTTAATACTATAGCTTCTCATTATTTACTGTAATTTGCTTATTGACAAGTTTAATAGGTACTAAGAACATTAATAAATATTTAATTCAATTTCACATTGTCCTTTTCAAACACTTTAAGAATGTTGATAAACCTGGTAAAAATGTTACTTACAT
The DNA here is from genome assembly GCA_933228675.1 of Stomorhina lunata. Taxonomy (NCBI): domain Eukaryota; kingdom Metazoa; phylum Arthropoda; class Insecta; order Diptera; family Rhiniidae; genus Stomorhina; species Stomorhina lunata. The sequence goes on along the minus strand of OW121741.1, from coordinate 4,388,598 downwards.
TACTAGACATTAGCTACAATGGTAGTAAATGTATAAACAACAATTAAATTGACACTTTTAAATGGCACATTCTTCTGAGAGACCTCAATTGAATGTTATACAATGTTCGTCCTTCTCTCAATATTTCTTTCCATCATATTTTCATTCTTTCTAAGAATTTTAACAACTTGCCAAACCAACAATAACAATTAAATAAATGAAATGTTTATTTGTAATTTTCCAAGTTTCTTGAACTAATAATAGCAACAACAACAAAAAAATGCTCAACAAAAGAACATTTCTGTTGCCATTTTTTAATGAATAATTGATAAGTAAATTAATGAGAATTGAATACAGTTGAAAGGGAAATATGTAAGAAGGGCAAAATAACTAAATAGCGTGATAAATTTGCATAAAAAAAGATAAAAAGAACATTCAATTTAATATCAATTTGAATTCAATGCAATCATTCAATGTCTTTCATCATTCAATTTCAGCAGTTTCAGCACTGAGTTTTTCAGTTCACTAAACAATTTCGAATTTTTAATTAACACAATTAAATGTGTAGATGCAATAAATACAAATTTATACAAAATTATACATGGATACGCCTTTAGTTTATGTGGCGAAATGTTAATAAACACGAGTGAGTGTTCAAGACAAGTTTGTAATTTATTTTAGCAAATAAATATTACAATAATAAATAATTTTAGAATTCATTGAATCGTCTTTTTTCGTTTGTTACTGCACGTGGTAATCTAATTAGTTATGTGCATTTGAAATTAAAACAAATTGGAAACCAATATGACTAATATGATTAAGATTTGTAAAAAACTACAAGCAACATGTTTTGAGGGATACAGGAATTTAATTGAATATTTAATGTTAAAAAAAAGTAGTAAAAATTTAATACAACAAAAAGAAATCATTCAAAACCCTTTAATTTTTGACTTAAAAACCCTTAGCAACATGTTGCCAAAAATATCTTAAGTAAAAATTCTTAAATTTTTTATAATCCTAAGCTACTAATAACCAAACACCAACAATTTTATTAAATTTATCCTTATCAACATTTCGAAATTCTTAGCAACATGTTGCTTTGCTAAAAAAAATAATATAATAAAAAATAATATAGTCCTAAGCTATTAATACCAAAACACCAAACATTTTATTAAATTTACCCTAAGCAACATTTTGAAATTCTTAGCAACATGTTGCTGTTCTAAAAAAAAACAATTAAAAACTTTTTTCAGGTACTAAAATCTCAGCAAATTATAGAAAAACTTTAAATTTCTCTAAAAAAAAAATCTAATAATTGGTTTTAGCTAAAATTGAATCATTAACAACATGTTGCTAGTATTACATTTATGTATTCAATAATAATTGTAAGGAAAATAAACATAAATTAAGATAAAAACAGGTCTGGGTAGGTAAATAAATTACTAAATTTAAACAAAGTAGTAAAACTTGAGATAAGTAAAGTTATCGTTTAAATTGCTTTTGATTTTTTCTTTAGCAACATTCTTAACCTTAACAATCTGTTGTTAGATATATGTATTATTCTTAAATTCTAATACAGAAATATGTTTCAACAGTTATGTTTAGTTTTGTCTAAATAACATTTTAAAAACCTTAGCAACATGTTGCTTAGGCCTCTAAAACAAATAAAAACATGTTTCTGCGTATGAAAAACCTTGCGGAACATAAATGATTTTTTAAATCTCTTAAAATTTTAATAATTTGAGTCTTAAAGGAAACTAAAATTTTTAGCAACATGTTGCTAGAATATAAAGAAAAAATTAAATCCGGAACATAAGCAATTACGCCTTTCAAAAATCTTTGGCAACATGTTGCTTGAAACACCTAAAATAACTGAAACTTGTTGTTGTAGAGCTGATCAGATTTAAGATAATACATATTTTTTTGTTTCTTAAAGAATTCTTTTCTATCCTTATCAGCATATGAAGTACTCAGCGATGTTCTAAAATCTTTAGCAACATGTTGCTGGAAATAAAAATCTTCATATTTCACTTATAATTTTTAATTCTTAATAGAGAAACACTTTTTTAATTCTAAATACATTTTTAAGTCCCTAGCAACATGTTGCTAGAAAAAATATTAAAAAAGATTCAAACCAACTCACAAAACTCATATATTAGGTCTCTTTATAAATAAAATTAATATATAGCTTTAGTTTTTGGTGTTTCTTAAAATTTTTTTAAATGTTGCTGAGCATTAAAAGTATTGTTTATTTTAAAAAATGTTGCTAACAGTTTTTGAACTGAAATTTTAGGTTGAAAAAGTGTTTTTAATTATATTTGAACAAATTTCAATAATTTCAAACAAATATAAAATAATTTTGTAAAGATTTATTTAAGCAACATGTTGCTGGAAAAATAATCTAAAGGATCTCATTTTCATGCATCCAATTATATTCCTTAATTTTTTAAATCGTTAAGTTATTTGAATAAAATTATTCGTTTTCATTCCAAAACATTTCTGAAAATGTTGCCAAGGTTATAAAATTGTTAAAAAATTGAATTTTAACTTGTAATTTTGTATTTAATTGTTATCCCACTCATCAACTTAATTATACAGTTGAATGTGTCGTTTTACTTGGAATTTCTAAACAATATTGCTAAGCTTACAAAATGCTGTGAAGCCTTTCACTTATGAAGCTAGATATTGTAACCTTTAAAATTTGTAATTTTTATTTATGTTGACATATTTAAAGATACTAAGATGTTGTGTAAATGTTGCTAAGGCCACAAAATGTTGCGCTGCCTAAAAAATGTTGCTGATACCTTTAAACTTGTTTTCTTTTGCTAAGTATTATTCAAATAATCAAGAAATTATAAAATGTTGCTAAGGCGTAAAAATGTTGCGCAGTCATAAAATGTTGCCGAAACCTTTATATTTGTAATTTTTTATAAGTAATACTAAAAAAATTTAGTTAAAAGTTAAAATTTTTTTATTACTGTTAATTATAAAAATGTTGCTAAGGCTACAAAATGTTGCCTACGAAAAAATTGACCTGAAAACTTTAAAATTTTTCTTTAATGTTTGAAATCCATTAAAAAGATTTCCAAAAATGTATCCCCTCTTTTAAATGTTGAACAACATGTTGCTAAGCTTCACCTTTGAACGTTAACAACCAATATAACTTTTATTTAATTTTCAACTAAAATATTTTTTTTATTCCCATTCATTTTTATAAATTATTTATGCACATGCTTTTTGCGAATTATTTATAATTTGTTTTCACATTAACGTCTCCTCTAACTGCCAACTAAATGTCGTTTATTTATAGAGAATTTTATTCAACTTTTTTTTATATTTATTTTTTTTTTTAGTTTTTTTTCTCTAATTTTTTGCTGTAAAAGTTGGCAGCCTTAGAGAGAACACTTAAAATGTAAATAAGTTCAAATTTGTTATTTGTTTAAGCAATTTCTGGTTTGATAAACAAAATTGTTAACAATTTTTATAATGAGCGATAATAAAAGAAAAATATTACAAAAAAAAATAAAAAACAAACAGCAGCAACAAAGGAGCCAGTAGCTAAAGCAGCAGCCCATTAAGCAACAAAAAAAACTAATAAAAATGTTGCGTGTCTAAACTAGGGAAAATTTGTGCAAAAATTGGCATCAAACGTTAACAAATAAATTCAGCTAAACAATAAAAAAATGAATTAAATTAAGAAAATTAAATGGCAACAAATTTACAAAATAGTTAAATATTTGTAACAATTTCAACAAAAATGAAACAAATTTTTGTTCCCAAACAAAAAACAACTAAAAATGTAAGTCACTTCCAAAGTTAAATCTGGCTTAAATTGCATTTTATGGCAGCTACAAATATATTCAAAATTCATTTTATCCTCTCATGTTATCCTCATGTGTCTTTATAAATCCTAATCTCTGTTTCAGTATTTTTTAATTAAAATTTAAATTCCTCCATATATAGTTTTTTTCTCCTGTTTTCAGCCAAATTTGTTTCTTCTCATGCCATAGATTTGAGCGAAACCTTTTGAAACTTTAACAAATTCAATCTATTTTTGGCTAGAAAAAAACAGTTCAAAATTTTTTTTTTTAGTTGTATCTGGGTACAATATAACTTTATTATGTCAAATGTATTCCATTTTATCATCATATTTTAGCAAATTTGCGGTAGTAACTAAAAAAATCTAAATAAAATACAACTGTTTTGGTAAATCTGAGGATAAAAGTAAAAATGGAAATATAAAAAAAGTCTGCATATTGCATGCCGGATAGTAACTGCATTTGAATAATACAGTAAAATGTTCACTGAGAGAAAAGTTGAGCAACATTTTCAAATGTTGCTGAGATTAAAAGTATGAGTTATAATAGAAACACTATTAAAATTATATAATATTTTGATTGGAAGATCAGTAAATTAAAAATAATATTTAGCAACATTCCAAAAGTGCAACATGCAACATTGTAACAAACATTATAAAATGTTCCGAAACTATTAGCTCTAAACTAATAGTCAACAAAATAACAAATAATGTATATAAAAGCTATTATAAAGCTTAGCAACATTTTACAATTTTTGTTGCTAAGACGAAAAACAAATATTATTATATGTTCCAATGAAATCTTGTTAATCTTATGAAAACTTTCAGCAACATTTCAAAACCTTTTTGGGAAATATTATTAAAAAAAACTCTGGTTTCTAGCTCTAGACTAATATTTAACAAAATATAATTACTAGCATCAAAGAATAAATTATAAACATTTTAGAACAACTTAAGATTTTCGTTACACTTTAAGTTTAGAAAATTTAACTTATATTATAATAGTTTGATTGATAAAAAACTAAATGTTGCAGAAAAATGTTGCTAGTGCTCCATAAGACTAATACGAAAATTATCTGATATTTGGTTTGCCTAATGCTGCCAATGTTTTAAAATGTTGCTAAGCAATTTTCGTAAAATAAATAAATAGTCATAGTCTAAGTCATAGTCTAAGTCGTAGTCTAAGTCATTGCCTAAGTCATAGTCTAAATCTTAGTCTAATTCACAGTATAAGTCATAGTTTAATCTTAGCCTAAGTCATAGTCTAAATTATAGTCTAAATCATAGTCTTAGTCATAGTCTAAGTCATTGTCTAAGTCATAGTCAAAGTCATAGTCTAAGTCATAGTCTAAGTCATAGTCTAAGTCATAGTCTAAGTCATAGTCTAAGTCATAGTCTAAGTCATAGTCTAAGTCATAGTCTAAGTCATAGTCTAAGTCATAGTCTAAGTCATAGTCTAAGTCATAGTCCAAGTCATAGTCTAAGTCATAGTCTAAGTCATAGTCTAAGTCATAGTCTAAGTCATAGTCTAAGTCATAGTCTTAGTCACAGTACAAGTCATGGTCTAAGTCATCATCTAAGTCATAGTCTAAGTCATAGTCTAAGTCATAGGGTAAGTCATAGTCTAAGTCATAGTCTAAGTCATTGCCTAAGTCATAGTCTAAATCATAGTCTAATTTACAGTCTAAGTCATAGTTTAATCTTAGCCTAAGTCATAGTCTAAGTCATAGTTAAGTCATAGTCTAAGTCATAGTCTAACTCATAGTCAAAGTCATAGTCTAAGTCATTGTCTACGTCATAGTCTAAGTCATAGTCTAAGTAATAGTCTAAGTCATAGTACAAGTCATGGTCTAAGTCATCATCTAAGTCATAGTCTAAATCATAGTCTAAGTCATAGTCTAAGTCATAGTCTAAGTCATAGTCTAAGTCATAGTCTAAGTCATAGTCTAAGTCATAGTCTAAGTCATAGTCTAAGTCGTAGTCTAAGTCATTGCCTAAGTCATAGTCTAAATCATAGTCTAATTCACAGTCTAAGTCATAGTTTAATCTTAGCCTAAGTCTTAGCCTAAGTCATAGTCTAAGTCATAGTCTAAGTCATAGTCTAAGTCATAGTCTAAGTCATAGTCTAAGTCATAGTCTAAGTCATAGTCTAAGTCATAGTCTAAGTCATAGTCTAAGTCATAGTCTAAGTCATAGTCTAAGTCATAGTCTAAGTCATAGTCTAAGTCATAGTCTAAGTCATAGTCTAAGTCATAGTCTAAGTCATAGTCTAAGTCATAGTCTAAGTCATAGTCTAAGTCATAGTCTAAGTCATAGTCTAAGTCATAGTCTAAGTCATAGTCTAAGTCATAGTCTAAGTCATAGTCTAAGTCATAGTCTAAGTCATAGTCTAAGTCATAGTCTAAGTCATAGTCTAAGTCATAGTCTAAGTCATAGTCTAAGTCATAGTCTAAGTCATAGTCTAAGTCATAGTATAAGTCATAGCCTAAGTTATAGTTTAAGTCATAGTCTAAGTCATAGTCTAAGTCATAGTCTAAGTCATAGTCTAAGTCATAGTCTAAGTCATAGTCTAAGTCATAGTCTAAGTCATAGTCTAAGTCATAGTCTAAGTCATAGTCTAAGTCATAGTCTAAGTCATAGTCTAAGTCATAGCCTAAGTCATAGTCTAAGTCATAGTCTAAGTCATAGTATAAGTCATAGCCTAAGTTATAGTCTAAGTCATAGTCTAAGTCATAGTCTAAGTCATAGTCTAAGTCATAGTATAAGTCATAGCCTAAGTTATAGTCTAAGTCATAGTCTAAGTCATAGTCTAAGTCATAGTCTAAGTCATAGTCTAAGTCATAGTCTAAGTCATAGTCTAAGTCATAGTCTAAGTCATAGTCTAAGTCATAGTATAAGTCATAGCCTAAGTTATGGTCTAAGTCATAGTTTAAGTCATAGTCTAAGTCATAGCCTAAGTCATAGTCTAAGTCAAAGTCTAAGTCATAGTCTAAGTCAAAGTCAAAGTCAAAATCATAGTCTAAGCCACAGTCTAAGTCATAGTCAAAATCATAGTATAAGTCATAGTCTAAGACATAGTTAATGCCATATTCTAAGTCATAGTCCAAGTCATTTTTAAAGTCATAAGTGAAGTCATGGATCAAGTATAGTCTTAGTCATAATTTAAGTCATATAATAATAAAAGCTAAAAAAGTATATCTAATGTCTTAGGCTTAGTCATGATCTTCGACAGATGCAACTCTCAATTTCTGCCAGTGTCTTTTACACACTGTTTTAATCTGATTTACATAACTTTGGTCACTTGATTAGAATAGTTTCCGGTTTACTTTAGCTTAGAATAATTTTTTTACAACAATTTTTTTTTTTTGTATTTTGTTTTTTAGTTTTAAAAACTTACCCTCAATATTATTTTGACCATGCAAACAAAAAACAGAAGGTCTTTGTCTCACCGAATCCGGATTATTATTGTTATTGTTGCCATTGGTGGGACTGGGCGATTGGGGTGTAGAGCCCGGTGCGGCTGCAGCAGAGCCATAATTACCGCTCTTGCGTTGTTTGAAATCGCTACAATAGTAAAGTTTTAAATTATTAAAAATTTGTTGAATATTTTAGGGCTTAAGCTAAAAATGATAAATGTAGCCTATTTTAGGTATTATTAAAATAGAATATTTTGAATTTTATTTTTATTGTATTAATTCCATTCTTTTCTTTATGAATTTCATTGTACAAATTGCTTTCACTTCAAATTCATTTACATGTTTTTGCTAAAAAAAATATAATCAAAAACCCGTAGAAAACAGAAAGTTTTCGTAAAGTTTTTTTTTTCTTTTTTATTTTTGTTTTGGCAAATTTAAATTTTTGTCATCACTTTTGGGAGAGAACAAAAAAACAACTCTACGAAATTTTCATGTTGATTGCAAAATTAGCACATCACAATGGTAAACAAGTTTCTACTTAGGAATTGCTTCGATTCTCAAATGAACAGAGAAAATACTCCTGCCACCATAAAACGACAATCTAAAAACAGTTTAACACAAAATGGCTGCACACAAATACTCTGACATGAAATGCATTTTGGCTCAAACACACACACACACATACAAACAAATACCCCTAAACTATGCAACCAATAATGCAAGATGTTTGTTGGCATGAAAAACTAAGTTTTGCATAAATGCAGGAAGTTGCTACTAGAAAAGAAAAACTCAAGGAAAAAAGAAATGAACATTTGCCAAAAGTTAAAAACAAATAGAAAAATACAAAAATTTCCATTTTCCAAAAACATAAAAAGAAAAAATATGGAACAAACAAAAAAGTTATTCTTATTTTTGTTTAAGAAATGAGAAAAAACCTGAAAAAAACTCCCTCAACAATTTGCCTGCTCAGGCAAAGAAAAGTAATTGTCTAAAATTTATTATTGATTTTGAAAACTCTTTCATATTCGACAAATTGAGCCAGTAGTTGCAAGTTGAAACAAGGTAAAGAAAAGTTTAAGGCAAAGAAAAAAGTTTAATTTTATTCTTGAAATTTTTAAACAACAACATGTTTGTTGCCTACCCTGAAAAGGTCCTTAAAGCAAAAGAAAAAAATCCAGGAATTCAGAAACTTTTCCTCTTTTATTTAACTGAAAAGAAAAGTTAAGCAATTTTGAATAAAAAGAAGGAGAAATTTTCTTAAAAAACTTGTTTTGTAGTTGAGCAAAAATTAAGTTCAATTTACAAAATAATTGTTTAATATTTATTTTAACTATTTATTGTAAATAATTGGTAAATTGAAATTTGTTATATTGTCATAAAAAACAATTAAATGTTTTTTAAGTGGGAAAAGTTACGAAAAATGGAAAACTTTCCTTTTTTCATATTAAATTTAAATAAAAAGGTTTTAGTACAGGTCTAATTCATAGACTTAGCCATATAATATAAATTTAAGCCTAATTCACAGTCTAACCCCCTAGCGTAGATCATAGTCTAAGTCATAGTCTAAGTCATAGTCTAAGTCATAGTCTAAGTCATAGTCTAAGTCATAGTCTAAGCCATAGTCCAAATCATAGTCCAAGTCATAGTCTAAGTCATAGTCTAAGTCATAGTCTAAGTCATAGTCTAAGTCATAGTCTAAGTCATAGTCTAAGTCATAGTCTAAGTCATAGTCTAAGTCATAGTCTAAGTCATAGTCTAAGTCATAGTCTAAGTCATAGTCTAAGTCATAGTCTAAGTCATAGTCTAAGTCATAGTCTAAGTCATAGTCTAAGTCATAGTCTAAGTCATAGTCTAAGTCATAGTCTAAGTCATAGTCTAAGTCATAGTCTAAGTCATAGTCTAAGTCATAGTCTAAGTCATAGTCTAAGTCATAGTCTAAGTCATAGTCTAAGTCATAGTCTAAGTCATAGTCTAAGTCATAGTCTAAGTCATAGTCTAAGTCATAGTCTAAGTCATAGTCTAAGTCATAGTCTAAGTCATAGTCTAAGTCATAGTCTAAGTCATAGTCTAAGTCATAGTCTAAGTCATAGTCTAAGTCATAGTCTAAGTCATAGCCTAAGTCATAGTCTAAGTCATAGTCTAAGTCATAGTCTAAGTCATAGTCTAAGTCATAGTCTAAGTCATAGTCTAAGTCATAATCTAAGTCATAGTCTAAGTCATAGTCTAAGTCATAGTCTAAGTCATAGTCTAAGTCATAGTCTAAGTCATAGTCTAAGTCATAGTCTAAGTCATAGTCTAAGTCATAGTCTAAGCCATAGCATAAGTCATAGTCTAGGTCATAGATTATACCATAGTCTAAGTCATAGTCATAGTCTAAGTCATAGTCTAAGTCTTAGTATTAGTCATAGTCTAAGTCATAGTCTAAGTTATAGTCTTAGCCATATTCGAAGCCATAATCTAATTCCTAGCCAAAGTTATAGTGTAGGTCATATTCTTAGTCTAAGTCATAGTCTAAGTCAGTGTTTTACTCTAAGTCATAAGCTAACTCAATGGGAAGTCTTAGCCCATTTCATAGTCCAAGTTATAGTCTGAGTCATATTGATAGTTAAGATTATGAGTAGTCAAACTATGACTTTCTTCTTAGTCAAATTATTACTAGTCAGACTATGACTAGTAAGAGATTGACCTATCTGACTATAAGTAGTCAGGTTATGACCAATCGGATTACGACTGGCCAAGCTATGGCTAGTCCATGAAATTATGATAAGTCAGTCTACAACGTCATCTAATTTCTCTAAGTATCTAAATTTTCCTTCAAAATTAAGTATTTCTTTAAAAAGTAAAACGTTTTTCCATAATTCCAAAAAAGTCATAAATTTCATCATATAAAATTGTTTGTTAACTAGAACACAAACCTTGAAAAATGTAAAAATTCTCCTACATATCCTCAGCGGAATTGTATACAAAAACTCTTAGATGTCGTAAATTCTAAAAAAAATATTGTCATGAAATGTTGAATTTTATTTTTTCTTATATCACTATTTTATTGCCTTATGTAGATTTGTTGGCCTTGAATGTAAATTTTTTTTATATAAAATTTTCCAGGTAATGCATGTGAGTTAAGCGAAATTTCATAGTCAATGTGGTAGATGTGTTTTTCATTTTAGACATGACAATAGTAAAAACTGCATATAAATGCTTAAAGCTGCATATTACTGCATATATCTGCATATGGTGGGAGTAAAGGCAGATGATGTTTAGTCCTTAAGCCACTTTTGCCTAATAGAAAATTTATGTTTTTTGTTTAGCTTTTAGGTTTGTTTCATATATAAATCCGTTTTTTTTATTGTAAGATTTTAAGATTTATTACTCAAGGTGCTTTTGTTATTGTAGAATATTTAAAATTTAAGTTTAGCTAATACTTTTTCTTATATCAAAAACTCTTTATGCATTTTTGTCTTTATTTCTTTATTTTAATTATCTAGAGTTTTTATAATTCTAAATTTTTGGTTTACGGCTGAGCAGCAAAAAAAAATATTAAATAATTTGCATGAACAAAGTCTTAAGCTGATTTTTAATTAAAACCACACCAATTCGACTCAACAAAAAAACACCCAAAACTTTCCAGCGAAAATTTAAACTATTTCGCAAAAAACCGAGAAACTCAACAAAAAAAGACTATAACTACCAAAAAAGTTGACGAAAAGTGTTCATTAAAATACAAAACAGCAGCCAAATGAGAAGAGATAGATGGGAAATAACTAAAAAGGGAAAGGGGAATCGGAAAATGAAAATAACTTTTAAATTTATACAACACATCAATACAAGTAGTTAAAAGTTGTGGCTTCAGCTGGTAGCAAAGTCTGAGTTTTAAGCTAAGCCAAAGAAAAGTAATACAAATTATTATTAAGGCCTTAACAGCTCAAAGCTCTAACCGCCATCATCATAGTTATTATCACAAGCGATAAGCTCTAAAGGGAAAAATGTCATGTGCAGTCAAACGCAAGCCCATACCATCTTTCAATCATACTTCACACCAACTTCAAAGCTAGCAAAAATAGCTACAAAATCTCTAACACTTTTATCACTGGCTAAGTTCGACTCCTTCATTATCAGCTACTTCCTCTTTCCCGTTTTGCAAAATATTCTAGTGAGTGTTAGTTTTAGTCTTTTGCTTAATTCAAAGTTTAAATTAGTTTTTACTTCGAAATTTCTTTGGAAAATTTCGCGTGCCTGCCCAATATTTCTGTGCAGAGAAAATGGAGGCCAAAATCATGCACAAACTTCAATGAATTTTTGGGCAAAACGCAAAGAGCATGAAAAAAGTTTAATGATTCCCAGAAAATAAATACGTTATTAAGATTAACTAAGAAAATAAGAAAGTCGACGAACAAGACAAGTCAAAAGACAGTTTAGTAAAAATATACCTAAATGTATGCTAATAAAAATGAACATTAATTCATGACAGTCCAAAAAAATAAAGTCCGAGTACACATACTTAGACTAGTTATATTCTGACAAGATTTAGTCTGACTAGTCATAGCCCGACAAGTCATAGTTTGAATAGTCAAAGACTGAATAGTAGTAGACCGATTATTCCTAGCCAAAGTTTGAGTTGTCAGAGACTGAAAAGTCAGGGACAAAGCATAGTATGTCACTGTCATTGTCCGACTAATCCAAGTCTGAGTAGTCAAAGTCTGGCGAGTTACAGTCCGGCTAGTCATAATCTGACTAGTCATAGCCTGACTATTCCTATTATGACTTATCTAAGACTGACTCATCAAATATAGTATAAAAAGTAGGAGGCGAAATAGTCAGAGACTAAGTAGCCATATCCTGACTAGTCATAGTCTGAATATTTACGGTCTAGCCAGTCCCAGTCTGACTAGTCGTAGTCTCACTATTCATAGTCCACCTTATACTAGACATAGTTAAACTGGTCACAGGTAAGCCATAGTACGACTAACACAGACTGACAAATCAGCCTATTAATAGCCTGACTTGTTATAATCTGACTATTTATAATCCGACTAGTTTCAATATGACTCTTCAATTTTCTATAGAAAACCTTGACTATCGTCAACTTTTCTACTGAAAACCATGGCTATCGTCAACTTTTCTATAGAAAACCATGACTACCGTCAATTTCCTATAGAAAACCATGACTATCGTCAACTTTTCTATAGAAAACTTTGACTATCGTCAACTTTTCTATAGAAAACTTTGACTATCGTCAACTTTTCTATAGAAAACTTTGACTATCGTCAACTTTTCTATAGAAAACCATGACCATCGTCAACTTTTCTATAGAAAACCTTTACTATCGTCGACTTTTCTATAGAAAACCATGACTATCGTCGACTTTTCTATAGAAAACCATGACTATCGTCAACTTTTCTATAGAAAACCATGACTATCGTCAACTTTTCTATAGAAAACCATGACTATCGTAAACTTTTCTATAGAAAACCATGACCATCGTCAACTTTTCTATAGAAAACCTTTACTATCGTCGACTTTTCTATAGAAAACCATGACTATCGTCGACTTTTCTATAGAAAGCCTTGACTATCGTCAACTTTTCTATGGAATACTATATATTATGTAGAATTTTAAGAGTTTCCTGTTTATTTCTATTTGAAATTACTTGTGAAAATTTTTTTTCCTATTTCCATCCTCTTCATATCCTGCTGACAAATATAATTAAATGAATGTGACAAAAATTGTGTTATAGTCAAAGCCTAAGAAAATTTAAATTTAAAAATTTCATAGACTCTAAAAGAAGTTTTTCTTTTTGAAGCTTTTTCATTATTCTTAATGTTGAAAAGTTTACGTTGACACCAAGCGCGTGATATTTTTGAAAGGATTAAGCTACAAATACAGATAATAACCTAAGAATCTGTATTCCTGCAATGAAGGATGAAGAAAGAGAAAGGAAGTCACAAATGGCAAAAGGATAACAAAACAGCCAGTCAAGGCTTTTGACTTGTTTAATTTTAAAATGAGTAACGAAAGGGGCTAAGTTGAAGGAAGCAACGCCGACAAGGATTGGAGTTAAGACAGACAGACGACGGAATTGTCTTGATGATGTTGGTGATGATGATGCTGGTGTAAAAAAAATCACGTGCGCAAATGTTAGCCTTACAAAAGAAAGCGTGAAAGCTTAAAAGCCTTTGATTGACATGATCCTTCTGGCAAAGGATTTAAGTGGAAATGAGGAAAAAGAAAGAAAATTAAATTTTAATGATAAATGCAAAATGTTAATAATCAATAAGAAACTTTTAAACATTTTGTGGCATTAAATAACAAAGACAACAAAGTAAAAATTTGTACATCCCTCCAACGATTGTCAGCCCACAGTCATAATTGCAAAGCCAAGGATATTATGCATAAACAAAGTCCACAATTCAGTGGAGTCAGCTCTTCCCTGCCGCTGCTGCTGTCACTGTTCCATTGCATTGCACATTTCATGTAAAAACTACTAAATAATAAAAGGAGAAGAGAATCAAAATTCATTGGGAAAAAAAGAACTTTTCCATTTCATCAAACTGTAAACAGCCAAAGATCGACGACCAACAAGTCAAAAACTCTCTGGCACACAGACATTACCAACCAGCCAATTGACACAATTGATGGCTGGGTTAAAATGTTGTGGTATTCAATGATTTCTTTATAATGTCATCACCGCCAACGCCAACCAAACATCATCACCAATACCACCACCAACCAATCATTTCCGACTCCAACATTCTTCTCATCATAATAATCATCCCGTACTTTCACCCCCATTCCCCCCATTTCATTGTGGCGCATAATTATGATGACAAAATGTCATTGATTCGATAGATGAATGAACACAAATACACTCACAGTCATATTAATTCATACTCTCACACAAACACTTACTGATACAGCAATCACAAGTTCTAGTAACCGGAATCTGTTGTATGCTTTTAGGAGTTCAATTGGTGAAAGGGAGAATTGTTGCATGAATTTATGATAAAATCGTTTTACATTGTTCATGATTTTGTTTGGCCAAAAAAAAAAAAAAAAAATAATCAGCTTGAAAATTATTTCAAACGAAAATTTGTTCAAAAGAGTCCAAAACACAAAAATTAATTAATTGTTGAATTGTTTGAAAGTTTAAAAGATTAAATGCTGGATCATGTAATCTTTAATTGAAAAGTTACAAATTGATAAGGGCCATTGAAAACTACTTATTGAATGCAAACAACTAAAGAAGTATAATTTTAGGAGGTATAAAGTGTTTTCTAAATAAGTTGACAAAAGGACGGAATGGACTAGTTTTTTAATGAAAATAATAATTTTATAGAAAAAACTTGACGATAAGCAAAGTTTTCTGGAGTTAAGGAAAGGCAAAGTTTTCTATAGAAAAGTTGACGATAGACAAAGTTTTCTGTAGAAAAATTGACCATAGACAAAGTTTTCTGTAGAAAAGCGACAGATACAGTTTTCTAAAGAAAAGCTGACGATAGATAAAGTTTTGTTTAGAAAAGTTGACGATAGACAAGGTTTTCTAAAGAAAAGTTGACGATAGGCAAGGTTTTCTAAAGAAAAGTTGACGATAGACAAAGCTTTCTATAGAAAAGTTGACGATAGAATAAGTTTTCTATGGAAAAGTTGACGACAGACAAAGTTTTCTATAGAAAAGTTGACGATAATCCTAGTTTTCTATAGAAAAGTTGACGATAGTCCTGGTTTTCTATAGAAAAGTTGACGATAGTCCTGGTTTTCTATAGAAAAGTTGACGATAGTCCTAGTTTTCTATAGAAAAGTTGACGATAGTCCTGGTTTTCTATAGAAAAGTAGACGATAGTCATGGGTTTCTATAGAAAAGTTGACGATAGTCATTGTTTTCTATAGAAAAGTTGACGATAATCATGGTTTTCTATAGAAAAGTTGACGATAGTCCTGGTTTTCTATAGAAAAGTTGACGATAGTCCTTGTTTTCTATAGAAAAGTTGACGATAGTCCTTGTTTTCTATAGAAAAGTTGACGTTAGTCCTGGTTTTCTACAGAAAAGTTGACGTTAGTCCTGGTTTTCTATAGAAAAGTTGACGTTAGTCCTGGTTTTTTATAGAAAAGTTGACGTTAGTCCTGATTTTCTATAGAAAGGTTGACGTTAGTCCTGGTTTTCGATAGAAAAGTTGACGATAGTTCTTGTTTTCTATAGAAAAGTTGGCGATTGTCCTGGTTTTCTATAAAAAAGTTGACGATAGTCCTGATTTTCTGTAAAAAAAATTGACGATAGTCCTGGTTTTCTGTAGAAAAGTTGACGAAAAGTTATTCGTCTAGAATAGTTAAGATTATTCTTTACATTTTTTGAAAAGTGGTCCTCGCTTGTCCTCCGTGGTGAAGAGTATCAAATAGTGAAAGACTAGGGAATGTACTTTCTTACTTGCTTTTATGTCTTTTGTGGTTGGGAAATATGATATTTTTTTTTTTGTTTATGGTACTTACATAACAAATGGTGTATCCTCTTTCTTGGGCATGTTGGGAAAATTTGACAAATTCTAGGTTTTAGAATTTCCAATTTTCAATAAAAATTTTAAGAATTATTAAATATATAGAAAAACTTTAGACACTTATTTTTTGTAAACAAATACAAAATATTTTTGACAAAACACTAGAGTTTATAGACAAAATTTTTATTAAGAAACACAATTTTTTTTAACAAAAAAGTAAACGTTTTCAAAACAATGACAAAAAAATGTTACACTTTAATTTTATAAACTATTTTATAATTTTAATTATTAATTTTATCTTTTTAAATAATTTTCCATTCAAGTCTTTACTTCTCGCGTTTAACTTTTTAAATGAAATATTTTCAAGAAAAATATGAGATAAACTTAGAACAGAAAAAAATTCATTACGGCAGATTTTTTTTTTATATAATTCCTCTTCTTCAAGTTTCAGACGACCAGAACAGAGAAGTAAAGATAAGAAGTAGATAAAGTTAATGAAGAAGATCAGTCAGGCAGGCAGGCAGACTGTTACTGGATCATTGATCAACATTGGTACATACATTGGTACATAGGATGATGTGTAGTATTAAACATTGTTTTTGTGTAAATATTGAATAAAGAAAAATAATCGTAAACTAAAGAAAATAATAACAATTTATGGAGCTGTGGTGAAATGTGCAAAGTTAAAAAAGATAGTGATAAAAGACATTGAGAGTAAAGAATGGAAGATCATTAACAATAAATTTCATTCAGATTAGAGAGAGTTTTAGAAGGATTTGGGATTTAACAAGTAGAAGAACATATGATACCATATATCACTGAGATCAAATTTGTTTTAACAATAAATTTTTTTAGAAAATTTTTTTTCTATTTTTTAGAAAATTGTTTTCTATAGTTTTTTAGAAATTTTTTTTTTTATAGAAAAAATTTTTAGAGAAATATTTTTCTATAGAAAAAATTTCGAGACAATTTTTTTTTCTGGAAAAATTTTGAGAAAAATGTTTTTCTATAGAAAAATTTTTTTCTATAGCAAACAAATTGTTTTCTATAGAAAAAATTTCGAAAGAAATTTTTATTCTATAGAAAAAATTTCAAGAGAAATTTTTATTCTATAGAAAAAATTTCGATACAAATTTTTTTCTATAGAAAAAATTTCGAGACAAATTTTTTTCTATAAAAAAATTTCGAGAGAAATTTGTTTCTATAAAAAAAATTTCAAGACAAAATTTTTTCTGTAGAAAAAATTTCGAGACAAATTGTTTTTATAGAAAAAATTTCAAAACAAATTTTTTTCTTTAGAAAAAATTTTTTAATTTTTTTTTTCTTTTTTTTTAATTTCGAGACAAATTTTTTTCTATAGAAAACAAATTGAAACAATTTTTTTTTTATAGAAAATATTTCGAAATGAATTTTTTTCTATAGAAAAAATTTGAGAATAAATTTTTTTCTATAGTAAAAATTTCGAGACAAATTTTTTTCTATAGAAAAAATTTCGAGACAAATTTTTTTTTATAAAAAAAATTTCGAGACAAATTTTTTTCTATAAAAAAAATTTCGAGACAAATTTTTTTCTATGGAAAAAATTTCGAGACAAATTTTTTTCTATAGAAAAAAATTCGAAACAAATTTTTTTCTATAGAAAAAAATTCGAAACAAAATTTTTTTTTTATAGAAAAAATTTCGAGACAAATTTTTTTCTATAGAAAAAATTTCGAGACAAATTTTTTCTATAGAAAAAATTTCGAGACAAATTTTTTTCTATAGAAAAAATTTCGAGACAAATTTTTTTCTATAGAAAAAATTTCGAGACAAATTTTTTTCTATAGAAAAAATTTCGAGACAAATTTTTTTCTATAGAAAAAATTTCGAGACAAATTTTTTTCTATAGAAAAAATTTCGAGACAAATTTTTTTCTATAGAAAAAATTTCAAGACAAATTTTTTTCTATATAAAAAATTTCGAGACAAATTTTTTTCTATAGAAAAAATTTCGAGACAAATTTTTTTCTATAGAAAAAATTTCAAGACAAATTTTTTTCTATATAAAAAATTTCGAGACAAATTTTTTTCTATAGAAAAAATTTCGAGACAAATTTTTTTCTATAGAAAAAATTTCGAGACAATTTTTTTTCTATAGAAAAAATTTCGAGACAAATTTTTTTCTATAGAAAAAATTTCAAGACAAATTTTTTTCTATATAAAAAATTTCGAGACAAATTTTTTTCTATAGAAAAAATTTCGAGACAAATTTTTTTCTATAGAAAAAATTTCGAGACAATTTTTTTTCTATAGAAAAAATTTCGAGACAAATTTTTTTCTATAGAAAAAATTTCGAGACAAATTTTTTTCTATAGAAAAAATTTCGAGACAAATTTTTTTCTATAGAAAAAATTTCGAGACAAATTTTTTTCTATAGAAAAAATTTCGAGACAAATTTTTTTCTATAGAAAAAATTTCGAGACAAATTTTTTTCTATAGAAAAAATTTCGAGACAAATTTTTTTCTATAGAAAAAATTTCGAGACAAATTTTTTCTATAGAAAAAATTTCGAGACAATTTTTTTTTTTTTTCTATAGAAAAAATTTTAAGACAATTTTCTTTCTATAGAAAAAATTTCGAGATAAAAATTTTTTATAGAAATAAATTTATCTCGAATTTTTTTCGATATCTATATATTTTTGTATAGAAACAAATTTTTGACAATTTTTTTCTATTTAAAAAATTTTTGGACAAATTAAAAAATTTTTGGACAAATTTTTTCTATCAAAAAAATTTCGAGACATATTTTTTCTATACAGAAAATTTCGAGACAATTTTTTTTTCTGTAGAAAAAATTGCAAGACTATTAGAGGTAGGATTATAATAAAATTCTATGCGATTAATAAATATTTCCCACCCATGGACATGTAGGGGTTAGACATAAAAAGACATAAAGAGGAAAAGACTGGGTCGAAATCGAATTTTTGTGATTTATAACTCTTTTTCATATTATTCGCGCGATCACCTACACCATTACTTGGTCCCTAGTGACAAGTTTTTTATAGTGATCAGTATAAAACTAGTCCCTAGCGACAAGTTTTCTATTAAAAACTTTACCCAACGAAAACTTTTCATTATAAAGCTTAACCCAACATCAATTTTTCTATAGAAAATGTGTATTTTTGTACCCACTGTAACAAACATCATCAATGACTTCAGGTGCACATTTCTTTGATAATCACTCTCATTAAATTGTCATTATTTCTTATTTTTATCATCCTGAAAACGTTTTTTTCTTCTTAAAATTTCTGGTACCCATTTGAACCATGTGGTATTTTAGACGGCACCAATATGTTTATGTGTTTATCTTTGATAGTGAAGTGATCGTGATGATAACATTTATTTAATTGTTTTTATTTATTTTAATAATTCTTTACTTTTCTTTGTTGATTTGATTAAAACATTTGAGATAAAGTAGAGATTTATTTAGTTGTAACATGATAAAGGCCAAGAATGTTATTTGATAGGAATAATGTAGGCAAAATGTTATGTTATGTTAATTAAATAGTTATTTAGACTGTAAAGTTAACAGCGTATAGAAATATTTTTTAACATTCGAGTGCTATGTTAAAGTACAGTTGATTTTAAAACATCTTACAGTAAAAGTGTTGCCAGTGTGTTAATATAGACTTTACATGTATATTTTTTTGCACATATGATAAGGATGTTTAATTAAGATATGAAACGAATCGTGAGCCGACTTGTTCCATGATTTGTTGATAAGAAAGAATCCGGATTGATAGACACAAAGTTTGGTAAATAGTTTCATGTTCAAACAAAACTTTCTTTACCTAAATTTATTATTACAATAGCTCTGTACCTCGGATTACGCGAATTCGAATTTACGCGGGTTTTTAAATCAAAAAGAAATATATTAATATTTGAATCAAATAAAAAATTTTGAACACGTACATCCCAATATCGATTAAATTTTAAATATACATTCATCTAGCTCATACAATTTTTAGAGTTCTTCAAAATTTTTTATTTTGCTTTGGTTCAGATTTAATGGCGGTCCAAAATTCGTATATTTGGTATATTAAGTTTGTCATTCCGGTTGTAATTTCCACAATATTGGATCAAAAACCAAAAGCGATATATATTCTGAATCCTTATGAAATTTTAAGACGATTAAGCGATGTCCGTATGTCTGTCCGTCTGTTTGTCCGTCTGTCTGTTGAAATCACGAAAACGCCTAAACGAAAGGAGCTAGCTCATTGAAACTTAGTAAAATGATTCTTCATTTCTGAAAAAATTGTGGTATTGAAATAAGGGGAAATCTGTTAACATTTGACCATAGCTTCCATATAACTTCGCCTAGGCTAATCGCTTATTTGCTAATAAATAACAAATTATAATATCTATGATGATAAAATTTGGTATGTAGAAGGTTTACATAAGCCATAGGCAGCGTATAAGTATCGGTTCTCATTTAGCCATAGCTCCCATACAAAACACTTATGAAAACAGCCTAAATTTCACCTAAAATACACTTAATTGCCAATAAATCTAAAACTATAACAGATATAACCACTAAATTTAGCACAAGGAAGTCTTATATCAATATGCCAGCCAGTGTGCAAAATTTTGTCACAATGGGTCACCATTTGACCATAGCTCCCATATAAAAAACTTACGAAAAAACAAAAATACAAAAAAAAATACGTTTATGTCTGTCTGTCCGTCAGAAATATGCGCGACAGCTCCTTAACTAGAGACAAAATTTTACAAAAGTATTTTTGATTTGTTATAGAAGTTGTGTACTGAAAATGGACGAAATCGGTTCACATTTAGTTAGAGCTCCCATATAACCCTGCATCGGGAATCACATTTATTATTATTTTTTTTTTTATTTAGGACCAGCACTCATTGGATGACCCCTACTTATGCAATGTATTGTGTTGGAACTAGGAAAATAGGTTATTGGAGGGTGGAGTAGTGTTTATGGACATTTGATTTGAACTTCCCTATATTGCAACTGGCAGGGAAAATTTCTGCGCAACTTTCAGTCAGTATGTCAAATTTTATAGAAATCGGTCCATATTTGACCATAGCTTTCATATAAAAATCGCTCCCGGAAACCACTAAAATGCCATAAACGCCAGTAAAAAGCTATTAAATTTTAGACTGTAACAGCTATGGCCACTTAAATAAACCTTATATAAATACCAGCCAGTATATACAATTTTGTGCGAATCTGTCAACATTTGGCTATCGTTTGAACATGCCATTGTTTACGTTTAAACAAAATCCCCATGTTTTGATCCTGCATTTTCTAAACAAACTTTGCATATCTATAAAATGAATGTCTTACAAAGTTGAATATATTTATTAATATGCGCTATAATAAGAATTGCTTTCTTTGGAGGAGGAGATACCCCCTACTCCGATTCTTTTTTTACGCTTACAAAACTACTTAATAGTTATTAAGATTCATAAAAGGAATTTCTTTTGTGTGTCTGATAAAATACCTTCTGCTCCTATAATGGATTTTTGTTAAGCAAAGTTTGATTTTTGAGAAAATTTAGGTCATACCAAATTCTATTCTACCTCTTATTCCTATGAGAAGAGAACTTCTCTTGTTCCTATTCTACTTCTTTAAAGCCAAACTAATTTTATTAAGCAGAAAAATGATTGTAAAAATTTAAATGGCCTTATCTTTAGTAGAAACAAAAATGAGTATTAATATTTTATGAAAACCTACTTTCTTTGGAAACACTGTAATTGTAACTGTTATTATTTCCAATATATTAGTAGTTATGGCAATACCCAAAATGAGTCGCTTGGTTTGTGGCTTTACTAACCAAGTAAAAACCCCATTGACTTAGCTAATCCAAAAGTTGTTTTCACTAAATGAAGGCTTAAGCTTTCTTGAAAGTTTAAGAAACAGCTTTAACAATTTATAAAACTTTAGAAACAGATTCCACAAAAAGGTTTCGATATGAGATTTAATAAAAATTTAGAAAATCAGTAATTTTTATAGTCACAAAAATCTGGCGGTAATTTTAATTATTATGTTATTTCGATTAAGTGATATTTTTTAGACAAACATGCATCTAAAATATATTACTTTATCGTAACAATTAAATAAACCACTTAAATTTGTAAAATTAAATCGTTTGTGAGTAACTCTACTGGAATAATACCGACATCTTTAGAAACAATATTAAACAAGTCAACTTAAGCTAACTTAAGGGTTGTTGACCCTCCCCCAAAAACTTACATAAATCATCGAATAAATGTCCTTAATAGAAATCAAAATTTAACCTAAATTCCTTAATATTAATCTGCAATTAACATTATTTGCCTTTAATTGCTTTTTTGTACATAATATTTAGCAAATTTGTTTAAATAGTTCAGATTTTGTTTAGAATTACGTGTTAGAGCCCACTAAGCTTTTCAATTCAGTCCATGTTTGTTTGTGTGTAGTTTCAGTCAAACACTTATGATTTAATTGTTCGTGTTTTGTTACTGGTATTGTAATTGTGAATGTTGTAGTTGTTGTAATTTTTATTTATATTTTTTCAAACTAAAGACCCTTCATAATTTCTGTTGAACAATTGAAATTACGAAAAATGCTTTTGGACTTTTTCTTTTAGTTCATCAAGTGTTACAATTCATTACAATGAATTAAAGGGAAGCAGGTGGTAAACAATTAGAATTTCCGTTGAAAAATATTTTTTTTTTACTGAAATTCACTTTTTGTAAGAAATTTTTAAAAAATTTACTTTTTATACAAAATTTTTCGGAAATTTTCTTTTTAAAGGAAATTTTTTGAAAATTTACTATGTATAGAAAAATTTTCGAAAATCGATTATATATAAGAAATTTTTATATTTATTGGAAATTTTTCGAAAATTGACTATTTATAAAAAATTTTTCGAAAATTTGCTATTAACAGGAAATTATTCGAAAATTGACTATTTAGAGGAAATTTTTCGAAAATTGACTATATATAGGATATTTTTCGAAAATTTACTTTTTATAGGAAGTTTTTATTTTTTATAGAAAAATTTTCAAAAATTTACTATTTTTAGGAAATTTTTCGAAAAAATGTCCTCTAGGACATTTTTTGAAAATTGACTATTTATAGGAAAGTTTTAAAAAATTTACTATTTATAAGAAATTTTTCGAAAACTGAGAATTTATAAGAAAATTTTCGAAAATTTACTATTTATAGGAAATTTTTTGAAAATTGACTATTTTTAGGAAATTTTTTGAAAATTGACTGTTTATAGGAAATTTTTCCAAAATTTACTATTTATAGGAAATTTTTCGAAAATTTACTTTTTATAGGAAATTTTTCGAAAATTGACTTTTTATAGGAAATTTTTCAATAATCGACTTTTTATAGGTAATTTTTCGAAAATTGAATTTTTATAGGAAATTTTTCGAAAATTGACTTTTTGTAGGAAATTTTTCGAAAATTGACTTTTTATAGGAAATTTTTCGAAAATTGACTTTTTATAGGAAATTTTTCGAAAATGGACTTTTACAGGAAATTTTTCGAAAATTGACTTTTTATATGAAATTTTTCGAAAATTTACTTTTTATAGGAAATTTTTCGAAAATTTCCTTTTTATAGGACATTTTTTTTTGAAAGTTGACTTTTTACAGAAAATTTTTCAATAATTGACATTTTATAAGAAATTTTTCCAAAATTGACTTTTATAGAAATTTTTTCGAAAATTGAGTTGTTAAAGGAAATTTTTCGAAAATTGACTTTTTATAGGAAATTTTTCGAAAATTGACTTTTTATAGGAAATTTTTCGAAAATGGACTTTTACAGGAAATTTTTCGAAAATTGACTTTTTATATGAAATTTTTCGAAAATTTACTTTTTATAGGAAATTTTTCGAAAATTTCCTTTTTATAGGACATTTTTTTTGAAAGTTGACTTTTTACAGAAAATTTTTCAATAATTGACATTTTATAAGAAATTTTTCCAAAATTGACTTTTATAGAAATTTTTTCGAAAATTGAGTTTTTAAAGGAAATTTTTCGAAAATTGACTTTTTATAGGAAATTTTTCGAAAATTGATTTTTTACAGAAAATTTTTCGAAAATTGTCTTTTAATAGGAAATTTTTCAAAAATTGACTTTTTATAGGAAATTTTTCAAAAATTTACTTTTTATGGGAAATTTTTTGAAAATTTACTTTTTATGAGAGATATTTCGAAAATTGACTTTTTATAGGAAATTTTTCGAAAATTTACTTTTTATAGGAAATTTTTTGAAAATTTACTTTTTATGGGAAATTTTTTGAAAATTTACATTTTATAGGAAATTTTTCGAAAATTTACTTTTTATAAAAAATTTTTCGATAATTTACTTTTTATAGGATATTTTTCGAAAATTTACTTTTTATAAAATATTTTTCGAAAATTTACTTTTTATAGGAAATTTTTTGAAAATTTACTTTTTGTAGGAAACTTTTCGAAAAATGACTTTTTATAGGGAATTTATAGCAAATTTACTTTTTATAGGAAATTTTTCGAAAATTGACTTTATATAGGAAATTTTTAAAAAATTTACTTTTTATGAGAGATTTTTCGAAAATTGACTTTTTATAGGAAATTTTTCGAAAATTTACCTTTTATAAGAGATTTTTCGAAAATTGACTTTATATAGGAAATTTTTCGAAAATTGACTTTTACAGGAAATTTTTCAAAAATTTACTTTTTATAGGAAATTTTTCGAAAAATTACTTTTCATATTAAATTTTTCGAAAATTGACTTTTTATAGGAAATTTTTCGAAAATTGACTTTTTATAGAAAATTTTTCGAAAATTGTCTTTTAATAGGAAATTTTTCAAAAATTGACTTTTTATAGAAAATTTTTCAAAAATTTACTTTTTATGGGAAATTTTTTGAAAATTTACTTTTTATGAGAAATTTTTTGAAAATTTACTTTTTATTGGGAAATTTTTTGAAAATTTTCTTTTTATGGAAAATTTTTGAAAATTTACTTTTTATATGAAATTTTTCGAAAATTTACATTTTATAGGAAATTTTTCGAAAATTTACTTTTTATAAAAAATTTTTCGATAATTTACTTTTTATAGGATATTTTTCGAAAATTTACTTTTTATAAAATATTTTTCGAAAATTTACTTTTTATAGGAAATTTTTCGAAAATTTACTCTTTATATAAAATATTTCAAAAATTGACTTTTTATAAGAAATTTTTCCAAAATTGACTTTTATAGAAAATTTTTCGAAAATTGAGTTTTTAAAGGAAATTTTTCGAAAATTGACTTTTTATAGGAAATTTTTCGAAAATTTTCTTTTTATAGGAAATTTTTCAAAAATTTACTTATTTTAGGAAATTTTTCGAAAATTTATTAATTTCAGGAAATTTTTTCGAAAATTTATTAATTTTGGGAAATTTTTTCGAAAATTGACTATTTATTTCTTAGATTATTTCTTATATTTCTTCGCCATACCCCCAACTGTAAAATAAGATTAAGTTATTGTTTTCAGTACTTACGTCTTACAATCTCATTCGTTGAAAAGTGAACTTAAGTATTTTTGTATTTTTTCATATTTTTTTACGCTACGTAATTAATAAACAATATAATCAACTTTAGATGAGTGTTCCTCGAAATGACACATATTTCGCTTGAATACAACAGAACCAGCACAAGCATGCAAACACATGAACACGCATGCAATTGGGCACTTGTAAATTTTAAATAAGCTTTCACTCTTTTGGCAAAATAACAATTTTCTTTTTTGTCATATTTATTACAAAGATTTTTTCTTATTTGTGTTGTAGTAAAATTTAATATTTTGTTCTAAAAATTAAAAAGAATTAAAGGCAAAGACAATAGAAAAAAACATTAGTCGCACAAAAGTATCACACTTTTCTGAAATCCGAAAAAAAGAGCACGAACAAGAGCTTAAACAAAACATGTGCATAGTTTTTGTTGTTATTTTGCTTTTATTGTAATTCTCTTGTTGTTGTATTTGCTTCCAATTTCCTTTCGTTGCCATTTACTTTGTCTGCTTTATTTCCCATTTCTGTGATTTCCCATTAAATAAATGTGCGCTTGTGTGTGTTTTTGTGAGCAATGAGAGCGAAGTGTGAATGACTCTGTGAGAAAGTGTGAGTTTGAATGTTTGTGTGTGTTTTCATGTTTTTGACATTTACTTTTGCCTATTATTAGGCGCTGTGTTGTAATTCGAGTAGAGCTTAGTATAGTTTCAAGGGTTTTTTGCATGATTATATTTTCCTGATTTGTTTTGTTATAAATACTTATGGCTACGTTCTAGTACAAACAATAAACTAACAAAAAAAAAACTAATATCTACAACAACTACAAATATGTAATAGGAAAATAGTTTGTATGAAAATGTGTAATATAATATGTATGTAAGAGTACGTTGATATGTATGTGTCTGTGTCTCTGTATATTCATGTGAATGAATTGAATTTGTGTTAAAAGGAAGTGGTTAGTGGAATAAAAATTATTTTTTTTCCTTTCTTTATTTTTTCACGAAAAATAGAATTTGTACAAAACAAACACAAAAAAGAAATTAATAAATCACACAATGGCATGAGAGCGTAGATAGAGACTTTTTATGAAAATTTTGTCAAGTGTATAGTAGTATATGCAGGGAAAGGAACATTCTTTAGTCATAATTTTTAAAAAGGTGGCGACTTGAAAATTAGGTTTTCGTAAAGGGAAAGTGTTCGACGACGTGGCGACTATGATAATATTTAAGCCAAAAAAAAAAAAACGAAAAAGTTTTTAGAAGATATAAAAAGTTTTTTAACTTTCAAAAACTTGTCTTTGAAGATGGAAAGTTATAAATTATAACTTTCTATCTTCAAAGGAAAGTTGTGAATAAATTTTTAAATTTTCTATAAAAAAAAAATTTTTCGGAATAGCCAATTTTCTATAAATAAAGTTTCAAAAAACGTCGTAGATTAGTCAATTTTCGAAAAATTTCCTATAAAAAGTCAATTTTCGGAAAATTTCCCATAAAAAGTGAATTTTTAAAAAGATTTCTATAAATAATAAATTTTTGCAAAATTTCCTATAAATTGTCAATTTTCGAAAAAAAATTCCTATAAATAGTAAATTTTCGAAAAATTTCCTATAAATAGACAATTTTCGAAAAATGTCCTATAAAAAGTCAATTTTCGAAAAATTTTCTAAAAATTTCCTATAGAAAGGCACTTGCGAAAAGTTTCCTATAAATAGTAAATTTTTGAAAAATTTTCTATAAATAGTAAATTTTTAAAAAAATTCCTATAAAAAATATTTGAAAAATTTCCTATAAATATTAAATTTTTGAAAAATTTGCTATAAGTAGTTAATTTTTGAAAAATTTCCTATAAATAGTAAATTTTTGAAAAATTTTCTATAAATTGTCCACTTCTAAAAATTTCCGATAAATAGTAAATTTTCCAAAAATTTTCGAAATAGTCAATTTTCGAAAAATTTCCTATAAATAGTAAATTTTTGAAAAATTTCCTATAAATAGTAAATTTTTGAAAACTTCCCTATAAATAGTAAATTTTTAAGAACTTTCCTATAAAAAGTAAATTTTTGAAAATTTTTCATTTCAAAAAATTTCCTATAAGTAGTAAATTTAAAAAAAAATTTCCTATAAATTATAAATTTTTTAAAACTTTTCTATAAATAGCCGATCTTCGAAAAATTTCCTATAAATAGTAAATTTTTGAAAATTGTTCCATAAATAATCAGTTTTCGAAAAATTTCCAAAAAATAATCTATAATCAAAAAATTTCCTATAAATTGTAAATTTACGAAAAAATTCCTGTAAATAGTTAATTTTCGAAAAATTTCCTATAAAAAGTAAATTTTCGAAAAATTTCCTATAAAAAGTAAATTTTCGAAAAATTTGCTATAAATAGTCATTTTTCGAAAAATTTCCTATAAAAAGTCAATTTTTGAAAAATTTCCTATAAATGTCAATTTTTAAAAAATTTCCTATAAATAGTCAAGTTTCGAAAAAACTCCTATAAAAAGTACATTTTAGAAAAATTTCCATTAAAAGTCAATTTTCGAAAATTTCCCACAAATAGTCAATTTTCGAGAAACTTCCTATAAATAGTTAATTTTGGAAAAATTTCTTATATTCAATTTTCGAAAAATTTCCTATATGTAGTCAATTTTCAAAAAATTTCATATGTACAGTCAATTTTTGAAAAATTTCCTGCATAAAGTCATTATCGAAAAATTTCCTATAAATAACAAATTTTAAAAAATTTCCTACAAAAAATCAATTTTTGAAAAATTTTCTATAAATAGTCAATATTTGAAAAATTTCCTATAAATAGTAAATTTTTAAAAAATTTCCTATAAATAATCAATTTTTGAAAATAGTCAATTTTCAAAAAAATTTTATATAAAAAGTAAATTTTCGAAAAATTTTCTATAATTTGTCGATTTTTAACAAGTTTCCTATAAATTGTAATTTTTCATAAATTCACCATAAATAATAAATTGATGAAAAATATCCTATGTAGTCAATTTTCTAAAAATTTCCTATAAATAATCAACTTTCGAAAAGTTTCCTATAAATATCTATTTTCCTATAAATAGTGAATTTTCGAAAATTTTCCTATAAATAGTCAATTTTTTAAAAAATTTCTGTAGATAATAAAATTTTAAAAAATTTCTTATAAATAGTCAATTTTCAAAAAACTTCCTACAAACAGAAATTTTTTTAAAAATTTTCTATAAATATTCAATTTTCGAAAAATTTGCTTTAAATACCAATTTTTTAAAAATTTTCTTTATATAATAAATTTTCGAAAAATTTCCTATAAAACGTCAATAAATTTCTTATAAATAGTAAATTTTCAAAAAATTTCTTATAAAAAAGTATATTTTCGAAAACAAATTTTTTAAAAATTTCCGATAATTAGTCAATTTTCAGAAAAAATTCTTGTACATAATAAATTTGCGAAAATTTTTGTATATATATTAATTTATAAAAAAAAAAAAAATTTTAAATAAATTTTCGAAAAATCTTCTATAAAATGACAATTTTAGAAAAATTTTATATAAAGAGGCAATTTTCGAAAAAGTTGCTAAAAATAACCAATTTTCGACAAATTCATTTCTTATAAATAGTAAATTTTCGAAAAATTTCCTATAAATAGACAATGTTTTAAAAATTTTCGATAAATAATCAATTTTCGAAAAATTTCCTATAAAAAGTCAATTTTCTAAAAATTTCTCATTAAAAGGCGATTTTCAAAAAATTTCCTATAAAAAGTAAATTTTCGAAAAATTTCATAAAAACAAAACAATTTTCGAAAAATTTTCTATAAATAGTCAATTTTCGAAAAATTTCATAGAAATTTTCGTAAAATTTCCCAAAAATAGTAATTTTCGCGTAACGCTTTCATTCTGCTTAAGGTCTCACACTATGGCCAAAATGCCAATATAAGAAGAGTAAAATAACAGTAAATTTCAACAACGGTAAATTATGACTACGAACTCATATAATATTTTACACATTCTATAAACGAAGGCAAACAAAACAGAAGACGAAGAGAGTAAGAATGAAAGAGAAGTGCAAAGGGAAAAGGAATAAAGGAAGGAAATTTAAAGAGAGAAGTAAAGGGAAAGAGAGGAACTAGAAAAAATTAAGAACAAGCAGCCAAACGAAAATCTATTCAATATTAACGTTTTCATACTTAAATTCATACAACGATAAAACGTTGAACGGTTGTAACGATTGTTGTATATAAGAAGAAAAAAAGTATATATTTAGTAACGGGTTAATATTTTAAGAAATAATTTAGAAAAAAATGGAATAAAAGAGTTTTTTTTTTAATAAGTGAAAAAAGATTTATTACAAAAAATTAATCAAAAGAATAATAAGAAAAATTACAAAAAAATATATATTTATTTAATTAAGCGAATGATTTAGAGTTTAGTTTCAAGGGATTTTCTACATAATGAAAATTTTTTTCGGGGCTGAAAATATTTATTGTATACATAACATATAAGGGTATTTTGAGAATTTAAGAAAATTCCAAAGGAATTTAAAACAAAACAAAAAAATTTCTTAAAATTTAAAAAAAATTTCAAAATTATTTAAAGATGTTTAAGTAATTTTTGAAAAATTGTGTAATATAGTGAAAATTTCTGCTAAGATTATGCCATAATGCCAAAAAAAAAAATAAGTGAAAAAATATGAAGAAATGAGGAAAATTTATTTTCCAATTTTCTTCTATCTAGTATTTTTTCTAATGTTTTAAACGAAAAATATATAAAGAAAATCAAAATTTTCATTTTCTAGAGTGTAAAAAGTCTAAATGTCTAAAGAAAATTGTATTATATGGCATTTTTCTTTCATTTAAGCTAAAAGAGCTTTAAGCCAAAAAGGCAGCCAAAAGGCTAAGGAAAGAAGAAAAAAATGTGTTTAAAAAATGCTAGTGTTAAAAATCAATAAAATGGCTATAAAAAATTCTACAACTACAAAAGCCTTAACAGCAGCAATAACAACAAAAGCAACAACATTAAAAAATTTTCAGAAAATCAATTTTTTCAAATAAAAATAACCTAAATATTCTTCATATTTTATATAAATTATAAAACAAACAACAACATAAAAAATACGCAAGAAATATAACAACTACAACAAAAACAAAAAGGATAATTAATAAAAAAAAAACAACAACAACAAAAATACTCATAAAAAATCTAGGTGGCAGCATTATTATCATCTGTATCATCTTCATTTAGGATAAGCAGCAGCAGCAACATTTACAAAAACAACAAAACAACAACAACAACAAATTTTGCATCAGGATCTACAAAAACAAAAAAGAGAGATACAATTTTAAAGGGACTTAGAAAATTGATAAAAATCCTACTAGAAACAACTGCTCATTTAGAATATGATTGTATAAGTGTAAATATTTGTGTATGTGTGTGTGTAGGAAAATCTTAGTAATGTCTTAGTATTTGGAAACCTTAAGAAAAATGTTCAAACGAAAAAAATATTTGTATAAAAAATTCTGTAAAAATTCTTAAAAGAAAATCAAATTCTAAAATAAAAAAAAATCTTCAAAAATATCATCTGTAAACATCAAAAACGCTCGTCAAACTCGCCTTAAGAAAATGTCAAAAATATTATAAGACCTCCTAAAAATATACTACGAAAATTTTAACAAAAAACTCCTGAACAAACCACCACAAATTTTATAACTTCTTACAAAACTCATCTAAAAATTCTTAAATCCAATTACCAAAACTAAAGTTTTTAAGACTTGAAATTGAAGAAATCTAAGTTTTTCTAAGCCCTCTTGAAGCATTTCTACTTTTTCCTCCCTCTGCACTAGTCTTTCCCCTACTTCTTTTTTTTCTGATCTTGGCCCTAAACAATGGCTTCTTCGTTATTGGATCTAGATGATTTAATAGAATTTCAATTGGATCGCATTAAATTCGAGGAACTCAATTATAAAGATGAATTACAATTACAACGCCAATTGCTGGACTTGGATGTTTTGCAATGCTCGCAAAGACGCCTTAAACAGAACCTAGCAAAACCTCTGACCAATCAAACGCATCAGGCCTTACAAGTGCCTGAGGCCTTGTCTTGCTCGGATTTGCCCTCCTCTAGTCGTGAAGCGGGTGCAGAAGCCCCTAGCAACAATGTCGAAGCGCCTGAAGCAAGTCCACAAAATAAAAATCACAGCAGCAGCAGTAGCACGGGTGCCATTGCCCGTACCAGCCTTAGCAGTAGTTGTAGAAGACAAAAAGCCTCGGCCATTGTCGGTGGTAGTGTTCAGAATATAACAAATGGCAGTATAGAAATAGCTATGGAGGATTTGGGTGGAGGTGCTTATGGTGGGGGTGGGGGTGGTAGTGGAGGCAGTGTTAATGGAGGAATTGGAGGTTCGGGTTGTATGGGAGCAGCTGGAGTGGGTGTTTTGCGCGGCAATACAAGTTTACCCAGTTTTAGTGATAGTGAGGAGGAGGCATTCAATATAGATCGTCAAAAGGAATTTAGGTAAGTTATATTATTGGAAGATATCCCCTTTAATACCCATTTAGTTATCCCAGAGATTTAAAAATTCTTCTTTTCCCCAAATCCGTTGTTAGGCAGTATGTGGCAGTTAAGTCATTTTTTGATTTGAAAAATTACTTAACTTTTTATACAGATGGGGCTTTTTCTAATTTCATCATACAAAAGTGTTACGACATTGCTGTGTTGATCTACTAACTAAAATATGACAACAAATATTAGTAATTAAGAATGTTAGGATGAGCTACCAGCAAAAGTTTATAGAGATCTCTAAAGACTTCTTCGAAAAGTAGCTTTAACGTACCCAGAACGGAAGAACGATTTAAATAAACTTCGTTGGTAAGATAAGAAAAAAGGCACCCGAATTATAAACATACAAGAAAGTGAAAATCCGAACTTCCGAATTACCCGATTTACAAGCAGAAATTGTCAGAAACTATAGATATGAAAAAAAATTTAGCTAATCGCTTGACAACTTTATACAAAAAGGCCAAAGTAAGCTTCATACCAAAAATTATGAGTCTCCCTCGAAAAATTTTTTGATATTCGCGATTCTCAAAAGTTTTTAATTTAGAAACATAGGCACATACATTGTACCACGACTTTTCAAAAATTTACTTATACGATTTAAAATACCCTGAAAATTCTGGAGTTGGCAAACCTAGAATAAAGTTAAAATCCTGACTTTCATCGACTCCATGTTATTAGATTAGTTATAAATCAATGTTGGTAGCAAAGTACAAAATAAGAGAGAATTAGAGAGACTTTGCCCAACATTGTTATAGATCGACGTGCACCAATATTTTGTAGTAGAAGAAAAGTTTCGTCAAATATCATTCTTAAAAGCACAAAATCCTTAAATTAAATACCCAGAAGAATGTAAATAAAGAAAGTGCTGGTAATGGGGTATACCTATTAGTTTAACCCTTCACATGTAACACTTAGTCTAGATGTTAAGAGTTAATATATATTTTTTAATCAAAAGTTGAACAAAATTTGTAAATAAATTCTTTATATTTCGTCACTTTCCTTTAGAAAATGAAAAAAAACTTCAAATTCTGACTTTTGACCCCGGTGAAGAAAACAATGCCGTGTTTAGCATATACTCAAATTATTCTAAAAAATTCACATTTTCGCGAAATTTTATGATTTCAAATAGCAGGTACGGCGGAACGGTTTAAGATATCGATATTGTTTTTTTTTTGTTTTATTCTTCCATTTGTTTGTTTTATGATACCGGAAAGCAAATATATTATTTGTGATATTTGTTGAACAAAATTTTCAAACAATTACAAAATGATTTTTGAAACCGGCCTGAGAAAAAAGTATAATTTTCTAATATAAAAAAAACTGAGTAAATTCAGCTATATTTTAACGAAACCCGTTTAACAAGAATTGTTAATCATGTCTTACTTTGAAATTAACTTATCCTTGAGTAAATTTTTTGACTGCATATTCTTAGGTGTGTCATCA
Organism: Stomorhina lunata; assembly: GCA_933228675.1. NCBI lineage: Eukaryota > Metazoa > Arthropoda > Insecta > Diptera > Rhiniidae > Stomorhina > Stomorhina lunata. Next base: position 4,355,369 of record OW121741.1, on the reverse strand, counting down.
AGGACACGAATTTTCGGGAAAAACTGCAATAACTCCGAAACTACTCCATGGATTTTTAATGTTGATGACTTAAAATAAATTCACTTTAGTTCTCTTTTATTTTCCAGTAAATTTTAATAATATAATTTTAAGTGGTTAAATTTTGGACAAAACCGAAAATACTCCCAATTTTTCCCATACAAAAAGTTTAACACTTTGTGGACGGAGGCGGCATAGAACTATTCTAGGGCGAGTTACGGTTCAATTTCGCACTTCCCTAATCTAAGGTACACCCTACTGTCCACATTGTGACGTTGTTCAAGATAAATAATAGAGTTAGCTTCCCTATTGTCACCAATGAGCATCTTCGCTCTCTCATGAAAGAGAACTTGAAGCTCCGGCTCATATATGAGAGTTCATTTTAGTTCCATTTTAGGACGGACAAATGTGATATAAACAATTATTGTGAACCACTGTGGAATAGCAGGTTAGTCATACGCCTAGCATACCAGAGGTCCCAAGATCGATCCCCCACCAGACCCACTTGAAAAAAATAACTTTTCAAAAAAGCGGTTCACCTCATAACTCAGCTAGGCACTGGTTATTGAGTATTAGGATATGTAAAACTTTTCTAACTAATGCATTTGCATTAGTAGGTACCTTTCAATGAGTCTAAAAATAGAATCGGATGTCTGAGAGAAGTACCCCTTATATATATATATGTATATATATATATATGTATATGTAGATGTATATGTATATATATATATATATATATATATATATATATATATATATATATATATATATATATATATATATATATATATATATATATATATATTTATATATATATTTATATATATTGATATAGATATATATATAAAAATATATATATATAAGATTTAGAGTAGGAGAATGAACGGAGCCTTGCGTTACCCCCGAATTAATCTTGAACTCATTTGACGATATCTTATCTATAACAACTCATATAGTGAGATTTCTGAGAAAACTCGATATAAACCGAGAAAATTCATTAGTCATTTTGGTGTCGGAAAAGCAATAAGTTTTGATATACAGTCACTCAAATTACTGTCCCAATGTTTTTAAATTCTTTACGAATATGAGTGTAACAACAAAGCTATTGGCTTAATCTCTCTGGTATTTGGTGTTACTGTATATTGGACTCGTGTTGACAGCTATAATAAAAAACATCATTGTGATACTTCACAAAATTGTTGGTACGATGACTACACGTCAATGCTTTAGCCACTAGTTACCCCGTTTTCGGCGAAAAAATTGGATTCTTGAAGGAAAAGGTAATTTACCAACAAGACAATGACCTCAAAAACACCATCAAACTAACACAAAAAATGGCTTAATTACAATGGGTACAAAGTCCTTGACTAGGACAGTGATTGGAATTACTGGGACAGTAATTTGAGTGACTGGGACAGTAGTTTTAGTGACTGGGACATTAATTTGAGTGACTGTAAGTTCAACATGTCAAAGATATAAAAGGGCATCATTTTTCCGATAGAAAATCTACTTGTTTGTATTATATAGATAAAAAAATTTATTTACAATTTATAAGTTGAAAAAAATTATCAAAATCGGTTCGTTCCCGAAAGGGAAGGTTTTCGTTCAAGAAAGGTTTTATTGGTTAACTTCTACTCTTTCAAAATACTTAGTCCAAAAACAGCCATTAGTTAGACTAGATCCTTTGTAGAATTATTATAAACACTAAAATTATTGATTTGAAAAGAAAGAAAATTATTAAGTACAAAAAAAAAGTTTATAAAATCGAAGAAAATTCTGAAGGAATATTTCGATTAAAATTTGTAGTTGCGTGAAGTTAAATAAAATCTAAATCGTGCATTACAAAAATTCTTAAAAAGGAAATTTATTAAAATATTATACAAATTAATTAAATTTATCCACTTTCCTTGATGCTGTTAACTTTTTGGAGCAGGAACTCTACCAACTATTAAAAATGTTCATGTTCTCTGGTAGCTTTTCTGTGTTCCTCAACTTCTTTTTCGCAAGACCTCAATACTTGTCCACTGCTCTATGTTCTGGCTAGTTTTTGTCTTGTTTGTGATCTTTTCTGAATTATGACCTTTAACTTTCCAAAATTTTATATGACGTATTCAAGTATTTAATCGTTCAAGCTGCTTTCTAAAGTGCCATGTTCTTTTTTTTTTGCTATATTTTTAAAAAGTTTTAACTACGTTTTCACAGTTTATTTTTAACCCTTTCGCCCCCATGGTTGCTTATAAGCAACTTGGACGTTTTGGCTCGTTTTTGCAAAAATAACGTAATCAAAAAATTAAAAAACTCATTTTTCGATAGTTACGTCTCCCTAGATTTAATAAAAACAAAAAATAAACATCGATTTTTTACCAACAAAGCTATAGCTTATTAGTAAGAGTAAAGTCGGATAAACTTTACAAGTGGGTTTATTTTTAAAGAAATCAAGTAATAATTAAAAATATTATGTATTACTAATAAAAAAGTTTGTTAGTGGGTTAAATATTTATAGGTAGGACAATAAATAAAAGTTTTAATTTTGAAAAAATGAAAGCTTGAAAACTCTTTAGTTAGGACCTAATAAACAAGATATAAATAAGTTGAGCTTAAAATAGTAAATGCATAATCTATTCGGAATACTACATAAATATTTTCTTTTCTTTCCCATACAAGTTTATTTTTTAAAAAATTCACTAAATTCTATTTATCTTATATTCTTAAACGAGCAATAATTGTATATATATATATATATATATATATATATATATATATATATATATATATATATATATATAGAATGGCTATCTCGAAAACGGCTCTAACGATTTTGATAAAATTTGGACAGTGGGTATCTTTTTTGATGTATAGGTCGAAGAAGAAGGGACTTTTGGAACTTTTACCTCTAAGAGGGTAAAAACGGGTAAAAAGGGGAAAAAATCGAAAACGCTATGTCTCCTAAAGTAATAGGTATAGAAACAAAATTAAAATTACGTTTTAAACAGCTTTGAAAATAAGCGGACAGGTGTTTGGTACTTTTTTGAAACTATGTCCGATAGGGGGTAAAAAAGGGTGAAAATAGTTTTTTTTGCACCTTTTTAACCCACTCTTATATTTTAAACTAAAGAATATAGAAAGAAACTTGGTACTGCAATCAATAGATGTAAAAAAAACATGAAACACGTATTTGGTACTTTTTTGATTTTGGAGCCAAAATGGGTAAAAAAGGGATAAAATGATAACTTAACATCTCCAAAGTAATATGAATAGGAACATTATACATTATGTTAAATGCGTTTTAAAAAATGTACCGAATTCAATTGGCACCAAAAAAGTACCAAATATACATATGGAACTTTTAGAAATTAGGGAATAAAAAGGGGGAAAAATTAGTATTATTTTAAACAAATGAATGTTTGTCTGTATGTATGTTCTTTATAGAATAGTAAACTGTGAATTTGATTGTGTTATGCTCTTTAGCGAAGATGTTGCGGATAAGCCGGCGAAGGTTTTAAAGTTGATAAGACTAATTTCCGACAGATGGCGCCACTGAAAATTACTAAAAATTAATTAAATCCTAAACTGTACATTTGATCATGCTATGATCTTTAGCAAAGTTGTAGCGCATGAGCCGACGAAGGCTTTTTAGTTGGTATGAATAATTTCCGACAGGTGGCGCTACAGAAACTTACTCAAAGTCAATTTAATCGTAATCTGTACATTTAATCATGCTACAATCTTTAGCAAAGTTGTTGCACATGAGCCGACGAAGGTTTCTTAGTTGGTATTAAGAAATTTCGACAGGTGGCGCTACTGAAATTTACTCAAAGTCAATTTAATCGTATGCTGTACATTTAATCATGCTATAATCTTCAGCAAAGTTGTTACGGATAAGCCGGAGAAGGTTTATGAATTGGAATAAGCAAAGTCCGACAGTTGGCGCAACAGAAAACTACTTAAAATGAATTAAATCGTAAACTGTGCATTTGATCAGACTATAATCTTTAGCAAAGTTGTTGCGCATGAGTCGACAGAGGTTTCTGTTGATATGAATAATTTCCAAAATTATTCAAAATGAGTTAAACTGTAAACTATGCAAACTATGTGTTGGTCGGACAAAATAAATCAAATAATTCAAAATTAACTGAATATTTCTACAATGTCTTTCCTCTAAATTTATTTTAGCACTTTATAATATAAAATATATAAAAACTTTTAAATTTTCCTCAAAATGCTTATCATAAGCTCCGAGCAAGGCTCGGTCTACCAGGTACTCAATATCTATTTTACATTTTCCCCTTCATACCTAAATATACATATAGATATATTCAATCATTAAATTTGCATAATCTTTCAAAAGAATTTCATTAAAATACAAATGAAATGCATTTTTTAGTACTTTATACGTAGATTTTAAAACATTTAAAATTCTAATGTTTTTATTTTCAATTTTTTCTACTCGTATTTTATTTTTTTTTTTTGCTTTAATATTTAAGTACTAAATTGTTTACATACACTAATATAAATATTTAGACTTCCTAAATCTGTCTCTTTTAGTGCCCCTTTTGCATTCCTTAATTCTTCCCTTTCTCAATTTTCACTCTCTCTCTTGCTTAAATATAGAATTGACATTTCATTTTGGGGGGTTTTCGACAGCTGTCGTTCTGTCATTTTTTTTTAACTAACAGCAGATTCCCTCTCTTTTACTATTTTCTTTTTGAGCTTATTCATTTTCGTCAATTGAACTTTTTCTCTCACGTTCTCTTTTGGTTTGTTTTTAAGTTAACGGTTTTTTTGTTTTCCCAATCAGGAACAGGAAATCACCACAATTTCGTATTAGGAAGGAATTATACACTTTCCTTTGGCATTACCTTTAACTTTGTCATAATTCTTTGAATTGGTTATTTTGAATGGAATTTTTTGAACTTTGATTTGGTTTTCACAAAATATCAATAGGGGTGCAGTTATGGAACTGTTTTATAATTTGAAAGGCCAAGAGTTATGACATACATATGTTAATACTTTTTAGTAGATTCGGATAAAATTTTTAGCTGTATTTGGTTACATAAAATTTAATCCGTGCAATATAAAATTTTGTTAAAAATACGAAAATGTATGGAAATGTTATCTGATATTAAAATCTTGACATATTACTCAGTATTTATAAATTTATCGACTTTTTTTCGAAATTTCTATCAAAAAAGATCTTGTAGTTGCTACTGTTACATTTTTAGTGGAGTTAGTTCACTTACATTTACAAAATGGGACATGTTCTAAGACAAGAGCCTAATACCTTTCCACAGGCCGAAGCTCTAGGCATGCAAATGGATTTGGCTCTAGTGGTAAAAATGACAAGATTTAGCTTTTTTTCATAGTGGCATAATGTCACATTGGGCCAGAAATATTAAGGCACTTTGTGCTGTTGCAGAAACGGTAAAAGCACTCCGTTATATACTATTAAAAATATGTTATTAAAGATATATCCTCTAACTCATAAACGAAAAATAAAGCTTTGACATTGTTATCGTTTAAACTTTCCATACAAAATTAATACTATAAGATTCAGATATTTTTTTTAATCGTTTCTGAATTAGGAGAATAGTCTGTAGTTTGAATTATGCCGTTGGCTGAAGATTTCTCGGATATCTCTCTTAAAATTTATATCTTGTTCTCAAATATATCTCAATATTAATATCTTGCTCGCAGCGCCATCTACCGTATTTTTTTTTTAACCCAGCATACCTAAACGCTAACTGAATGTCATGGATCTTATTATAAGATTTGCATTTGATTGCTCAAATGCAAACAGATCGAGATCTGTTTTATCACTAGAAGGCAGCCAACAGGTGAAGTCCTTAAATAACGGAAGAGTCCCTGTTAAAGTTAAGAACTTATCCTGAGTAAATCAGATTTGCGCAACCACTAAAGCAACTGCGAGACAAAATCAGAGCCTGTTAAGATGACCAGCAAAGAACAACATCAACTGGCGAAGTACGTTGAGAGTAGGCATTGCGCCAAGACCAAGCCAAGGGTTGTGTAGTTGATGTTCGGCAAATGCGTAGAATCTAGTGGAAATTTTTTTATGCGATAGGCTGAAGATAATAGACGGTTGCTTATATCGCACTTGGGAGAGAGCCGATGGAAATACAGTGGAAAATTTGGTCGTTGTGCCATCCTCTTAAATAAAGATAGTGCTAAAAGATCTTAATGATGGTCCTAGTGGAGGTTACCTAGGCGTAACAAAGACTCTAGAAAAACTCTCAGCAGCGGTTCTGTAGGGTTGGTTGTCCCCAGAATGTAGATGACTGGATTGCTTATTGTCCAAACTGTATCGCAGCCAAGGATTCAGTCCGAAGAAGTCGTGAACAGCTACAGCAGTATAATTCTGGTGCCATCTTTGAGTGGATAGCTACGAATGTGGCAGGTCCTTTTCCTCTAAGCGAGGCTGGTAATCGTTATATGCTAGTGGAGATGGACTATTTTATCAAATGGCCGGAGGTGTATGCAATACAAAATCAAGAAGCTAAAACAGTAATAGACGTATTTGTAAATAACTGGATAAGCCGCTTTAGAGTTAAACTAGAGCTACACTCAGATCAAGGCAGAAATCTTGATATGAGTTGTATGAGATAAGGAAAACGTATTCTACCCATCCACAGTCTGACGGTATGGTTTAACCGAAGAGTACCTAAGGAATGTGGCCAGAACGCATCAGATAGACTGGGATCAACACATACAAAAGTTTCACGACTCAACAACCCTGCAAAAATCGTTTTTGGAACCGAGCTTGCAATTTAGTACTAAGCCAATAGCAAATACTGAGGATCGTGGTCACTTCTCCTCTCAAGATACGATCGAGTGGCCAATTCCCAAAGATTTAATGAAGGGCAGTTAGTGCTCTTATACAACCCACAGAGGAGAAAAGGATTACCCTTCTAATTACAAACTCATTGGAACAGCCAGTACAAGGTTGTAAATTGAATTAATGATGTGGTGTATCGAAAACAGAAAGATAAGAGTCTAAGGTCTTAAATGAAGGTAGTATATCTCGAAAGATTTGCAGCCTACGAAAGCATGGAGACTGCACCAATTTGGGACGAACAGGGTAAGCGTCACGAATTTTCAATTATTCAAGCCACTGTGCAAAGTTCATTGGATATAATTTTTCTAAAATGTTTCTGTTGGTGTTTTTATTGTTCTGTTTTTGCCTATAAGCAGAACAGCAGTGTTCTCTTAATGTTTTACTGCAAAGAGCAGAGCAACATTTTGCTCTTTATCTATCGGCTCTCTCTCTCTCTCTCTCTCTCTCTCTCTGTTGGTTTAACTTCATATAATCCATTTGTACAACGTATGGGTGAGTGTGTTCTTGATCATGGGAGAATGTATTGGAACATGCATGAACATTCATAAGCCGCATTGTTAGTATAATCGACGACAGCAGCTCTTTGTTTACATCTTCAGAAAATGCTAAAAACTCTCTTCTCTACTATAAAAAGCTAACGAACTGATATCGTGGCAGAGTTTTAAATTGAGACGCATATAAGAGAACAGTGAGACTAAGAATATTTGTAAAGCGACAAGTTTGTTTACAATTTGTGTTAAAAGTGAACTCTATAAGTTAATAAAACGGTAGCTTTGTAAAACGACATAAAGTGTTTAAATTTTGTTTTCGGCTGTTCGCAAAAAGAATTCCTTCCACGTTTTTAAAGACAAAATGTAACAATATAAATTTATTGAGTCCTATTTGGTTCTATTAGTCTTAACGTGACCAATTCTTAATTGTAAATTATTATTGAATCCAATTTTGAAGTGTTTGTTCTTAAAAGAGTTCAAATTAATGAAAGAGTTCAAATAAAGAACAAAAAGATATATACTAATTTCTTCTATACCATTTGAATTATTCGCTAAATCCGAATATGAAGTCAGTGTGATCAAAAGTAGAATAGTTTTCGAGATATTGCTGTTGTTTACGTTTTCGATAAAGATGATATCACTTCAATTAAATTATTTTGGCAAATAGTCTACCGATTTCCCTTCTCTTTATTTATGTTGAAAGATAATAAAATTCTTGAAACAAGCACAGATCATTTGTAAAGTATCGAGAAATGACTAAGTTATAGAGGGCCAAAGTTGAAATTGCTGAAAATTTTACTGATTTTTTTATATTTTGGTCTTTTTGACTTAATTTCTTAAAACCAAGCAACAATAATTCTTCAAGATTTATCACTTGGCACGTTGGTTTTAATATGAACATTTTTCACTCAATAAAATACAGATCGGTGCAAAAATGACAATGTTAGAAGAACAATTGAATTATGCTGCTATTCAAATTTTATAAAATTAAAAAAATTAAATTAAAACAAGTAAACATTAATAATTTTAATAAAAAAAATATTTAAAATTTGTTTGAACGGAATAGTAGGTTAATTCACTAAATCCTCTGACGTTTTCTTATTTTTGAACCAATTTAAATAAAGTTATGTCCTATGGAAAACATTTTTATATCTTATGTTAAATAGAATTAACTTGAAAAGTGGACAATTTCAAAAATTCATAAAATTTTTCATGAAGGTTAAACTTTTGTTCATTATATCTTTGTTATTTTTTGACTTATCTTTACCTTCGACAAGGAAAAACTAAAACATATTTAGGTAAACCGCATAGCATACCAGAGGTCCCAATTTCGACCAACTTGATAAAATTAAATTTTCAAAAAAGCGGCGGTTCACCTCTAACTCAGCTAGCCACTGGTTATTGAGTATTAGGCTATGTAAAACTTCTCTAACTAATGCATTGCAGTTCGGATTAGGAATTAAAACGTAGTTCCCTTTCAATGAGTCTAAAAATAGAATCGGATGCAGCTCATTATCTGAGGGAAGTACCACTTGTTCCAATTGGAATGTTGTCGTGGAAATTATTATTATTATATATATTTTTGTGACAACATATTTTCCAAAAGCGCAAAAAATGGTTATTTTGTCTTATATTTTAAATACTCTAATCTCTAATGAAATTCCCAAAAAGTTAATTACTATCAGAACGAAGTTTCATAATCTGGCATCTCAGCTCCATTACTATTCACTTTTGGCATTCTTTCGAAAGGACTTTCCTCATTTCCTTCTCTCTGTCTCTCTTCCTACATCTTCCACTCACTCTCTCCATTTTTGTCTGTTTAGTATTTGTGTCAATTCCTGACTCTCTTTCCTTTGTTATTCCTTTTAAAATAAGGTCACGTGTACGAATAAAAGGTTGTAAGTTGGAGGGTTGCATGCATTATAGCGTGTTTTGAATTTTTCATTAATGTTTGTGTTTTTAATTAAAATTGATTTCATGCTATTCATTTTACTTTATACTCTTTTATTTTTATACAATATTTTCACTTCTAGTTAATCCCTTAATATTTTGTCTGTTATAGTTTGTCTTAATTTTTCAACAACCATGAAAATTACTTGACGCTTTTCATAAGTTTATAGCCATTTTTTTTTTGTTTTTTTTTTTTGTTGATGTTGACTCGTTTTGAAAACAAATTGATATAAATAGCGTAAAAGTAATACAGAGCCATAAATTAATGGCACTGGCTTTCATTTTGACACACTGACATTTCGATACTTAATTAATGGTTTTGACTTTTATCATCATAATTTTGTCGTGTGTTTTTTTAGGTTTCGTGTAGAACTTAATTTTAATTGATTCCTTATGTCTACTATATACGAGTATAGTAAAAATGCTTGATATTTTCCAACTTTTTTTTTTGTTTGTTTTTTGTTGACTTTAGGCAAATACAAAATTTGTCGAGTATATGTTAGTAGTTAGTAAAAGTATGAATCACTGTCAATTTTTAAATTTGACATTCTCTGCAGAAGTTCATTTCGAGATTTGGCTCATGTTATCGTAAATGTCTAGATTACTATAAATAATTATTTTCCTACACTTTCCTTTCTTCCTCTCTTATCAGTTTTGGAATTTCATATTACTTTAAAACCCAACAGATTTATGTGCATTAGCTTGGTTTCCACTTCATGCTCTATTGCCCTTTTGTGCGAATAAATACAGGAATGGGATTAATGGAACGATTGTTGTAAAATTTTCAACTATAATATTTTTAATAAAATATCTTTATAGAATTAAAATTTTAGCAAAGGGGAGCCAAATCGGTACAGAAAAAATTGTGTAGCATACTTTTAGGATAATCTAAATAATATAAAACATTTAAGGTTCACTATATTATACAATATTTGCTTAAAAGTCTGAGTTTTCGATTAATATCGATTTAATGGAGCCTAATGTTTAATTGCGGGAACTTAACAGAGCCTAATTCGCAACTAAGGATTTTTGTACAATTTCCAATCTTGAAACTTAAAAGGGAACAAAATCCAATCTTGAATATAGATTAAGTCCTATTTTCAATTGTGTATCTATATTAGGTCCAATTTAAAAGAGCTTATCTCAAGGTAATCCCTTTTTAATTGTTAATCTCTATTGAGTTAAATTTCCAAGTGCGTGTTCTTAATAAACTCCAATTTCCAATCATTGATCGTAATTGAGTCCAATTTCTAAGTGCGTGTTCGTAACAGCGTTCAATTTAAAATCGTGGTCCTAAATATGGTCGTATTTCTAATCATGGATCTCTATAGTCTAATTACCAAGTTTGTTTGTCTTAATAGCTTCCGGTTTTTAAACGTGGACTGTAATAGAGTCGTATTTCTAATCGTTAATCCATATAAAGTCTAATTACCAAGTGCGTATTTTTAACAGCTTCCGGTTTCCAATCGTGGACCTTAACATCGTCAAATTTTAAGTGTGTGTTCTCAATGCGTTCCGGTTTCAAATCTTGGATCTTAATAGATTCTAATTTCCAAGTGCGTAGTCTTAATAGCTTCCCATTTTTAATCGTGGACCTTAATAGAATCTAATTTCCAAGTGTGGGTTCTTCAAAGCTTCCAATCTTGAACCTTAATATAATCTAATTTCCAAGTCTGGGTTCTTAATAGATTCCGGTTACCAATCGTGGACCTTAATTGATTATAATTTCCAAGTGTGGGTTCTAAATAGATTCCGACTACCAATCGTGGACCTTAATTGAGTCTAATTTCCAAGTGTGGGTTCTTTATAGCTTCCGGTTACCAATCGTGTACCTTAATATAGTCTTATTTCCAAGTGTGGGTACTTAATAGATTCCAGCTACGAATCGTGGACCTTAATTGAGTAAAATTTCCAAGTGTGGGTTCTAAATAGATTCCGATTACCAATCGTGGACCTTAATAGAGTCGAATTTCCAAGTGTGGGTTCTAAATAGATTCCGATTACCAATCGTGGACCTTAATAAAGTCGAATTTCCAAGTGTGGGTTCTAAATAGATTCCGATTACCAATCGTGGACCTTAATAGAGTCGAATTTCCAAGTGTGGGTTCTTAGAAGATTGCGGTAACGAATTGTGGACCTTAATATGGTATAATTTCCAAGCGTGGATTCTTTATAGCTTCCGGTTACCAATCGTGGACCTTAATAGAGTCTAATTTCAAAATGTGGGTTCTTAAAAGCTTCCGTTTATCAATTATGGACCTTAATAGAGTCTAATTTTAAAGTAGACCTAATTAGAGTCTTAATTCCAAGTATGTCTTCTTAATAGTTTCCGGTTACTAATCGTGGACCATAATCGAGTTTACTTTCCAAGCGTGTCTTAATTTCCAAGTGTTTTTTCTTAATAGCTTCCGATTACCAACCGTGGACCTTAATAGAGTCAAATTCCCAAGTGTGGGTTCTTTATAGCTTCGGGTTACCAATTGTGGACCTTAATAGGGTCTAATTCCAAGTGTGGGTTCCTAACAGGTTCCGGTTACGAATCGTGGACCTTAATAGAGTCTAATTCCCAAGTGTGGGTTCTTAAAAGCTTCCGGTTATCAATTGTGGACCTTAATAGAGTCTAATTCCCAAGTGTGGGTTCTTAAAAGCTTCCGGTTATCAATTGTGGACCTTAATAGAGTCGTTTTTCCAATCGTGTTTTTTTATTAAGTCAAATTTGCAAGTGTATGTTCTTAATCGCGTCCAATTTCCAACAGTTGATTTTTATTTGAGCTCAATTTAAAATCGTCGATATTAATTAAGTCCAGTTTCGAAGTGTATGTACTTAATATAATCTAATTTTCAAACTACTATCTTTAAAAAGACCAATTTCGATTCTTCGATCTTTACTAGGTCTATTTTTGAAGTGTGTGTTCTTAATTGAGACTAATTCCAATATTTCATCCTTATTAGGTCTAATTTCGAAGTATGTGTTTTTAGTAGAGTTGAATTTCTAATCTACGATCGTTGTTGATACTAATTTCGATTCGTGGATCTTTATTAAGTCCAATTTTGAAGTGTGTGTTCTTAAAAGCGTCCAATTTCTAATTGTCGATTTTTATTAAACACAATTTTAAAGTATATGTTCCTAATAGAGTCCAACTTCCTATCTGCGATCATTCTTGGGACAGTTTTTAATCATTGAAATTTGTTGAGTAAAATTTTCTTTCATGGCTCCTTATTGAGTCCAGTATCTAAGTGGGTGTTCTAAGTAGTGTTTATTACCAAATCTTCGATCTTTATTTAGTCCAATTTTAAAGTGTGTGTTACTTAAAGCATCCGTTTTCCAAATTTGATTTTCACTGAGTCCAATTTCTAAATATCTGTTTTTAATGGATCTTTATTTTGTACAATTTCTATGTGACTTAAAAGAATCTAATTTTATATATAGGATCTTCATTGAGTCCAATTTCGAAGAGTACATTATTAATAGCGTCCATTTTCCAATATTCTATTTTTATTAAGTCCAATTTCGAAGTAGGTGTTTTTAGTAAAGTTCAATTTCTAATCTAAGATCTTTGTTGATACTAATTTCGATTCGCGTATCTCTGTTTAGTCCAACTTTGAAGTCTGTGTTATAAATTACATCTACTTTCTAGTTTATTGAGTCTAATATTCAATTTTCGATTTTATTAAGTGTGCGTGGATTTTTATTGAGTCAAATTTCTAATCGTGGTTCTTAATTGACTAAAATTTATAAGTGCTTGTTCTTAATAGCGTCTAGTTTCCAATATTGGATATCTATTGGATCTTTGTACATTCTAAATAGAGTCCAATTTCAAATTTTAGACATTTAACGAGTCTACTTAAAAAAAAAGTGTATCATTTTTGAGTCCAGTCTTTAATTGCTTAGATCTTTAACCTGTATTTTTATAAAGTGGTGCTTTATGATTGAGTTTTACTTTGAATCATCGGTCTTTTAAAAGTCCAAATTTTTAACCAATGTCCCATTTGCCCTCCTTTAATATACCCCAGCTCTGTTCTCCCTTTCAACCAAGTGCATATGAATGCAAATTTCTAAGGTTGATTTCCTTTTCCTCAAGCATCATGTTAACGAAATGAATTTGATTTGAGCTGATATGTAAGTGCGTGTTTGTTGGCATGTCCCGTTTGTTGGAGTTTTCCTTTATCCTTTTTTCTGTTATTCGTTTTATTTCCTGATTTCTAGATTATTGTTGTCGTTTAGTGTCCGGGATTATTAAGTCTAGCAGGGAAATGTGCATTATACGAGTGTCATTTCTTTATTTTTTCACAATTCTATGGCATTTGTTTTCTCCAATTCCCCCGAATGCTTTCGAAAAGTGTTAGTGTTTTTAGGGCGAAATGCTTGTAGTTAATGTTAACTTCCTAAATTGTTGGTTTTATCTGCAAATTCTTTCTCATTTCGCTTGAATTGATGATAAAGAGTTTTAAAACGATTTTCTTTTAATTATATCTGTTGGATTCCTAAAACGCTTGAGTGTTTTTTATTAAGCAAAGATCAATAGTAGTAGTTTTAATATCCTTTTTTTTTTTTTTGTTCGTTACGTTTCCTTGACATTTTTTCCCCATTACCATTTGGTTTCACCATTAATTCCTTTGAATATTTCTTTGATATTTGTTAAATTAATTCAGATTGTCTTGGTTTCTGTTCTGGTTTCCATTTAATTCATTTCCCTAATTCTGCCAGAAAGCGAAAGTCATAGAGCCAAGGCTGCTATTTTATTTTATTATATTTTAATTATTTTAAGTGATTCTTTTTTTTTATTTTGTTCTCAGAAATTGTTGTCCTTAAGTATTTGTGACATTAATGATAGATGCTGAGTCATCATTGATTTAGCCGGATGTATTAATATCTTTCACTGTGTACTTAGGACGAGAACGAGTATATTAAAGTTCATAGCAACATAAACTTGTGAATGTCATAGATATTAAAATTCTTAATATGAAAATATTTTCTTGAAAAAAAAAAAATTGTCATACCCAACAGGAAAGTAAATATATTTAGTGTTCCCAAAGAGATAAGCTTGTTTAGGAAACTATAAGAAGATTAAATGAAATTATAGGACAAAATACATATATGGTAATGATTTTGTCACTCAATAGATTTACAAACGAGAATACCTTAGAAACTAAATTTTCCTTTTATGTAAGTTCCTCTTTTGAATCACATATTAAATTTATGTTTATTCTTAAAAGGTTTTTCTTACTATCTCTAAAGTAACAGGAAATTTAATAGAAAAGTTTTAGAATTTTTGCAATATCAGCAACAAAAAGAAAGGTATTTATGAATTATACCCAAACTTTTGTGAATATAGGTTAACGACCACTTCTAAAAGAATATCCATACCCTTATAATGTTCAGCATCTTCAAGATCAAAAACAATTTATAAGAGCTCAAAATTCAATAGTAGTTTCTTATTAATTTGAAGGGTCTTTATAAATAGAGTCAAAGTTAAAAATCGCTGCATTCGATATTGATCAAAATGTAAGATATTTCAAAAAAGTTTGTGTAGCATACTTTTAGGATAATCTAAAAATATATAACATATAAGGTTCACTTCAGTGTAACCTTTTTGTTAAAATTTCCCTGATAGTAAAATAATTTTATTTAAACTAAATGTTTCGACTAATAAAAGGATGTGTTTGGATATAAAATTTTATTAAACTTCTTATTCAAAAAATCCATAAAATATGTTACACAATATTTGCTTAAAAGTCTGAATTTTCGATCGATATCGGGTACTATGGTTTGGCCCCAGTCTTCAATAGCTGATCATCATCAAATTCAGTTTTGAATAGAATACAATTTACAACAATGGATCTTAATAGAGTCCAAATTCCATCTTTCGTGGTTTTTTATTTTAAATTCCGTGTTTGTTCCTTATAGCTTCCAGTTTTTCATTAAGAAATGTTAAGTCCAATTTCCAAGTTCTTCTTCTTTTTAATAATATCCTGTTTCCAATTGCAGAATATTTTCAAGCCATATTTTTAATTGTATATCTTTATAGAGTTCATGGCATCAAATTTCCAATCGTTGATCTTTATTGAGTCAAATTTCCAATTGTGGATCTTTATAGACTCCAGTTTTGAACCGCCGATCTTCATTAAGTTCATTTTTAAAGTGTGTATTCTTAATCGAGTCTAATTTCTAATCATATATCTTTAGTGAGTTCCAACTTTCAATTGTGGATATTAGTCGGGTTCAGTTCCTAAGTTCTTGTTCTTACTGACATTAAATTTTCAGTCGTGTATTTCCATCGAGTAAAATTTTTAATCGGGATATTTATTGAGTCTTATTGTAAACCGCCATGATGTAGCAGGTTAGTCATCCACCAGAAGTCCAAAGTTCGATCCCTGGGAAAACCCACTTCAAAAAAAATTTAAAAAAAGCGGTTAACCTCATAACTCAGCTAGCCACTGGTTATTATTGAGAATTAGGCTATGTAAAACTTCTCTAACTAATGCATTTGCTGTTTGGAGCCGGAGTTCAAACGTGATTCCCTTTCAATGAGTCTAAAAATAGTATCGGATGCAGTTCGTTGTCAGAGAGAAGTACAAGTGGTACTTCTCTCGGACAAGGAATGTCGTGGGAATTATGTTTACAAATATATAATACAATTTACAATAATGGATCCATACTTCAAGGTTTTTTATTGACTAAAATTTCCATGTTTGTTCCTTCCTTATAATTCCCATTATGGATCTTTAATAAGCTCAATTTCCAAGTTCTTCTTAATAATATCCGGTTTAAATTGCAGAATATTTTTAGGTCATATTTTTAATTTTAGATCTTTATAGATATCAAGTTTTGTGTTCTTGTTCTTAATGACACCCAATTTCCAATGGGGGATCCTTATTGAGTCCAATTTTCAATCGGGGATCCTTATTGAGACCAATTTCAATCGTGGATCTTCGTTAGGTCCATTTTCGAAGTGTGTGTTTTTAATCATGTCCAGTTTCTAATCATCGATATTTATTGAGTCCAATTTTACATTGTGGATATTACTTGGGTTCAGTTTCTAAGTTTTTGTTCTTAATGACTCAATTTATTGAGTCCCATTTCTAAACGGGGTTCATTATCGAGTCTAATTTGTAACTGAGTTTACTTATCAGTCGTAGATCTTTCTTAAGTCAAATTTGTTCTTAAAATTGTTCAATTTCCAAGAGAGTGTTCTTTCAAGTCCAATTTCCTCTTATAGATCTTTGTTGAGTCCAATTTCCAATCATGGATTCTCATTAAGAGCAATTCCTGATGGTTGATGGTGGTTCTTTGATTGTGAATCCTTGTAGAGTCAAAGCTCAAACGTAGATCTTTATAGCACCATAATTCCAAGAGTGGATCTTTTAAACTTAAAATGCAGCCGATGACCTTTGCCATTGAAAAGTCAAATCTGTGACTGATAAATCTTTGTAGTGTCAAAATACCAAAAAATTCATGGTACAAAACTTGCATCTAAAAAATCTTATAAAGTCAAAATTCAAATCATCGGTCTCAGTAAAGTCATTATTCGTTTTTGTGGCGTAAAAATTCCAATCATGGGTCGTTTAAATGTCATAATTTCAATCTTTGATCTCTGTGGAGTAAAAATTTTAATCGCGGATCTTTGAAGGAGTTAAAATTCTAATCTCAATGGACTAAAACTTGCAATCGTGGACCTTTGTGGATACAAGTTGTAATCGTGGATCTTTTTCGGAGTCTTTATTCCCATCCGGGGATCTCTGTAAAGTCAAAACTCTGATTGTGGATCTTTGTAGGAGTTAAAATTCAAATCCCGGATCATTGCGAACTCAAAATTCTACACGTAGATCTTTGTGAAGTAAAAATTTTAATAGTGGTTCTTTGTAGAAGTCAAAATTCCCATTATGGATCTTTGTAAATTCAAAATTCCAATCGAGGATATTTGCGGAGTAAAAATTTTAATCTTGGATTTTGGTAAGAGTCAATATTCCAATTAAAGAACTTTGCGGATTAATATTCAAACCCCGGGTCTTTGTGGAGTAAAACTTGCAATCGTGAATTTTTGTAGGAGTCCAAATTTTCATCCTTCATCTTTGTAAAGTCGAAATTTCAATCGTGGATCTTTGTGGAGAAAAAGTTTTTATCGTGGACCTTTGTAGGAGTCAAAATTCACATAATGGATCTTTGAAGAGGATAAAACTCCAATCATGGGTCTTTACGGAGTAAAAGTTTAAATCGTGAATCTTTTCAGAGTCAAAATTCTAATCGTGGATCTAAATTAAGTCAAAACTCTCATCATGGATTCTAGTAGAGTTAAAGTTCCCATCGTGGATCTTAGTAGAGTCAAAATTCCCGTGGATCCTGGTAGATTTAAAATTCCCATCGTGTGTAGTCAAAGTTCTATTTGTGGATCTTTGTACGGTCAAAATTCAAATTTTATTTCGTAGTAGAGAAAAAAATTTAATAGCGGATCTTAGAAGAGTCAAAATTGCCAACGTGGATCTTACTAGAGTCAAAATTCCCATCGTGTGGAGACAAAATTCTGTTTGTGGATCTTTGTAGGGTTAAAATTCTAATCGTGGTTGATAGTAAAGTCAAAATAGTAAAGTCAATCCTAATACAGTCAAAATTTAATTCGTGAATCTTTGGCGAGTCAAAATTTTCATCGTGGATCTTTTTGAAGTAAAAATTTTCATTATGTATTTTTAAAGATTTCAGAAATGTATCTTTGCAAAGACATTTCAAAGCTTTACTCTCTTCTTTAGAATTTAAACTTGGTCTCTTAGAATATAATTTTCAAAGACAGACACTTTCCGAGATTGTAATAAAGCTTCCTTGATATGGAAGAGTTATGCAGAGACAGTACTTATCTCATGGCTAAAAAAGGGGCCTCGGTAGTCCAGTTGATCTAGTCATATCTGTATAGTTTATTGCTTCAGTTTATGTTAATAGATTTTAATTCTATTTCTCCTTTAATAAATCTTAATCTATTACTTTCTTTTCCAGATCCATGGTTATAGAATGGTTTCAACAGCTACGCGCCAGAACTGAAGATTTCAAATCGGACGAAGAATCGAGACGAATGCGAGAAGCCGGCAATGATTCCTATCGTAAAGAACGACACGCCCTCAAGGCGTGTGACCTCTATACGGAAGCAATATTTTTGGCGCCATCACAAGATAGTATAGCAGCCGCAATGGCGCACGCAAATCGTTCCACTGTATTGCATGACTGCGGCATGTATGAGGTATGTTTTGATATCAACGAATATTCCGAGAAATAAGAATTGTAAATATATTTTTTTTGAGAAAACATGCACAAATGAACCTGCAGTTATAATCAAATGCACACGAATATGAAAATAAACTTGTACACAGTTAAAATCACAGCTAGTAGTTGGTGGCGAAGGAAATAGGTTAAGGCTTTAAATTTGAATGCCTTCTGATAGGAGTTCAGTAATCTTGATTCATGATCAGAGTTCCATAATCTGATGATAAAGAGATCTAGAAGTTTTAAAGGTTCTATGTTTTTACACCTTATAGAAGACCTGATAGAGGAAGGGAGTTGTGATAAGGGAGTTAATGATACAAATTGTTCATTAATAATGAATTAAGAAACTATTTATGTTCAATTAATATGATCCCTTGAACCCATTCCTTTATAAGCATTTTGTTTTAAGACATTCCAGAAGATATGAAAGAATAAGGAATGTAGTAAAAACGAATCTGACAATAACAATGGCTAGGTCTTATAAGTGGGAGGTAGATAACAAAGTAGTCTACAATGACCTAAATTGGTAATGAATTTGAAATGTATTTCCAAAATACATTTCTATGCAAGCTCTCGGAAGATATATTAGTAGCATTTAGCTCTAACTGAGTGGTAAATTTAAATTACTTTAGAAATTGAGGGTAAGTCGTGCTGGGGACCTGTTTATTAGGCCTGAGAGTTTAGTTCTTTCCCGCTGGGGTTCCCAGTCGTTAGAGCAGTGGTTTTAGAGGAATAGGTGTTGATTAGTTGCTGGTGTGGCTGATGACAGAAGCTTGTCGTTACATCTATACGAATAAATTTAAAAAATCATATGAGTGAAGTGCATTAGAGTGGAGGGAAGAGTAGAGTGGAGTGAAGTGAAGAGTAGAGTGCAATGGTACGTGTAAAGAAAAATCCATAAAATTATAAATTCCCTTTAATAGTTATTAGAATAAATGGAAAAGGGAGGAGAAGAGGAAGAGAGGAGACGGGGAAAGAATTAAGAAGAATTAAGAGCATATATAAAGGTTTTCTTTCAAACAAAACAAATTTAAAATAAATTTAAACATTGATTAGAGTTTGAATAAGAACGATATAATATATACATATTCTCCTTTTATCAATTATAGCAATCTTATGATGATTGTTTATGCGCCCTGGATTTAGGCTATCCGGAAGAGTATCATCCATTGATAAAACTGCGACAAGCCTCTTGTGCCTTAAAAATGCGTAATTTTTCTTTATGCGAACAACATTTGCATGAACTTTTACACATGGAACTCTCCGAAACCTTTGAAGCACGCACCCATGAACTGTGGCATGAATGTGAAGTGCAGAAAGCGGAAAAAATCGAAATGGGAGTACAAACCGACAACGATTTAATAAGTAATGGTACCAAAATCTATGAGGTGTAAGTTTTAAACTTAATTTTCAAATAATTATTATATCGTTTGCTTATACCTTTTCTATCTTTTTAAAATTTAGAGCCTGGCTGGATAATACCAATGTTATAACCACCACAAAAAGCGCCTATTTAAGGTCCATAGTAGATATACCCAACAATACCGCCATATTTCAGGAGGAAGCTGCGGTTTTTGTACCCAGTGGTGCTGCTCGCGTTTGTGATCATTGTGGCGTTACCCAGTTCGTACCGTTTCCTTGCATTTTTTGCTCTAATCGTACAGCCGTCTATTGTTCACGTAAGTGCCGTGCAGCACACGCTTCCATACACGCTCTCGAATGCTATGCCCATCAAATCGAACTTTTCGAGGAGTTCGGTGTTGAGTTCTCAAAGCCACGCCTCTTACAGCTCGCCTTTCGTATGCTCATCAACGGCCTACCTCAGGTGGTGCCTCATTGCCGCAAAAAACCCACGGTCAGCAAAATGTGGAATGCCTTCAATAGCATTTTGACCGAACGCAATTGCAACTCTTCGTCCGCCTCGCTAGCTGCCTCCTCCACATCATATTCGGCTTTATTGCGTCTAGAGTCTCACTTGGATAAGGAGGAAAAGCCAAGTATGGTTTCTTTTGCCATTGTCGCACACATACTTGCCATCTATTTGGGCGAGTATACCGATTTTTTCGAACTACTCGAGCTGACAATGCCCGCAGCAGCAAAGCTAGCGCGACAGGAATGGGAATTACTCGCGTCCGCCTTGCTGTTGCGCCACATTTGCCAGTTGCGGCACAAAAATCTCGTTCACTGCCCATCCTTTGTGCTGCCCTCCGATCCGCATGTGCTTTCGCCCAACGATGAATTCTCGCTGTGGGAAACTTTGCGTCATGTACGTCGCGGCTATTTACATTTAATAGCCGGCGATGTAACGACTGTGGCGTATGCTGTATTTCCGCAAACCCTCAGTCATTGTCGGCATTCGTGTGTGGATATGATCTATCGGAAGATCAATGGCTGTAAGCTGACCGCGTATGCGACAAGTGAGATACCAGCAGATACTTGCATTTGCAATTGTTTCATTAGTGGGAACTATCGACAATCGCTGTACAGTCAACGTAAATCGGAACTGGCCACACGAGGCATTGATTGCAAATGCGAAAAATGTTTTCGTCCATATCCTGATGAGGATTTTGTAAGTATCTTTTAGCTATGGCTATCTTCTTTTCTATCTATACTATACTCGTATATATATACAAATCTTTGTCTGTGTGTCATTTAAAGCTACAACAAATTTTCAGTTTTAAATTTGTATAAAATTTTATTTTCATAATTTAACTTTAACTGGTTGTTATCTCGGTGTTTTATGAATTAACATAATATTAACTTTAAGTATATAATTTCTTGGTGTTGTGATTGGAATGATTAATGTGTTCTGTTGCTACCAACTACCAACTATCAATTATCCTTTTAATTTTGCAAATGTGGCGGAACTTTATTTTGAATGTGTGTGTGTTTAGTTGCCAAAAAAATATACTATAAAATACTGACATATTTAAATATAAACTAAACACTTTTAACAAATCTCTTAAAAATTCCAACAATCATATAATTAACCTTTGAAGACCTTGGGGGACCAAATCCTGAATTATGAATATAAGAAACTTATTCTTTCAAACACTTTGTAACATTCAATTAATTTATGAAATAAGTTTATTTTATACCAAATAAAACCATCTGGTTCTTTCAAGGGTTAAGACACACATTTCTAAAACACCCATCACCCACTGCCAAAACAACCTTTTAAACGTTGCGAGAATGCTTTACTCGTTAGTGACATGTCGTTATAACTAATTAAAAAAGGAAACGGAATGAATGTTGTTCTTAATTAATATTATTTTTTTTTTGTTTTGTCTCTCTTTTTGTTATGTTACTTTTGCGACAAACTGTATTTGATTTAATTGCGTATGTCATGTGATTTAATGTAGCCTAAATGAATGTTTAAGTATTTGATTTTGATAATACATATTTTTTTGGTTTATTTTTGTTCGTTATTTCTGGGTATTTTTTCTTTGCTACTTAATTTTTCATTTGTCATTTTACACATTTAACATTTTACGTTTTTGACCGATTCCGAGGACCCTTTAATCTGAAAGTTTTGTTAGTTTTTGTAGCAAGAGATTGTACTTGCGAAATAGTTGTAATTCATAAAAATAACTAGATAGTAACCCTAGTTGTCCTCTTGAAAAGAATTCCCACATCAACTATACTTAGGTTTACGATGCATTATATAGACTCAAAGAATACCGAGGTCTAGTTAGATTGCTATAGCTATAGACAGATAATCTTTGTTGTTACTGCTCTCACTATTGACTATCTTTAGCCGATGGAACATAAAGCGTTCTCCAACTAAGATCTAAGAGTCTAAGTACGAAAATTTTATCTACATATTTCTTGATTGCTAGTGTAACGTGGTTTAGTCGGCTAAGGCAGATTATTCTCGTCCAGAGTTTACTTTCGGATCCACGGATTAACTGCTCGGTTCGGAAATAGCAGTAACGCTCGGGCTTAGTAATATCAATGGAGATGAAGGAGAATCGTTGCTCGTTTCGGGAATACTGCTCGGGTGTAGATGACGGCGAGTTTAAGGTTTTAATCGTCGTTGTCACCAAACAATTTGCAATCTACACATAACAAATCCCAAACTTCACATTAAGAAACAAATTACACATGGATATATATTGATATTTTTTGAAAGGTAGTTACAAACATATAAGGTAATTTACATGTTGAGTGACAATATAGGTTTTTTATAAGAGATATTAGTTTTTGAGTTGTGCTTTGCACTCAAGAGCTTCCCAAGTGGTGTTGCCTTATCAAAGTCGATGAACACTTAAAACAGTAGTGATCTCCACTTTGCGGAAAATAACCACCACCTTAAGGATGTTAACTTGGTCAAAACAAGATCTACCTAAACGAAAACTGGCTTGCTCAGAGCGGAGTTCTGGTTCTAGGGCTCACTTTAGTCTGCTTGTGAAAATATGTGATATCACCTTATTAACAACATTTAAAAGTACTTTTATAATAATTTTCCCTGGAGCTGTTCACTACACCGAAATTCTTCTATTATTTTGCGGATATGGCTAGCAGATGGAAATTGCAAGCTTTGATTGCACTCGCAATTTCCAAAACCAAAGGGATATCAATGCATATGTCAGATCTTTCAGAGTGGTTAGGATAGTCACATTTGCTCGGGGACGGTTGTGCCAGAACACCTAGAAGATCTTAGGCTCTCATTGCTATACCGTCTTTTGTAGCGGCGTGGACTTTGCTTGACTTGTTTGTCAAGATTACTATGTGCTCTCAAGAAATCAAACTTTTCTCTCCTCAATCAAATGACATATACTATCAGACATCCAAGTGTTTGAACATTGTTCCTCACAGATTTCTGCAAATAGCTGCCCGTTTGTGTTAAGAGACCTATACAATGTATGCCAATGACATTTTCGAAATTACTTTTCGATGAACCCACATCAGAATAACTACATCGCAATGGTGTACAGACAACATGACAGTCAGCCGAAGCCGGCGTGAAAGGTGATTCGTGAAATATATTCTAGAATTTATGGCAAATTCTGTCATGTGAACCGCCACTTCCTCACGCAAAACTTGAACACTTATATAGAATTACGCATAAACAAAATACGAATTATATTTGTGTATCCCATACATTAAATAAATTCTAATATATTTGTAATAAGTAATGAAAAAGGGGTATTAATAATAAGTAATTCTCTGTTATTCTTGACTCCCAGTAGAGCATAGGGCCTCAACCATCCTTTTATATCGAACTCTATTGCGAGATGTGAGGCATACATCATTCCATGAATAGTTTTTTTCTGCATGTAACTCTGCATCAATTCACTTTTTCCAGGTTCTAGCAGGTACATCAACTCGACGACCCTTCCTTCAAAGCATCTGGCCTATCCACCGCCAATTACATACCTCTACAGAGTAGGGATTTATTTGGTTTATCGCGTTTAGAAAATCTTCATTTCTTATGCGATTCGGCCACCATTTATTAAGGATTTGCCGCAAGCATTTATTTTCTAGGCGCTTATCGACGGCATTTGAGCATTTCCAAGTTTCGCAACCGTAATACAAGATGATCTTGATATTGGAGTTATTTATTCGTAACTTAGTTCTTGTTGATATTTGCCGAGATTTCCAAATAACTCGGAGAATTCCGAATGCAGATTTTGCCTTATTAATACGCGATTCAATATCCTCGTAGGCGCCACCATTTCTAGATATCAAACTACTATAATTAAATAACCTGATTATCCACATTGATGTATGTCGACGGGTTTGCGCCAATGCCTCCAGGCATAATAAGTAATGAAAAGGGGTATTATTAGTTGTTTCCGAATTAAAAAAAGCGGCATGCTCTCTTCTTTATGGGACTTTTCAAACCGACCATACGCCAAATCAATATATAAAAGTGCATTGCAGTATCTGCTCTAAATTTTGTCAAATTCTATTAGCTTTTCAATAACAAGATATCAATCCGATTCTTGTTGATACAGCTATGGCTTTTAGATACCATGACCGATTGGAATACGAAACGTTTCTGAAATTAGATTCAAAATGTAAAGGATACATAACACAAATAATAGGACTGGTATTTCTTCCGATACAACTATCTCTGGGGCAGCAAAACTACTGAAGTTGCTGGAAATTAGTTTGAAATATCTTTGAATATCCTGAGTGCTTAGACGGGTAAGCATTGGCTTAAAATATTGTTAAATCTCGTTTTCTTAAAATTTGCAATCTTTAACCAAAAAGAACTTAGTTCGTTGCATAATTAAAGAAAGATCTCTAGAATCTCTATTGCAGACGACTATAAGAGAATTTCAGTTTTGTTTTTGCTATAAAAAGCGTCTTCATTTTGGTAGGATCAAATATAAATGTCGGTATATTCGAATTATCTGGACATTTCTTTCATTCTAAAGATTTGATATTTTTATTTCAATTTGCTTTATTTTACATTTTACAACGCGCTTTTTAATTTGTTAAAATTTCTGTTCTAAGCCTTATAAATGTTTTGTATAATACTTTGTAATTTAAACATACCTGAAACATACATTAACTATTAAATATATACCAAAAGATACTTTACCACAAAAAAAAATATAAACAAAATTAAGATAAGAAAACCCATATTGCAACCAAAATACCATACTTGACACAAAAATTTCAGCATAAATTTCATCGTTACCGCTGTGATAATCCGAATTGCAAACAAATCTTTACACCATCAAATCTCAAACGCACCCGTAACCTGCAATGGTGGAAATCCGACTACTATCGAAGGCCCGAAAACAATGGCTCCGAACTGCTCGTCTGCACCGCTTGCGAACAGACACAAAAACTAGAATGGTTTTGGACCTTTACGGCTGCCCTGATGGACTGTGATACGATTGAGGAGCGATGCAAACTATATGCGGCCATTGAAAGGGCCGACAAAATGCTGGTCGATACACACGAATTGAAGGTGGCTCTGGCACGTCAATTAGTCGAACAGTGTTTGTTAATACACAGAGGTATGTTGGGGTTTAACTCGTTTTCTTTATAATTTTGAAAAGTTTTTACATAAATGATTTTTTTTCAATTTTATTTGATTTTTTTAAATATTAAAAAAAAGTTAAAGAATTTTCAAACATTTATAAGAATTCTTTAATTTTATAAAATTATTCGTATTGAATTTTATAAGTAGCTTTTGCTAGTTTCAATTTTTAACAACTTGTAGACTTAGTTTAGGTTTTTTCAAACACTTTTTATGAAATAATATACGCTAGTTTATACATATTTTGAGAATACTTTTTTTATTAAATTTTTTGAATATATTATTTTTTTTTTATTTTGTTTATTTTTTTTTTTGTTTTTGAAAACAGTATCTAAATAATTCCCCTTCTCATTAAATATTGACAGCCTAGTTCACATTGATATAAAAATATTGAAAATGTATATATATTTTTCAAAGTTTCCTTTCTTGTAATTATACATTATTGTAAGAAACCTTAAACATACAATATTTAATAGAAAATATATATATATCGCTAGTCTTTCAAAATAATCAGTATTTACACAGGTTAATATTCCGCCTTAAAAATAATTTTAAATTTAGTTTATAACACACACTATAAAAACACTGGTCAACAAATTTCTAGAAGAGAATCAGAACAAAATCAGAACAGAACAAGAACAGAACCAGAACAGAACCAGAACAGAATCAGAACAGAACCAGAACAGAAACAGAACAGAACCAGAACAGAACCAGAACAGAACCAGAACAGAACCAGAACAGAACCAGAACAGAACCAGAACAGAACCAGAACAGAACCAGAACAGAACCAGAACAGAACCAGAACAGAACCAGAACAGAACCAGAACAGAACCAGAACAGAACCAGAACAGAACCAGAACAGAACCAGAACAGAACCAGAACAGAACCAGAACAGAACCAGAACAGAACCAGAACAGAACCAGAACAGAACCAGAACAGAACCAGAACAGAACCAGAACAGAACCAGAACAGAACCAGAACAGAACCAGAACAGAACCAGAACAGAACCAGAACAGAACCAGAACAGAACCAGAACAGAACCAGAACAGAACCAGAACAGAACCAGAACAGAACCAGAACAGAACCAGAACAGAACCAGAACAGAACCAGAACAGAACCAGAACAGAACCAGAACAGAACCAGAACAGAACCAGAACAGAACCAGAACAGAACCAGAACAGAACCAGAACAGAACCAGAACAGAACCAGAACAGAACAGAACCAGAACAGAACCAGAACAGAACCAGAACAGAACCAGAACAGAACCAGAACAGAACCAGAACAGAACCAGAACAGAACCAGAACAGAACCAGAACAGAACCAGAACAGAACCAGAACAGAACCAGAACAGAACCAGAACAGAACCAGAACAGAACCAGAACAGAACCAGAACAGAACCAGAACAGAACCAGAACAGAACCAGAACAGAACCAGAACCAGAAAAGAACGAACCTGAGAAGAACTAGAATAGAATTAACCTAGAAGTTGAAATGTGAAACAGTTGAGATACAAATACAAATTTCTTGTTGGCCAGTGAAACGTTTTAAATCTCACGTTTTTAAACATTTAAAATATTTAAGTTTCAAACTATAGATCACTTGAAGTTAAAAACACAAATAAAAACCTTTTGAAAACCTTCAAATAATCCTATAATTTTTCTTATTTTTCTTTTACTTACAAAATTAAAATTCACCACTTCTCACCCCTGATCCTTTCATCGCACCTTATGACACTTAACCACCTATAGAGGGTTCAAAACAACTCGATGAATGGGAACTTAACAAATTGGGCTCGATTATGCGAAGTGCTCTACATATAGTCTCCGCTCAATATCGTACCTTCAGCCTGGAATATGTCCAGTACATGTCCTATTTCTGGGATGTTATGGCCTTGAGCAATTACAAGTGTGGCGATAAGGAACTAATGCAGATGTTACATGCCCTCGAATATATACCCGATGAGTATAAGGAGATATTTATCAACTACTATGAAGACTATATAGCACCAAAATTCGTAGAGGAGACCTATGGTAATATCCTGGATACGGAAGTGTAGAAGAGGTAATATAGAAAGAAATACACCAAGACACAAAATCCATTAAAAATTCGAAGAAACATCTTAAAGAAAACAACAAATTATGAACTCCCTCCCTATGGTAATAACGTAAACAAAAATTACTACAAAATAAAATAGTTAAGTAAAATTGTTCTTAGAATTTATAACATTTTATATTAATTTAACTAATTAAAGGAGGAAATAGACAACCAAAGAGCAAAAGTAATTTTGAATACTCTAGAGTCTAGACTAAATTAAAAAAGGTAATAAGGAAAATTATATGAAGATCTCACTGAATTTGTTAAAAGAATTGATTATATTGGAAAACAAATTTTTATCAAAATTGAAAATATTATTGAGAAACTAAAAAAAAGAGCTGAGTTATTAAAAAAATGGTTGAGTATTTGATTCGATTTTTGTTATACATTTACTCAAATTACTATCACAATGTTATTACGTTTTTTACGAATATGAGTGTAACAACAAAGCTGTTGGCTAAATGTTTCTGATATTTGATATTATTGTATATTGGACTCTTGTTGACAACTATAATTAAAAATCATCATTGGGATAAAAGCAAATTTTTATTGGGACAGTTTATTATTACTAAATTAGACAACATCTCTCTTAAAAACGCCACAGAGGTGCGCGATGTTGTTAAGATCGGGTGACTGGGTCTGCCAGTTAAAGTATTTGTACCCGTTACCATTGAGCCATTTTTTGTGTTAGTTTGGCGGTATTATTGTCATTTATTGTCCTGTTAGAAAATTATCTATCCTTCTCGAATCCAATTTTTTTGCAGAAAACTGGTGGATTGAGGCTAAAACGTCGACGTAGGACTGTGTAACAGCATGCAACACCAAACCATTTTAGAGCCACCGACAAACTTTAGTCATTGATGACGATGTTTCATGTTGCTCTAACAGTCAATAAATTTCTCTTCCGCTTTTCTGTTTTTTAGTTCAGGGGTAAAGACATTCGATATCGAACAAAATCTATGACGATTTCGATACATTTGGATCCTAGTAGAGCATTAGTCCTCAAGAATACTTTTATATCGTACCATATTGAGAGATGTTAGACATAAATCGTTTCATAGAAAGTTTGCTGCTTGCAATTGACCTTCTCCACTCTCTAGCAGGTACACCAACACGACGGCGTCTCTCCTGTGGATTCCAACGAAGTGCTTGTCGAGCAATATTTGGCAAAGTGTGTGGCCAATCCACCACCATTGCCGCTGATAAAAGCTGGAATTTCGTTTGTCGCGTTCAGTAGATCTTTATTTCTTAGACAAAAAGATATGTCTTAATATATTAAACTTTTTCGAATTGAAATAATTTTGAACATCCCTAAGGTATGCTACACAGTATCTGTGAAAAAGTCCTCGATCGACAGATCGATATCGAATATGGAAATTTGGCCACAGAGTCGGTGACTAACGATTTCAAAATTTCTTATGTTGACATAAGTTTTTGCCTTAGAAGACAATATAAATAAGTATCTTTGCCAAGGTAGGGACAAAATTATAAGAATACCGGGCAGAAAATTTGTGAATTATTTTGTTACGAATTCTTCAATTTAATTGCATTCAGAAATGGTGTTTGAAAGAGTCAAGAGTTAATTTAGTAGGTCTTTTCTAATCGGGAAAGATCGAACTAAGATTTTTCGTATAAGACATCATTCTTTGCCAAACAGATTTGCATCACTACCACTACTTAGAAATTTAAAGCAATGTTGCCCATTATTTGCTTAGCAGGATAATAATAACAGAAGACTTATTCTTTACTTGTACTCAAAAAACACAAACAAAGATTAATACTTCACAAAATATACAGCAAATACAATGCCAGAGCATTCTCATTTGAAGATTGAGCATTCTCATTTAAAAACGCTTTTCATGTGGCCAACGTTGTTTGAAACTTTAAAATTTAAAGTCATCTTTTTAAACAGTGGTGCCCACTAATACATAAGCATATTATAAGAAAATGTTCTAGTAGCAGCAGGGAATAAAATTTTGTCAAGTGGGAATAAAATTTTGTCAAAGCGAATGATTGAATCTTTTGGGAAGAAAAAATGACAATGGTATGAGATTAATCTCCTTTGCGGCGGCTCGCAATATGGTCGTGATCAGCACCAGATTTCCACACCTAAATATCCACAAAGCTACATAGGTGTCTTCTGATCATGTAACGAAAAATTAAATAACCCATATTTTGGTTGATGGAAGACACTCATCCAGTGTGTTGGATGTGCGTTTCATGCGAAGAGCTAACATGGATTCCGATCATTACCTCGTATTAAAACTATGGAAGGAGCACTTTTGCTAGTAGTTGGTTGTAAATGAAAGCGACCAAGATGAACAAATCAACGATGACGGCGTTATATGTCCACCACCCAACATGAATGAGGTTAGAACAGCAATAGCACAATTAAAAAATAATAAAGCTGCTGGTGCCGATGGTTTGCCAGCAGAGTTTTTTAAGGCTGGAGGTGATGAGCTGATAAGGTGTATGTCCCGGCTCTTAGAATACATATGGTCAAAAGAACGCATGCCGGATAATGGAATCTCTGTGTACTTTGTCCAGTGCATAAAAAAGAAGATGAAACTGTGCAAAATATAGAGGGATAAGCCTCCTCTCAATTACATATAAGATTCTATCGACCATACTATGTGAAAGGCTAAAGCCGAAAGTTAACGAAATAATTGGGACGTACCAATGTGGCTTTAGACCAGGTAAATCAAACACTGAACAAATCTTTACTCTACATCAAATCCTGGAGAAGACGCAAGAGAAACAAATAGACACTTATCATCTCTTTGTTGACTACAAAGCAGCTTTTGACAGCCCGACATGGAAGAAGGTATTTGAAGCAATGTCTGAGTTCGGCATCCCTACGAAACTAATAAAGTTATGCAGGATGACACTTACTATTACAACATCATCTGTTTAGATAGGTAAGAACCTATCAGAGTCCTTCATAACTAAACGGGGATTCAGGCAAGGTGACAATCTATCTTGCAAGATGCAGCAGTACAATTTTTAATAGAAAACATATGCTACTCGCGTCTGCCGCCTTTTCCAGTATCGAGAAGGAATTAAACAAAATGGGTCTGGTTGTCAATGAATGAAAAACAAAACTGGTGGTTTCCACAGGCAGACAGACCACTAGAATTGGATCATATGTGTCCGTTGAGAACTATAGCTTCGAGGTTGTAAAAGAATTTGTATACCTTGGTACCGCTGTGAACATCAACAACGATATAAGCTTCGAAATCAAACGTAGAATCATACTTGCCAATCGATGCTGAATGAACCATGAGCTGTATGAGTTATACGCTGACATAGACAAAGTGAAAAGCATTAAAAACAGCGGCGGCGTTGGCTAGGACCTCCGGCAAGAAAAGTGTTCGATAATTGTCCTGAGGGAACTCGTAGAAGAGGGCGTCTAAAACTTCTATGGAAAGACCAAGTAGAAGAAAATCTTTCGAAACTTGGTATACGAAATTGGAGGTGCATGGAATTCTAAAATATACTCGGCCTTTGACCTAAGCCGGTTGTAATTATAGGCCATTTAAGTAAGTAAAACTTTAATGAAGTAGAACTTTAATGAAAGTACAGGTGGCAATAGTCGATCTTGTTTGAAAGTTTTAGAAATATCTTTATTATTTTAGGTGCTTTTCCTAGGACCGAATTTCCCAAATTTATTTGAATATTAATATAATTCAGCGAAAATAAGGTAAAAATCCATATATTACATGTAGTCTTTCAGTTAAAAAAAGTTTCATGCTTAAACTTTACCTAAATTAGTTTTCAAAATTTTGTGACAATAGGGCATAATTTGACGCTATGTAACACATAGGACCCAATACCAGAAATAAGGCAGATATACTTAAATCTTGAAAAGTGTGACATGAAAATCAAACATAAATATACATATGACTTTTGAAGTTAAGAAAAACTTGTAAATTTGTTGTAAATGGTCCATATTTGATCTCAGAGGTGAAGGATAATTATATCATTTTCTTTCATATATAAGTTTCCAAATGCTTAACCTAAAAATATAATAACGAGCTCTAAAGACTTCAAGAACCAAAATTTAGGACCTGTTATTTGAACAAAGAAATTGATTAATATTAAAAACCAAAAACAAAACAAAAAAGAATAATAACAAATAAAGTAGTGATGATAATAATTATTATATAGGATATATTAATTAAAATATAACCGGTTACTCATTATAAGATTAAAAAAAGGCTAACTAATGATAATCTCTATAATAATATACTCGAAAAAAAAACCGAACAAGATCAAAATTACAATTTACAAAGGAATAGGAAATAAAACCGAATATAAAACCAACCAAAAAAAAAGTAACCACTTTGATATTTAAAACAAAAAATAACCGGTTAATAGGAAAATAATAAAAAAAATGTTAATAAACTGCTTATTTTTTTTAAAAAATATTACAAGGAAAAAAAACCAGGCTTCAAAACAGTTTAAAAGCGATTATTTTTTACCTCAAAATGAAAATTATAAATAAACAACAACAAAAAAACCGATTACTTTTTGCTTGAAAACCAAATTCTAATTTATTTATAATTAAATAAAAAAGTTAAGACTTTTTTGTTTGGCCTAGTTTAAAAGCTAAATTTAATGATAATTATAAGATTAGTTTTATATAAAATAAAAAAATTAAATTTAAAAAAGAGAAATAGAGAAAAAGTTATATTTTAACTAAAGTAACTTTTATAACCTCAAAATTAAAATAAATGAAAATATTAAGCAAAATACTGGTTACTTTAGCTAAAAAAAATTGTTAATAATTTAAAACAAATTTATTATTAAAAAAAATATAGAAAAATTAAATAAAAAAAAACACAATAATGTTTATAATAAATTTAAAGTAAAAAAAAAAAACAAAAATTTCAAATAAAACACAATAACAAATTTTTTGAGGCAATTTATGTAAATATATTTGCATTACCCCCCAATAAAACAATTACTCGCATAAGTTTATTGAAAAGAAATTAAAAGAAAAACGATTACTCGTTTAAGGTATTTACTGGAAATTATACAACAAAACCAACATTAAGCAAAAATCTCGCTCCTTTTTTGAATTAAATTTTGAAAACAAAAACAAAAATATCACTCACACAGAACAAAAAAGCAATCTAGCAATTGAGTAAATTTATGATTAAGTTTCTTTATTCGTTTAACCCTTCGATTAAAGGCAGGGCCCTATTAGACTTCGCTGCAAGAAGTTTTACATAAGTTTAGTTTTCATTTCAAAAGTCCAAATTTTATTGATGCGAGTGTATTGGTTTTAACCAGTCGTAGGCAGGCAATATCACCAGAAGCCGAAGACTTTTTGTAAATTTCGTAAATATTACGATTATAATGAATCTCCTGAAAATGAGTACTTAAAGCATTCAGTTGGAATTTGGATGTTAGCAAAGGGGCTGTTTACAAGTTACGTAACGCTCATGGGGGTGGGGGATATGCGAAAATAACGTTATGTAGTTTGTGAATAGCTCCAAAGTCGGTGGGTGCAGCTTTGCGAAAGAAATAAAATACATTGTTGCCACGACACTATTATTTTTGTAAACATTGTTTGAAATAAATGTAACAGAATTGAGAATATTTTTCGAAACAGAAATAAATTCTAATATCAAACAATTTTAGATTTTTAAATTTTTTGGAAAAAAATATTTTTAGATAAAAAAATATATTTTAGATATAAAATATTTTTTAGAGATTTTTAGATATTTTTTTTTATAAAAAAAATTATAGAAATATTTTTCTTTGAAAAATTTTTCGATAAAATTTTCTCTATAAAAATTTTTTTGATAAAAATTGTTTTCTAAATAAGAATTTTCGATCAAAATATTTTTCTGTAGAAAAATTTTCTAAAAATTTTCTATAAAAAATGTTTGATGCAAAAATTGTTGATAAAAAAATTGTTGATAGAAAAAGTTTTGCTAAAATTTTTTTTATAGAAAAATGTTTGATAAAAAATTTTTCAATAGAAAAATTTTTGATAAAAAAAATTTCTAGATAAAAATTTTTGATAAACAAATTTTGTATAGAAAAATTTTTAATGAAAAAAATTTCTATAAAAAATGTTTGATAAAAATATTAAAAAAGGGATGTTTTAAAAAGAGAAAGTTTTCTCTTTCTAAAACATCACAGCTACACCCTGGTTTTAACTCATCTCTTAGTTTTCCACGGCTTTGCTCTCGTCTGCTTTGATGCTACTACATCATGATGTAAGCCTCATATTTTTATTCTTTAGATTCTAATACCCTAAAATACCTTAAAGCACCGGCCTATACATAAAGTAGTATAAATAGTAAGACGACCGATGAAATAAGGAATATGTACTCCGTTTAAGATAACTTAGAGACGGGATCACTTACTCGGTACTTGAAAAATGTATCAAGTCAAAAACACCTCAGATCATATCTTCATGCACAGAACATCAATATATTCTGCTTTTTCAATATTTTTTTTTTTAGAAATATACAGAATTTACCCTTTAAGAAATATCATATTTTTTGGTAGTTTTTTTTTTTTTGTATTGGACTAAAATTCAAAAATGTTGATAACCGTCAAAATTTCTATAGAAAATGTTGATGATCGTCAAAATTTTATATGGACAATTTGGTCGTCTTCAAAATTTCAATAGAAAATTTTGATGATTGTCAAAATTTTTATAAAAAATTTTGATGACATCAAAATTTCTACAGAAGATTTTTATGATCGTCAAAATTTCTTTAAAAAAATTCTACAGAAAACTTTAATGATCGTCAAAATTTCTAAAAAAAATTTTGATGATCGTCAACATTTCTAAAGAAAAATTTAATGATCGTCAAAATTTTTTTAGAAAATTTTGATGATCGTCAAAATTTCTATAGAAAATTTTGTTGATCGTCAAAATTTCTAAAGAAAATTTTAATGATCGTCAAAAAGTCTATACAAAATGTTGATATTAGTTAAAAATTCTATAGAAAATTTTGCAAATCGCCAAAATTTCTATAGAAAATATAGATGATCGTCAAAATTTCTAAAGAAAATTTTGATGATCGTCAAAAATTCTAAAAAAAAAATGATTATCTTCAATAATTCTGTAGAAAATTTTGAAATAAAATTTGATCGCTAAAATGTTGATAGCGTCAAAATTTGTATAAAAGATTTGATCATCTTCAAAATTTGAATAGAATTTTGATGATCGTCAAAATTTCTATAGAAAATTTAGATGATCGTCAAAATTTCTACAGAAAATTTGATGATCGTCAAAATTTCTATAGAAAATTTTGATGATCGTCAAAATTTCTATAGAAGATTTTCATGATCGTCTAAATTTCTATAGAAGATTTTTATAATCGTCTAAATTTCTAAAGAAAAATTTTATGAAAATTTTGACGATCTTCAAAAATTCTAAAGAAAATGTTGATGATCGTCAAAAATTTTGATGATCGTCAAAATGTCTATAGAAAATTTTGATGATCCTCAATATTTCTATAGAA
The DNA here is from genome assembly GCA_933228675.1 of Stomorhina lunata. Lineage (NCBI taxonomy): Eukaryota > Metazoa > Arthropoda > Insecta > Diptera > Rhiniidae > Stomorhina > Stomorhina lunata. The sequence goes on along the minus strand of OW121741.1, from coordinate 4,320,227 downwards.
AAATTTGATTATGGTTAAAACTTTGATGATTTGATGATCGTCAAAACTTCAAAATTTCTAAAGAAAATTTGTATGATTGTCAAAAACTCTATAGAAAATTTTGATGATCGTCAAAAATGTTATAGATAATGTTATTAATCGTCAATATTTCTAGAGCAAATGTTAATGATAGCCAAAAATTTTGATGATCGCCAAAAAAATTTTGATGATCATCAAAAATTCTTTAGAAAATTTTGATAATCATCAAAATTTCTAAAGAAAATTTTGATGATCGTCAAAAATTTCCAAAGAAATTTAGATATTTGCAAATTTTTCAAGAATTTTGAGGTTCTGTAGAAATCTTCAAAAGATTCCTTTTAAATCCTAATAGTTATTCAAAGGATTAAGATAATGATAACGTTTAATATCTTTACTTAAAGCGACTAGGTATTGGATGATTTCGGTAGTTAATATGTTCGTATTAATCGGTAATCGAAGGGTTATTCATGCTTTTTAAATTCGAAAAACAGGGGCTTCACAAGTTATGCTGTCATGTCATATTGTCAACTTTTTAAACTGATCAAACTTTATTTACATATTTATTGTAAACATTTTCAAGAATATTATAAAAAACTTTAATTTACGCAAATCGTCATGTTTATTTGCATATCTTGTGAAACCGCTAAATAAAGAGTGTTCCGAATAAAATATGTATTTACGATTTCAGGCAAAACTTATTTACAGTGCAACAAATAATAATAATATTCGACACTATTAGGATATTACCATTTCTGCTATTGCGCTGCTTATCACTGAATGGATCATATGGTCATAGTTAAAAAAGTAAATGCGTTTTCAGTGTCAACTTAATTCTCGTTTTCAATTTCGCTTAAATAGATGACATTTACTACTGATATTAAACACTAGGTGACACGGAGTGCTGACGAACTTCATAGCGGGACAGAAAATGCAGCACTTTACACTGCTAGGTGTCACATCCAATTTAAAAATCATAAATTTGCAAAATAATTTATGACAGGAACCTAAACCCTTTCAATTTCAAAGTTTAAGCTTTATTCAATTTTATACAACTACAAATTTTATTCGGAACACTCCTTATGTACTACTTTATTTTTTATATTTTCTCTTAATTATAAATAATTATATAAGTTAATACAAAGAAAACAAAGCTTAAGAGAACCAACTGGCATTATAATAAGAGAAGAGGCTTTTTATTAAGTTCAGCTTCTAAGAAGCTTTAGTTTTTTAAGCTTTTTAATTGTAGCATATCATTATAAGTAAAATGAATTCTTTAATAAACATAACAAACAAAAAATAACTAAAAAAATCTAAAATCATTTAAACAACAAAAAACTCATTAAACAAATTAAGGACGAAAAAAAAGCTTAAAGGAAAAAGCTTAGAAAAATTAAACAAATAAAAAATTGAATTATACAAAATAACCAGAGTTTAAAAGGCCCAGCCTAAAATAATAAATTCTCAAAAGAAATCTATATATAAAGAAACATAAACAAAAGAAAGGGTTTGCCATTAAGAGCTAAAAATTTAAGCTAAAATATTGATAATAAAATTAATTATAAAACAAATTAAAAACAACTTCAAAATTAATTAAGCAAAATTTAAATTTAATTCTTAATAAGATGACAAAAAAATTTAAAAAGAAAGAAAAAAAAAGAACAAAGGCTTAGTAAAATTAATTTATTTTTTAATTTATTTAATTTATAGAAAATGAAGAAAATTTAACAACAACAAATTGTAATTTTATTTCAAAATTTTATAATTAAGTAGGAGAAATTAAAATTTAAAAACCAATAAGACAAACAAAAAAATCATTAAGTTTTAATGACAAAGAAAAGCTGTGTAATAAAACAAAATTTAAAACTAAAGAAAAAATATTCATTTTTAAATTAAAAACACTTGAAAGTGTTGAGGAGAAGAAGTCAAAAGTTTTTGGTTGAAAAAATGAAAAGAAAATTTTAAATTTTATGGATATTAAACAATTTCAAAGTTTCTTACTAATTGAAGCCCATTTAAGTTATGCAATACATTTTACAATAATAACTCAACAAAGCTATCGATCGAAAGACCAAACTGTCGCTTCTGAATTTTATCACAATTGGAGAAAAAACTAACACTCAATTCCTGTGGTAATTTAGGGTTGATTGAAATTTCCTGAATTAAAGTCAACAACTCAAGAACCATTTAAGTCATTTTCTTATTCAATCACTTGATTTGAATCAATTTGCATATTTCCAGGATTACTATTATTTAAAATCCGTTGCTTACTTTTAGGATTTCATTAGAATTTTATCAAAAATCCATGGGACTGTATTTTCGAATACATATTAGAAGCAAATTTAACAATTTTCGATCCTTAAACTTTTGGCTTTTTTTCGCAACACTGTGCTTAACCGCATTATTTTTTAAAAATTAATCAAAAAAAAAACAAAAACCAAACAAAGAAGAAAAAGAGAGAAAAACAAAATAAAAACCACTGTTGTTCTTATTTTAATTAATAACATTTTTTTTGCTATTATTTAATAAAAATTTTTATTAATCGAATAAAATGAAAAATTATAACGAGTAATCGTTTTTTACTCATTAGAGATTTAAAGGATTTTTTTATAAGATTTTTGGTGGGAGACAAAAAGGGAATCTCAGTTTTTTTTTAACTTTTCAAAATTTACAATTTTTATAGGAAAATTTTAATAATTTAAAATTTTTGAAAAATTTCCTACTTTTAAAGCAAATTTTTCAAAATTTTTCTAATTTTTATAGAAAATTTTTAAAAAATTTCCTATTTGTTATAAGATTTTTTTTTTTAATTTCCTATTATTTATAGGAAATTTTTCAAAAATTTCCTATTTTTTATAGGAAATTTTTCAAAAATTTCCTATTTTTTATAGGAAATTTTTCAAAAATTTCCTATTTTTTATAGGAAATTTTTCAAAAATTTCCTATTCTTTTATAGGAAATTTTTCAAAAATTTCCTATTTTTTTATAGGAAATTTTTCAAAAATTTCCTATTTTTTTATAGGAAATTTTTCAAAAATTTCCTATTTTTATAGGAAATTTTTCAAAAATTTTCTATTTTTTATAGGAAATTTTTCAAAAATTTCCTATTTTTTATAGGAAATTTTTCAAAAATTTCCTATTTTTTATAGGAAATTTTTCAAAAATTTCCTATTTTTTATAGGAAATTTTTCAAAAATTTCCTGTTTTTTATAGGAAATTTTTCAAAAATTTCCTATTTTTTTAAAGGAAATTTTTCAAAAATTTCCTATTTTTTTATAGGAAATTTTTCAAAAATTACCTATTTTTTATAGGAAATTTTTCAAAAATTTCCTATTTTTTATAGGAAATTTTTTAAAAATTTCCTATTTTTTATAGGAAATTTTTCAAAAATTTCCTATTTTTTATAGGAAATTTTTCAAAAATTCCCTATTTTTTATAGGAAATTTTTCAAAAATTCCCTATTTTTTATAGGAAATTTTTCAAAAATTCCCTATTTTTTATAGGAAATTTTTCAAAAATTCCCTATTTTTTATAGGAAATTTTTCAAAAATTCCCTATTTTTTATAGGAAATTTTTCAAAAACTTCCTATTTTTTATAGGAAATTTTTCAAAAATTTCCTATTTTTTTATAGGAAATTTTTCAAAAATTACCTATTTTTTATAGGAAAATTTTCAAAAATTTCCCATTTTTTATAGGAAATTTTTAAAAAATGTCCTATTTTTTATAGGAAATTTTTGAAAAATTTCCTATTTTTTATAGGAAATTTTTCGAAAATTTCCTGTTTTATAGGAAATTTTTCAAAAATTTCCTATGTTTTATAGGAAATTTTTTTAAAATTTCCTATTTTTTATAGGAAATTTTTTAAAAATTTCCTATTTTTTATAGGAAATTTTTTAAAAATTTCCTATTTTTTATAGGAAATTTTTCAAAAATTTCCTATTTTTTTATAGGAAATTTTTCAAAAATTTCCTATTTTTTTATAGGAAATTTTTCAAAAATTACCTATTTTTTATAGGAAAATTTTCAAAAATTTCCTATTTTTTATAGGAAATTTTCAAAAATGTCCTATTTTTTATAGGAAATTTTTCAAAAATTTTCTATTTTTTATAGGAAATTTTTCAAAAATTTCCTGTTTTTTATAGGAAATTTTTCAAAAATTTCCTATTTTTTATAGGAAAATTTTGAAAAATTTCCTATTTTTTATAGGAAATTTTTAAAAAATGTCCTATTTTTTATAGGAAATTTTTGAAAAATTTCCTATTTTTTATAGGAAATTTTTCGAAAATTTCCTATGTTTTATAGGAAATTTTTCAAAAATTTCCTATGTTTTATAGGAAATTTTTTAAAAATTTCCTATTTTTTATAGGAAATTTTTTTTTATAGGAAATTTTTGAAAAATTTCATTTTTTATAGAAAATTTTTCAAAAATTTGTTGTGTTTAGGAAATTTATAAAAAATGTCTTGTGTTTACAGGAAATTTTTCTAAAATTTCCGGTGTTTATAGAAAATTTTGCAAAAATTTTCTGTGTTTATAGGAAATTTTTCAAAAATTTCCTGTATATATACAAAAATTTTCAAAAAATTTCTATAGGAAATTTCCTATTTTTATAGGATTTTTTTCAAAAATTTCCTATTTCTATAGGAAATGTTTCAAAAATTTTCTATTTGTCTGAATTTGGCGGTATATTATTTTACTACAAAAACATTTCGCCTTTAAAACTAAGGGTTAGTACAGACAAAAACCATTGGCATTGGTAGTGCAGTTTTTGCAAATTTTTTATATGAATGTGTCGAATTCGCCTTTAACAATTTCGCCTTATTTGCAAACACACAAATTTATATTGTAGCCTCATATAAAATGTTCTCGGCATTTAAATTTACCAAACATGACACATTGTTCGATTGCAATTTTTATACCAGGTTTTAATAATAGGTTTATCTCGATGCATGTAGCCTATAGAAATATTGACCTAGAACCACGTTTAAGTTTACAAACCTACTCAGAATCACTTTCAAAGTCCAAATGGCTGGCTGTGCGCCCATGAAAACTGGTAAGCAATGTTTATTTCTTAATTTTTAGGATAATTTGATGAAATTTGCAACAGACATTTTTTTTCATAGTTATTTTTTTTCATTGCTATTAAAAATTTCTAAAATCGATTAATTTTCTTTGGTATTTCCCATAGGTCTTATTTCCCGGAATTTAGATTTTGACCTGAAATTTCAGTGTTTTTGAAATTTAAAACTAATTAATCTTACAAACTTCCATATGTATACATATAAACAGAAATCACTATGCGCAATTTCGTTGAAGTCGTTCCAAATATGTCTAACCATAGCTCTCATAAATGAAATATTTTTAATATGTAGACCTTCTCACTTAAGGTTAACAATTCCAACATAAATCATCTTGAGTAAATTGATCGAACATTTTGTTAAACCCTTAACCACCATAGGTAGAAAGGGTATTATAAGTTTGTGCTGATGTATGTAACGCATAGAAATATTTGTCTTAGACCCACCTTTTAACATATAGAATCACTTTCTGAGTTGAATAAGCGATGTCAGTCCCTTCGTCCGTCCGTCCGACTGGCTGGCTGGACCCCCATGCAAACCATATAATCAAAGTACAGGTAGCAATTATAGAGGTAATTTGATGAAATTCGTCAAAATCGGTTCTTTATTTATGGTACCTCCCATAGGTCCCACTTCCCGAAATTGATATTTTGGCCACAAATATCAATATTTTATCATAAAATTTAAAACAAATACTGCTTATGTAAACCAAAATCACTGCACCAAATTTCGTTTAAATTGGTTCACATTTGACCATAGCTCCCATACAAACTTTTATATCAAAACGCACTAAATATGACAAATATCACTAAAACGCTCATAAGTCTGAAAATAATGACAATTTTAAAATTATTTTTTGCATACATAATTTTTGTAAAAACTTAAAGATAATCGCTCTATATTTGACCCTACTCCCCCTATAAGTCAAATTGATGGAAACAGCTTTAATATATAAGTTTTAAGAAAATATTTGTATTATGACAAAATTTTGGAAATATTTGTCTTTATACACGAAAAAGAAGACCTTTGACCTTAGTGGTGAAGGGTATCGTATTGTCGGGCTTGACAGACTATAGCACTTTTTGTTTTCTCAAACAATTTGGTAACTCTACAATAATGTAGCTACGATGTTTTTGAGCTTATCGCAGACACAAACCAAATGATTTGTTTTCGGGTTTGCTTTCCCTAAAGTGTAAGTAACGTCACCCTGTATTAAAGGAAAACTAAGAAACAAATACATGCAGAGAATTCATCTTTAAAAATATTATAACAAGATTTATGGCGTTTTGTAAGATTTTTTTTTAATATGCTAATTTAGTATCTTCACTAACTTAAATAATTTTTAATTATTGTTAAACTATTGTCCTTAAAAAAATATATTTTATTTGAATCAAATAAATTACACAGAAGTTTTCTAACGTCTTTTTGTCAAAAACCAATAAATTTTTAAATTAAATTGTTTTTGTTTCGAATTTTTAAACTCAAAATTAATGTTTTTGATTAAAATTTCAAAGTTTCTTTTTAATTTTCTTAGAATATTATTGTTATACTTTCTCTTAAAACAGCGAGTGATAAAGAAAGTATTAAAGGGAGTGGGGGAGGTCGAGTTATTTTGTTCTTGTCTTTACAAAAAACAAGTTACCTTTACTTTTATTACTCTTTTTAATACTTTATTTTCTTCTCTTTTTTTTGAGCATTTAAATCCAAACAAGAGTTAACTTTTCTTTACTTACGCGTAATTTCAAATTAATGCACGTTTTACGTTTAAAAGTCGTTAAAAAAAGTTAGAAAATTAAAATGAAAATAAAGAAAATAGAATTAATGAAAAGGAAATAAATGTTAATTTTCTATATAAAATTTTTTGTAAAAAATACACACAGAATTTTTGGTAGCCAATTTTAAAAGCAGTATAATTTTCTGCAAAAACTAAATTTTTTAAAGAAAATGTCTAATTTATCAAAAATATGGGAGAACTTTACCAATATGTCCCCCCCCTACCATTATATTTACTGCAATATTATGCACATATTTATTATTTTATAAAATATTCATATTCCATAAAATCTAATTTGTATCCCCTAGAAAGAATAAAAAATTTCCCATTAAATTATAATAAGAATTTCGTTTTGATGCTACAATTTAAATCAGATTTCAGTTACAATTTTTACAACTTTTCTTTGTATCCCTTTCCCTTTTGGAAGAAAAAAGTTCATGTTTATGATCTTATTTGGCTGCCATAAATAAATATTTCTTAATTTTACTTTCTTATTTACGAGATTGCAGTAAAAATGAAATATTTAAGAGTTGTAATAATCGTTCAGATAATTCAACATTTTTTTTGTCTTTAGATTTTATTGATTTTTCTTTTATTTTTATGTAATTTAATAGAAAGAAATGTATACAATTTATTTTCATTGTTTCTATAATATTTAAGTATTTGAGTTTACTTTTTGGCTCAATCTAGATATTTATTTACTAAAGAAATCAAAATTGTCATAAAAGTTCGAAATGTCTGTAATAATAAAAATTGTTTTTATTAGAAATCTGGAAAGTGAATTAAGCTTTAATGAATGTAATAAGTGGTCAAATATTATGACTAAAGGTAGTCAATGTCTTAGTCTATGTCTTAGTCTATGTCTTAGTCTATGTCTTAGTCTATGTCTTAGTCTATGTCTTAGTCTATGTCTTAGTCTATCTCTTAGTCTATGTCTTAGTCTATGTCTTAGTCTATGTCTTAGTCTATGTCTTAGTCTATGTCTTAGTCTATGTCTTAGTCTATGTCTTAGTCTATGTCTTAGTCTATGTCTTAGTCTATGTCTTAGTCTATGTCTTAGTCTATGTCTTAGTCTATGTCTTAGTCTATGTCTTAGTCTATGTCTTAGTCTATGTCTTAGTCTATGTCTTAGTCTATGTCTTAGTCTATGTCTTAGTCTATGTCTTAGTCTATGTCTTAGTCTATGTCTTAGTCTATGTCTTAGTCTATGTCTTAGTCTATGTCTTAGTCTATGTCTTATTCTATGTCTTAGTCTATGTCTTAGTCTATGTCTTAGTCTATGTCTTAGTCTATGTCTTAGTCTATGTCTTAGTCTATGTCTTAGTCTATGTCTTAGTCTATGTCTTAGTCTATGTCTTAGTCTATGTCTTAGTCTATGTCTTAGTCTATGTCTTAGTCTATGTCTTAGTCTATGTCTTAGTCTATGTCTTAGTCTATGTCTTAGTCTATGTCTTAGTCTATCTCTTAGTCTATGTCTTAGTCTATGTCTTAGTCTATGTCTTAGTCTATGTCTTAGTCTATGTCTTAGTCTATGTCTTAGTCTATGTCTTAGTCTATGTCTTAGTCTATGTCTTAGTCTATGTCTTAGTCTATGTCTTAGTCTATGTCTTAGTCTATGTCTTAGTCTATGTCTTAGTCTATGTCTTAGTCTATGTCTTAGTCTATGTCTTAGTCTATGTCTTAGTCTATGTCTTAGTCTATGTCTTAGTCTATGTCTTAGTCTATGTCTTAGTCTATGTCTTAGTCTATGTCTTAGTATATGTCTTAGTATATGTCTTAGTCTATGTCTTAGTCTATGTCTTAGTCTATGTCTTAGTCTATGTCTTAGTCTATGTCTTAGTCTATGTCTTAGTCTATGTCTTAGTCTATGTCTTAGTCTATGTCTTAGTCTATGTCTTAGTCTATGTCTTAGTCTATGTCTTAGTCTATGTCTTAGTCTATGTCTTAGTCTATGTCTTAGTCTATGTCTTAGTCTATGTCTTAGTCTATGTCTTAGTCTATGTCTTAGTCTATGTCTTAGTCTATGTCTTAGTCTATGTCTTAGTCTATGTCTTAGTCTATGTCTTAGTCTATGTCTTAGTCTATGTCTTAGTCTATGTCTTAGTCTATGTCTTAGTCTATGTCTTAGTCTATGTCTTAGTCTATGTCTTAGTCTATGTCTTAGTCTATGTCTTAGTCTATGTCTTAGTCTATGTGTTAGTCTATGTCTTATTCTATGTCTTAGTCTATGTCTTAGTCTATGTCTTAGTCTATGTCTTAGTCTATGTCTTAGTCTATGTCTTAGTCTATGTCTTAGTCTATGTCTTAGTCTATGTCTTAGTCTATGTCTTAGTCTATGTCTTAGTCTATGTCTTAGTCTATGTCTTAGTCTATGTCTTAGTCTATGTCTTAGTCTATGTCTTAGTCTATGTCTTAGTCTATGTCTTAGTCTATGTCTTAGTCTATGTCTTAGTCTATGTCTTAGTCTATGTCTTAGTCTATGTCTTAGTCTATGTCTTAGTCTATGTCTTAGTCTATGTCTTAGTCTATGTCTTAGTCTATGTCTTAGTCTATGTCTTAGTCTATGTCTTAGTCTATGTCTAAGTCTATATCTTAGTCTATGTCTTAGTCTATGTCTTAGTCTATGTCATAGTCTATGTCTTAGTCTATGTCTTAGTCTATGTCTTAGTCTATGTCATAGTCTATGTCTTAGTCTATGTCTTAGTCTATGTCTTAGTCTATGTCTTAGTCTATGTCTTAGTCTATGTCTTAGTCTATGTCTTAGTCTATGTCTTAGTCTATGTCATAGTCTATGTCTTAGTCTATGTCTTAGTCTATGTTTTAGTCTATGTCTTAGTCTATGTCTTAGTCTATGTCTTAGTCTATGTATTAGTCTATGGATTAGTCAATGTCTTAGTCTATGTCTTAGACTATGTCTTAGTCTATGTCTTAGTCTATGTCTTAGTCTATGTCTTAGTCTATGTCTTAGTCTATGTCTTAGTCTATGTCTTAGTCTATGTCTTAGTCTATGCCTTAGTCTATGTCTTAGTCTATGTCTTAGTCTATGTCTTAGTCTATGTCTTAGTCTATGTCTTAGTCTATGTCTTAGTCTATGTCTTAGTCTATGTCTTAGTCTATGTCTTAGTCTATGTCTTAGTCTATGTCTTAGTCTATGTCTTAGTCTATGTCTTAGTCTATGTCTTAGTCTATGTCTTAGTCTATGTCTTAGTCTATGTCTTAGTCTATGTCTTAGTCTATGTCTTAGTCTATGTCTTAGTCTATGTCTTAGTCTATGTCTTAGTCTATGTCTTAGTCTATGTCTTAGTCTATGTCTGAGTCTATGTCTTCGTCTATGCTTTAGTCTATGCCTTAGTCTATGTCAAAGTCTATGTATTAGTCTATGTCTTAGTCTATGCCTTAGTCAATGTCTTAGTCTTTGTCTTAGTCTATGTCTTAGTCTATGTCTTAGTCTATGTCTTAGGTATGTCTTAGTCTATGTCTTATTCTATGTCTTATTCTATGTCTTAGTCTATGTCTTAGTCTATGTCTTAGTCTATGTCTTAGTCTATGTCTTAGCCTATGTCTTAGTCTATGTCTTAGACTATGTCTTAGTCTATGTCTTAGTCTATGTCTTAGTCTATGTCTTAGTCTATGTCTTAGTCTATATCTTAGTCTATGTCTTAGTCTATGTCTTAGTCTATGTCTTAGTCTATGTCTTAGTCTATGTCTTAGTCTATGTCTTAGTCTATGTCTTAGTCTATGTCTTAGTCTCTGTCTAAGTCTATGTCTTGTTCTATGTCTTAGTCTATGTCTTGTTCTATGTCTTAGTCTATGTTTTAGTCTATGTCGTAGTCTATGTCTTAGTCTATGTCTTAGTCTATGTCTTAGTCTATGTCTTAGTCTATGTCTTAGACTATGTCTTAGTCTATGTCTTAGTCTATGTCTTAGTCTATGTCTTAGTCTATGTCTTAGTCTATGTCTTTGTCTATCTCTTTGTCTATGTCTTTGTCTATGTCTTAGTCTATGTCTTAGTCTATGTCTTAGTCTATGTCTTAGTCTATGTCTTAGTCTATGTCTTAGTCTATGTCTTATTCTAGGTCTTTTATACATTTTAGTCTATGTCTTAGTCTATATCTTAGTCTATGTCTTAGTCTATGTCTCAGTCTATGTCTTAGCATATGTCTTAGTCTATGTATTCATCTATGTCTTCGTCTATGTCTTCGTCTATGTCTTCGTCTATGTCTTCGTCTATGTCTAAGTCTATGACCTAGTCTTAGTCTTAGTTTATGTCTTAAGCAAACTTTTAAAAGTGTTGATATCGCATCGTATGATTGATATTAATTATGGCTAATTTTACAATTTTCTTTATAGTTTTCTTAAAAATCAATGGATTGTACTTATTAAAACTGAATTTATTTAAAAACAATTTAGGATTATGTAATTTATCGAAAGAAAGTTTTATAAGCAAAGAAAACTTAATTTTTTATAGAAAACATTCAGACAATTATGTCGTGTAAGAGTATTCAAGTAAATTTTTTTTTGAAAATTTGTTATGTTACAAAAAATTTTTTTTAAGTTTTTGGGCTTAAGCTGATGTCCATTTTATCTTCTTTATTTCCCCTTAAAAGGATCTCAGAAATATTCAAAGAAAGGAAGTTATAACTTATTTGAGTCACTCATTAGTACAACCATTTTACCACTTTATTTAAACAATGATTTTCTTTTATTTAACAACACTTTAGACAGCAACTAAATAACAATTATTGTGAGGGAAAATAAAGAAAAAAAGCTAGATGATATAAAAATAAAACAAAAAAATAAGTAATTTACTTTGCAGTGTCACCATACCACCATGAAGGGAAAAAAGGATAATAGAAAACAGAACTTGAAGAAGATTCTAGGAAGAAAAAATATTTTATAATTTAATGGAAAGGCTGTTATTATTTTTTTACTTGATTTCTAGTTTCAAGGTTTTAGAGGAAGATTGTTTGTCTTCTGCAGGAACATAGTAAAGGTCTGAGCCCTTATTCCTGCAGCCTTTTATGTCCTTTTTATATGTTTTGTTTTAAAAGTGTCTATAATTTTCTAGTTTTTCCTTTCCTTTTTTGCTGTTTTTTTACACAGGATATTAAATTAAATCATTACCTTAGACAAGTTAGATTGTATTGTGAGAATCTTTAGTTGTTTTTTTCCTATAGTTCAGTTCATAAACAATTCTTAACGTAAATATAAAGACAGCAAATAAAGATTTCTGTTATGAACTTAAACAAAGTGTTTTGTAATTTTCATTAGATTTCTTTTGATGTGGTAATAAAAAGCTAAAAAAAATTTAAAGAAATAAGGGACAATAATAGTTAAAGTTTGCTGGTAATAATAAAATCTTAAATATATAAACTTATTGTAATTGGTTTGAGATTAAGTTTTTGCATAGCTTATGCTATTGGAAAAAAAAGGTTGATGTTGACTAACTTTTAAATATTTTATATGCAAATTCAATAGCTCAAAATGTTTTAAATTAAATGAGACTAATTTTATTTAAATCGCTTGATATTTACCCGAGTAATTGTTAAAATTGCAAAATAAGTCATAATTAATATCAATCATACGCACTGTTAAAAAAAATTTTAAATAATTTTTTTTAGCAAAATTAGCAGAAAAACATAGATGTTTCTTATTTTTAATGGAAACTGTAGATAAAAATGCACATTTGTATAATTTTAAAGTAACATTTATATTAAAACTTAAAGTTATTATTTAATATTTTCCATTCTCCATTCCCAAATCCCATAAGTAATTTAAGGTTGTTAGTCTCTCTTAAAGCTTGAACTTTCTTTTAAGTGTAGCATTTATTTATGTATGCCTGTATTTGTTTCAGTAGTAGTTTTAGCACTCATCGAACGATGCTCTTAAGATGTCAAAATATTAGCACACTAAACTATTTACAACTGTCAATAATCATTATTTCAGTTATAAAAGATTAAAACACAAATTGGATTTAACTTGAATACAACTTTATAATACAGTTGAGTATAGGGAAGTACATACATTTACAACAAATACATATGTACATAGACTTCTACGAACACATGCATACATATGTTTATCTTAAGAAAGGAAGTCATACACAACCATTCGCCTTGGCTATATTGTTTAAGACGAATTTGGAGTGACGGTTTTTATATTTTCTTGTTGGTGTATCGTATATACTTTTTACTTACTATCAAAGCATTTCTCATTTCTTCTTCGTCAATAAAATTCAATTTATTAAAGTATTTTCACCTCCAAAGAGCTGAAAATTCTTGGAAATCCTAGTTACATTCTCATAAACTTCATCCTTATGTGTTTTAGAACATGAACAGCTTAAACGATTCGTTAACACGTATCAGTGGCAGCTAAACATTTTTGCAACCGGCATAAAAATTGTTTTTTCGTGTAACTCGTTTACAACTTTTACAAACTTCAAAAAATCTAGTAAAATTGAAAGCTAGAAAATGTTAAAGTAAAGGTACAAAAAGAAATTTTAATTATTAGAAGTTTGGAAGTTTATTTAACAGTTCGAAGAGAAATTTTAATTATTTGGAGTTTGGAAGTCCCTTTAGTTTTTGAAAATTAGGAGCAAGTTTTAAGTATTTGTTTACATATTTTATAATGGAAAGCTTTTATTTTCTTTGAAATACCACCTGTTTCAATAAAATCCTTTGAAAATTGTCGCAGTTATAGAAAGAATTGTGAAATAAGTCATAATTAATATTAATCATACGTACTGTTAATTTTTTTTTTAAATCGAAATATTTGGTAAATTAGCAGAAAAACATGCAAATTTTTTCTATTTAATTTATACCTTTGATAAAAATGCGGGATCCAATAACCAAACAATTATAAAATTTTAACAAAAACTAAGAATTTTAATAAAAATTAAAAATTTTTTGATGCAAAAAATTTGACTGAATTGAAAAAATTAACAGGTGTTTTAAGTTCTTATATAATTGTCTTATAACAGGGCTAATAAAAAGGTCTTTTCTTTTATATACTTTAAATTTTTTAGTAACTCATTGATATTTAAAGAAGTTATTGATAAAATCGAAAATATTTCATAACTAATATCACTCATACGCCTCCAATATCTTAAAAAACACCTTCAAGCGAGCAAATCTTTAGATTCTACTAAAATAGCAGCCGAAATATCAAAAACTGGTAACCTCTTTCTGCAAGACTCTTGGTTGTTAAAAAAAGTGCTAAATGAATTTAAAGAAAGCCTTGTTATCAAACTCTAAAAAAGGATTGTTCAAGTTGGAGACGTATTACACTCCTAAACATGGTCAACCGAATCATACCTAAGACATGAGGAAGCAGGCTTTATACCAAAAATCTCTTGCAGATGACATCAACAGTTTAATGACAATGGTGAGATAAAGGTTCATATAGCAAATTCTAATGAGAAAAGGTAAGAATCCGCCAAGGATATAAGCCGTTTTCATCGCTATTTTATATAAATTTTGCTTAAGGTTAAGTTACTCTATATCTGGGTAACATTGTATCCCCACTAGATCTTTATTATATATCTATATCTATTAAATTAAGTTATAGAATGAGTTATTTAAGAAGATTTCTGCTATTATTTTCATAGACAAATATGTTTTCTACTAAATGAGACCAATTTCATTAAAATCGTTTTTTTTTTCCTAAATTATTGATGAAAATACGAAATAAGTCATAATTAATATCAATCATACGCACTGTTCAAATTTTTTAATATTGAAATTTGTTTAAAAATTAGCACAAAAACATTTCTGTTTTTCACTTTTATTTAAAACTTTGTTCAAAAATGTATATGCACGTATATTTTCGCATCGGTTCTGCAGCCATTTCTTCATTATATATGAACATATATTAACTACGTTATAGTATGAATTATTTATAAACGTTTCTGACATAATTTTCAAAGACAAATATGTCTTCTTTTAAATGAGACTAATTTTATTTAAAGGGCTTGATTTTTGCCTAAGTTATTGATGAAAATACGAAATAAGTCATAATTAATATCAATCATACGTACTGTTCAAAATTTTTTTTAAATTACAATTTTTTAAAAACTAGCAGAAAAACATCTCTGTTTTTCACTTTGATTTAAAACTTTTAATACTAATGCAAATGTATAAATGTTTTCGCATCGGTTTTCCAGTGTGAAAGCTAAAATTATAGCCTTCTCTTCTATTAATGTTTTTATTTACCGTTGAACTTAGGGAGTCACAAAACTCCCAATGGAGCATAGGGCCAGGAAACCCATTATATGACATAAACTCCATCTATTTAAGTTGAAATATTCGAAAGTCATATAGTACTTAATGTAAACAGTCAAATCGTAAAATGTAATCCATAATTTTCAAGATATCCAGAAGACCTACACAAATATGAAGTGGTCACACTGAGAACGAGTTGTAGGAGTTCGAGATATCAAAAAACTAAATAAATGTAATGACTATCGATTAACTGAAATGTAAAGCACTTGTTGAGGTTCTATGGTTAACCATTAACTAGAGGACTAAATGTAGAAATATTTCTTCTTCTGTTATCCTTGACTTCCAGTGGCGCATAGGGCATCAAAAAGTTTAGATATATTTTAATAACTGAAAAATTTAATTTTGTTTTAAAAATCTAATAAAATTTTTGAAAAATTTTCTATGATTTTCTATAAAAATAAAATCAATGCAAAGCTTTTCTTTTAAACCCAATCAATTTTATAAAAATCTATTGATTTTTGGCAGAGATATTGATAAATATATAAAAATTTCCAAATTATAATCAATCATACGTCTTGATAGACAAATTTAAAAAATTAAAATTTTGGCAAAGTTTGCAGAAAACCATGGAAATTTTTCTTTTAAAATAGAATCTTTTTATAAAAATGCATGTTCTAAAAAAGAAAGTTTTACAAAATTCCTAAAACAAAGAAGTTTTAATGAAAAATTTTGATTTAAAATTACAATTTGATATAAAATTTTAAAATTTTAAATTTTAGTTTATTTTGAAAAAATAAAAATTTAAAAAAAAAATTTCTAAGGTTTTGCGTATAGACAAATTAATAGCGAAAGCTTTTCACTTAAATGACACTTATTTCAAAAAAAATCTTTGGATTTTTGATAAAGTTATAGACTACAATATAAAAAAGACCTAATTATTATTAATCATACGCACCCAAGAACAAATTTCTAAAATGTTGATATTTTATTAAATCTCAACAAAATTTTTGGAAATATTCTTTAAAATTTAAATCTAATGACTTAGTTCTTTAAAAGATATTTGGCAAATAAGAAACTTTGAAATAATTTTTTTGAAATATTTCAATCCAAAAAATCTTTTGAAAGTTACTATTTTATAATTTTTGTTTATTTTAGTATCTTTACTAAAACTATTCCTATATAGAGTGAAAAGTTTCAAAACTTGTTTTATTTTGTCTCTAAAATTACATTTCCTGTAATAAAAAAGTATTTTTTTTTTTCATTTTATAATATTTCTTATATTTCATTTCATATTCAATTTAACTGCAATTGAAAAAGATTTTTCATTTGATTTTATTTTTCTTACACCGTCACACACACATACATATACATTATACACATTTACATGATTTTAATAACAATTTTTATCTTTTTGTAGAATACATTGATTATAAGGATGTATATATAATAAATGTATATACTAAAAATAGGTTTATTAAAATACGAGATTTTAATAAAATCGTTAAGGCAATAAAGTGTTAAAATGATCGAAAGGGAATAAAAAGGAAATCTCTGCATTTCGAAATTTTATTATTTTTTAAATTGTTTTTATAATAAATTGCCTTCAATGAATGATGGAAAATTGTCTTCAATAAGACCTGGATAAATCTGCTGTTAAAAAAAAAGAAATTTTCTGTAAGTAAATCTTAAAATAGTGTTCCACAAATACACTTCCCCTTTAAATTCTACTCTTTTTGAGGTTCAATAAGCAGCTTAAGTTCATTATGCAATATCTTTTTTTTCAGCATCAAAAGTTTATCTTCAATTGCATTGAAATTGCCAATAAAACTGTATCAATTTGCATATAAAATCACTTCTGCTATGGAATAGGGGTTGGGGAAAAATGTTTTAAAATCTGTATTTCAGTTACAATGAATGCATGCAAGTCATTTATCAATATGTTGCCTGAAATGATGAGCTGCTAATATTGATTGTAATTCCAGGTAAAATTATATGGAAATAAGAAAGATAATATAACGAATTGAATGGATTTAAATTGTTGGATAATAAAGAAATTATTTTGATAATTTGTGATTTAAAAAGATTAAATTTTCATAAGCGATTTTCTTTAAGATATTTTTAACAAATTTCAAACTTTTTATTACAATTTCTTAATGATATTTTAGAAAGAAGACTCTTTTGCTTTAAATGAGATAATTTTTTAAAGAGTCCGTTCATATTTGACCCAGTTATAGCCAAAAATCGTATATAAGCCAAAATTTATATCAATCATACGCACTGTTTTATAATTTTTTTAATTCGTTTTTTAACGATATTTGCAAAAAAACATGGCCAATGAATTGCTATTTTGGATTTCTGAAACAAAAATATATTCTTTAAGAATAAAGTTGTTTTGGTTATTTTATTAAATAAATATGTTAAACTAACCCATAGTGATTTTATTTTTCTATAAATGGTTCAGCTTCCAAAAGTTTTCATTAAGATTTTGTTTTTTTTTTGTATGGTAATAAATTGTTTTAGTGTGATATTATTTCTTTAGTGTAATATTTATTGAGTCATCTCGAACTGCTTATCCATTTTGATCTGCAAAATCAATTTAAAGTACTAAGTCATCCCGATCTGGTGAGTCATCTCTAACTGTTGAGTTTTCCTGAATTGCTTAGTCATCTCAATTGAATCATTTTGAAGTGCTAGTTCACTTTAAATCGCTGAGTCATCTTCAATTGCTGAGTCATCTTGAACTGTTGAGTCATCTCGAACTGTTGACTCATCTCAAACTTCTGAGTCAGCTCGAACTTATTGAACTACTTTTCTAAATAATCTAAAGTTTTCAAACGATATTTTTTGTCTAGAAAAATAAAATAAATTAATATTTCCAATCCAAAAAATTTTCTCCTGAAAAAATTTCAGATAAGAATTTTTCTACAGAAAACATTTATACAAAAGATTTTAACTAGAAATTGTTTCCATTCAAAAATTTTTTTATTTAAGTTAAATTTGCAAAGACCAAAAAATTTTGTAAAATTTATTTGCAAAAAAATTTTATAAAAGTTTTCCTATAGAAAAATTTCCTCTAGAAAAAAAATCGTCATAAAATGTTTTCTAGAAAAAAATTTTCTATAAAACAGTTTTTTTGAAAAAACAATTCTTCATAAGAATTTTTGTCTTATTATTTTTTTTCTAGAAAAAAACCGTTATAAAATTTTTCTCTAGTAAAAAGAATTATTTAAAATATTTTTTGTCAAGACAATTTTTGGTTTTAATTTTTGCTATAGAAAAAATTTTTTTTGTTATAAAATTTTTTTTAATAAAAAAATTTTTATATACATTTTTGTTCTAAATTTTTTGTATAAAATTTTTTATATAGAAAAACTTTCGTCATAGCAATTTTTCCTATTAAAGGATTTTCGTTATAATTTTTTTTTCTTTACAAAATTTTTATTTGTGGGAAAATTTTCTACAAAAATATTTTTAAACAAAATTTTTTATAGAAAATTGTTCTTTGTAAAATTTTTTCTACTGAAAAACTTTCGTTATAAATTTTTTTTCATACAGAAATTTACTTATTAAATTGTTTCTATAGCTAAATTGTCGTTACAAAATTTTTATTATAGAAAAATTTTCGGTAAATTTTTCTATAGAGAAATTTTAGTTATTTTTTCTATAAAAACATGTTTGTTATAAAATTTTTTCAAGAAAACTTTTGTTTATAAAATGTTTTCTATAGAATAATTTTCGTTAAAAAATTTTTTCCATTAAAAAATTTTCGTTAAAAAATTGTTTCCATTAAAAAATTTTACTTCAAAAATTTTTTCTATAGAAAAATTTTCGTTAAAAAATTTATTCTATAGAAAAATTTTCGTTAAAAATTTTTTTCGATAAAAAAATTTTCGTTATAAAATTTGTTCTATAGAAAAATTTTCGTTATAAAATTTTTTCTATGGAAAAATTTTCGTTATAAAATTTTTTCTATAGAAGAATTTTCGTTATAATATTTTTTCTAAAGAAAAATTTACGTTATAAAATTTTTTCTATAGAAAAATTTTCGTTATAAAATTTTTTCTATAGAAAAATTTTCGTTATAAAATTTTTTCTATAGAAAAATGTTCGTTATAAAATTTTTTCTATAGAAAAATTTTTGTAAAAAAAAACTTTCTATAGAAAACTTTTTGTTATACAATTTTTCCTATAGAAAACTTTTCGTTTAAAAATTTTTTCTATAGAAACATTTTCATTAAAAAATGTTTTCTCTAAAAAAATTTTCGTTTTAAATTTTTTTCTATAGAAAAATTTTTGTTAAAAAATTTTTTCTACAAAAAAATTTCCTTTAAAAAATTTTTTCTATAAAAAAATTTTAGTTAAAAAATTTTTTCTATACAAAAATTTTAGGTAAAAAATTTTTTCTATAGAAAAATTTTAGTTAAAAAATTTTGTCTATAGAAAAATTTTCGTTAAAAAATTGTTTCTATAGAAAACTCTGAACTTTCATTTTCCACATACTATTTTTTTAGTTTTTTCCTAAAATTTTAAATATTTCTAAAACCTTAAAATTGTTATTACTTATTTTTATTCCTTTTATTTGACATTTTAATTCAATTTCCTTAATAACTCCTTTCCTTGCACTTATGTTTTATTGTAAGTACCTTGATCCTTTTAATATATAAATATTACAAAGCCTTTTTTAAGAAATAACATATTTCGCAAAGTCTCCATATACAATATCCCACCACAATCTTGTGGGAAAGTGATGATGTATTTAATGCTTTGACTGTGTTCAGGGTAAATTGCTTGTATCGTCATTAACCACCATTTCATCTAACTAACGATTACTTTGGGCCTTAACAGTTGTGGCTGCTATTAATAATAACTTTTTCTTATATTTTTTCATCTTGAAAATTGTTATATTTTTAGATTTTCCTTATTAGAGAGGTTTACTTGTGTGTTTGAAGGTAAAGAGTGTCTTAAGGGGGTATATTATTTTTATCGCTAAACGAATGTGATGATTAAGAAAGATGTTAAAATTTAAAAACTTAACATATTTCAAGGAATTGTTGTTATACAAATAAAAATAAGGATATGAGGTCTTTAGTTCTGGTATTAATTATGACTTTTGATAATTTTTGATTTATTCATATATTTTAGTAAATATTTGAAATTTAAGAAAAATTGATTTCCTGTCAATTTCCTAAAAATTTTACTTTTTCAGAATTTTTATGTCACGGCGTATGATTGATATTAATTCCCACTTATTTTGCATTTTTAGCTACAAATTAAACAAATTTTCAAGGATTTTAAAAATACTAAAGGCGTTTAATAAAAAAGATTCCAGATAATATGATATCATGAAAAAATTGGTCAAAACATTTATAAAAATTCAAAGTTTTCAAAATATTATAATTCATTTTGTAAATTTTGATGAAATTTATACAAGAAAAGTTAGAATTTATAAAAGAATACATTTTTTATTTATGTATATTTCTCTTCTGAATTTATTGCAAAGAAGATTTACTTATGTTTTTCTGCAAATTTTCTGAAAATTTTAATTTTTAAAAATTTTTATATCATCGCGTATGATTGATATTAATTATGACCTATTTTATATTTTCAGCCATAACTTCGACAAATGTCGACCGATTTTAAAAAAATTAATAGTCGTTTTATAGGTAAGATATCACGGCATATAATTGGTTAAAAAGATCTGTGAAGGTAATTTAAAAATCATATAAAATTTCTTAAAATAAAAAACATAAGCAAATAACAATTTTTTAAAACACAAATTATTTACAATAATATTTAATAAGAATTGGAAATGTTTAAGTAAAGCAAAAGTTAATCTTTTTTAATAAAAAATTTTGCTTGTAAGCAATGTTCATCTCTGACCTTGTTCTTCAAATTTCTTTTTCAATTTAAAAATCAATTACCTCAAATTTCTTATTTTCAATTTACTGTTTTCTTATTTTCATAATTGAAATGCCTTTATATTATATTGATCTTAAATTTAAGCCTTTCTCTCATACTTTGGTAAATCATTCATTTCATTGGCTTTATAAAATTATAAGCCTTTTTTACGTAACTCCCCTCATACAAAGCCATTCATTCATTCCTTCATTTAATAATTAATACACTTTACTTTTGTTATACATTATATTAATTTCTTTGTAAAATTTAAAAACAAAATATTTCCATTTAATAAATTGTCTTTTTGTTTATTACTCCTTCTTAAGGCAGGATTTGTCACCACAAACACCTTTAGAGTCCCAACACAGTTGGTGGTGGCAATTAAGGATAGTGCCTGGTATTTCATTATTTTTGAAAAAAAAGAAAAATTCACAGGATTTATTTTTGCCATTTCCTTCATTTACCAAAAAAAAAAAACATATTTAAATAAAAACCACAAAATAATATTTTTTCTTTTTCCATTATAAGACTTTACCTGTGAACCTAAAATGAGAAAAAAGCGAAATATATACGACTTTATCATTCTCAAGTCAATATACATTTATTTTAAAAACAACCAACATATTGGCAAACGCCATCAACATCATGATCCTGGTACTTTTCATGTTAAAAAAACCAAAACATGTAGTATATATTGGGGGGCACAAACCAAAAATGAATAATGTCCTGGGCGTGTATGGGTAAATTTATGAATGAGAGTATCTCTTAAGTCACTTGAAGGTGGATGTATGCATTAACACATATTTATTCACGAGCAGTGAGTGTGTAAGTGTAAGAAAAATTTTTGTTTATGTTTAAGTATTTGACATACAATACCAAAAAACAGCGGATAAACAGAGAAAATGAAGAAAAATCATTTTACACACCGTCATTTTCATCATCTGCATGTTTACAGAGACTCACGCATACAAATGTTATTTAAACAGAGAGGGAAAATAACACAAATACACAAAAGACACAAACTAAGATATAGATAAAGTCATAGACTTAGACATAGAATAAGATTAAGACATAGACTAAGACATAGACTAAGACATAGACTAAGACATAGACTAAGACATAGACTAAGACATAGACTAAGACATAGACTAAGACATAGACTAAGACAAAGACTAAGACAAAGAATAAGACATAGACTAAGACATAGACTAAGACATAGACTAAGACATAGACTAAGACATAGACTAAGACATAGACTAAGACATAGACTAAGACATATACTAAGATATAGACTAAGACATAGACTTGGACATAGACTAAGACATATACTAAGACATAGACTAAGACATAGACTAAGACATAGACTAAGACATAGACTAAGACATAGACTAAGACATAGACTAAGACATAGACTAAGACATAGACTAAGACATAGACTAAGACATAGACTAAGACATAGACTAAGACATAGACTAAGACATAGACTAAGACATAGACTAAGACAGAGACTAAGACATAGACTAAGACATAGACTAAGACATAGACTAAGACATAGACTAAGACATAGACTAAGACATAGACTAAGACATAGACTAAGACATAGACTAAGACATAGACTAAGACATAGACTAAGACATAGACTAAGACATAGACTAAGACATAGACTAAGACATAGACTAAGACATAGACTAAGACATAGACTAAGACATAGACTAAGACATAGACTAAGACATAGACTAAGACATAGACTAAGACATAGACTAAGACATAGACTAAGACATAGACTAAGACATAGACTAAGACATAAAATAACACATAGACTAAGACATAGACTAAGATAAAGACTAAGACATAGACTAAGGCATAGACTAAGACATAGACTAAGACATATACTAAGATATAGACTAAGACATAGTCTTGGACATAGACTAAGACATAGACTAAGACATAGACTAAGACATAGACTAAGACATAGACTAAGACATAGACTAAGACCTAGACTAAGACATAGACTAAGACATAGACTAAGACATAGACTAAGACATAGACTAAGACAAAGACTAAGACATAGACTAAGACATAAAATAAGACATAAAATAAGACATAGACTAAGATAAAGATTAAGACATAGACTATTATTATTGACATGTTGTATTACATTCGGTATAACAACTTAGTCTAATTACAAAGATTTGTTATATATTGTTTCCACTGCTGCCTGTTTCTTTCGATATATCTTAGTTCTCTAAAAGATTTGGACGTTTCTTTATATATTGTTCTACGCCACGTAGCTTTTGGGCGTCCTCTGTTACGTCTTCCTTGTGGATTCCACTCCAATGCCGCGAGAGTGACGTCTTCTGAATCTTTCCGCAATGTATGGCCTAGCCAGCTGTATTTTTTACGCCGTATTTCAGTACTAATCTCTGCTTGATTAGTTATTTGCCATAGTCTCTCGTTGGTAATTTTCCGCGGCCACCATATACCAAGAATACTTCTGAGGCACCTATTAATGAAACTTTGCATTTTTTGTGTAATTACGTTAGTAACAAACCATGTTTCACTCCCGTATAACATAACCGACTTGACGCATGCATTAAAAATTCTAAGTTTTGTGGAAAGATGAAGTTTTTTGCATCTCCAGACCTTGCTTAAGCGCGCAAACGTGTACTTTGCTTTGCGTAACCGGTTCTGCACATCTGCTAGTGTTCCTCCCCTATCGTCCAGTATACAACCAAGGTATTCAAACTTGTTTACTTCATCAATTTGGGTATTTCGTATTGACAATGGAATATTGTTGGAAGCGTTAACGCGCATGCTTTTCGTTTTATTGATATTTATATTGAGACCAATTTTTGCTGATTCCTTCTCTAAGATAGCAAGCTGGGACTGCATGTCCTGTTGTCTATGGGATAATAGGACAATATCATCGGCACATGCCAATTCACCTAATTTCCCATTTAGTCCGAAATCTATTCCTTTACGAGCATTATTAACTTCTCGTAGTATGAGGTCAAGCGTTGTAATAAAAAGAAGTGTTGAAAGAGCGCAACCTTGCTTTACACCACTAACAGTAAAGAATGGATCGCTTAATTGGCCAGCATGTACAACTCTTGCCGCACTGCCGTCATAGCTTTGCCTAATTATATTTATGATTTTGGGTGGAATGCCTTTGACTTCTAATGCTTTCCATATATAGTTTCTTTCTATAGCGTCGAAAGCTTTTTCAAAATCTATAAATGTTAGATACAAATTGGCGTTG
The DNA here is from genome assembly GCA_933228675.1 of Stomorhina lunata. Taxonomy (NCBI): domain Eukaryota; kingdom Metazoa; phylum Arthropoda; class Insecta; order Diptera; family Rhiniidae; genus Stomorhina; species Stomorhina lunata. The sequence continues at coordinate 4,295,985 of OW121741.1, read as the reverse complement.
AATTCAGCGGACTGCTCAATAAGTATTCGGACAGTGTTTATCTGATCTATACAGCTTTTACCACGTCGAAATCCGGCTTGCGTGTTTGTTATAAAATTGTTGAGAGATTCAGAAATTCTGTTTAATATAATGTGATTGAAAATTTTCATTACAGACGTGGTTATTGATATTCCACGCCAATTATTTCTGTTTTTTGAGATCGCCTTTTTTTCGGTAGTTTGTCTATGACTAAGGCATAGACAAAAGACATAGACTAAGACATAGACTAAGACATAGACTAAGACATAGACTAAGACATAGACTAAGACATAGACTAAGACATAGACTAAGACATAGACTAAGACATAGACTAAGACATAGACTAAGACATAGACTAAGACATAGACTAAGACATAGACTAAGACATAGACTAAGACATAGACTAAGACATAGACTAAGACATAGACTAAGACATAGACTAAGACATAGACTAAGACATAGACTAAGACATAGACTAAGACATAGACTAAGACATAGACTAAGACATAGACTAAGACATAGACTAAGACATAGACTAAGACATAGACTAAGACATAGACTAAGACATAGACTAAGACATAGACTAAGACATAGACTAAGACATAGACTAAGACATAGACTAAGACATAGACTGAGATATAGAGTAAGACATAAACTAAGACTGAGAATAAGATATAGACTAAGACATAGACTAAGACATAGACTAATACATATACTAAGACATAGACTAAGACATAGAATAAGAAATAGACTAAGACATAGACTAAGACATAGACTAAGACATAGACTAAGACATATACTAATATATAGACTAAGACATAGAATAAGACATAGACTAAGACATAGACTAAGACATAGACTAAGACATAGACTAAGACATAGACTAAGACATAGACTAAGACATAGACTAAGACATAGACTAAGACATAGACTAAGACATAGACTAAGACATAGACTAAGACATAGACTAAGACATAGACTAAGACATATACTAACACATAGACTAAGACATAGACTAAGACATAGACTAAGACATAGAATAAGACATAGACTAAGATAAAGACTAAGACATAGACTAAGGCATAGACAAAAGACATAGACTAAGACATAGACTAAGACATAGACTAAGACATAGACTAAGACATAGACTAAGATATAGACTAAGACATAAACTAAGACTTAGAATAAGATATAGACTAAGACATAGACAAAGATGTAGACTAAGAGATAGACTAAGATATAGACTAAGACATAGACTAAGACATAGATTAAGACATAGACTAAGACTTAGACTAAGACATAGACTAAGACATAGACTAAGACATAGACTAAGACATAGACTAAGATATAGACTAAGACATATACTAAGAGATAGACTAAGACATAGACTAAGACATAGACTAAGAGATAGGCTAAGACATAGACTAAGACATAGACTAAGACATAGACTAAGACATAGACTAAGACATAGACTAAGACATAGACTAAGACATAGACTAAGACATAGACTAAGACATAGACTAAGACATAGACTAAGACATAGACTAAGACATAGACTAAGACATAGACTAGGACATAGACTAAGACATAGACTAAGACATAGACTAAGACATAGACTAAGACATAGACTAAGACATAGACTAAGACATAGACTAAGACATAGACTAAGACATAGACTAAGACATAGACTAAGACATAGACTAAGACATAGACTAAGACATAGACTAAGACATAGACTAAGACATAGACTAAGACATAGACTAAGACATAGACTAAGACATAGACTAAGACTAAGACAAAGACTAAGACATAGACTTATACATAGACTACGACATAGACTAAGACAAAGACAAAGACAAAGACATAGACTAAGACATAGACTAAGATATAGACTAAGACATAGACTATGACATAGACTAAAACATAAACTAAGACATAGGCCAGTATATTTTGGGTTATACAATTTTCCAAAGAATATTTGTATATTATAAGATTTGGTATAATTATATTTAATAGATGGTTTGATACGTTATTTTAAGTCATTTCTTTTAAAAACATTCAACATTTCCCATCCCTGACTTTTATTTAATATAAGGGTTTATTATTATTTTATTTGTCTTCTTCTACGTGAGATCCTGCTTGTAAATGTTTGGCATTATATCATGTTTATTGACACCTTTAATATGGTTTATTTTTCTTCATTATTTTAAATAAATCATATTTTCTGGCTTCTTATTTTCCTTCAATTTTCTTTACTTTGGCAGTTGTTAAGCAAATAATGGAGAAAGAAGTAAAACGGAGACTCCCTTAAGCCTTTGCCAATAAGCAGCTTTGGCTTTTCTCTCCTCGAAGGAAGCGGATGTTAAAAAGCAAAATGTAAATGAATTTAAAGACGAGATGCACTTGTTTGTGTGCTCTTAAGATATTTTAAAGGTGAAAAAAAAAAGAAATGATTGAAGACACGTACAACTGACATTCAAAGGGATAGACTGATATAAGTAAGATTTTATAATAGTAAATGTGGAATTTGAATGTGTTAAAGTATTTTGCGAGAAAAGCAGCTTTATTATCATTTTTCAACGTTTATTCCCTTAATACGTTTTTGCATTTTATTTATAATTATTTGTATTATTGTTAAGCTTTTTTTTGCGAAAGAGAAATAAAATAAGTTTTTCTGAAAATGAGGGGAATTTCCGGAAGAATTGAATGGATAAACGGAACAAAGAATTTAAAGGGTTTTAAAGAATTTAATTTAGAATCTAGATATTCATTTATTAACTTTTTAAATTTTTAAAAATCTAAAATTTTATATTGAGTACTTTAATATTGAGACTTTTTTTTAGACAAAAAGTCTTTATTTTTCTTTAACTTCTTTAAATTTTGATTTTAAATCCTTTGGGTACCCTTTTCTTTTTTAGTTTTTATTTATATATTTCTATTTGTTTCGTTGGATTTTTTTTATTTATTTTCCCTGCCATTATTTATTTTCTTTTCTCAAGATTTTGACGATGATGTTGATGAAGATGCCTTTAGGATTTTGAGCAACATGTTGCAATAATTCTGCCATATGTTTAAGTGTATTCCTTAAAGACTCTATTGCAAAGCAAACAATTTTGAAATTGTAATTATGAAGAAAAAACATCTTTCAATTTTATAAAAAATAAAGTCTATACAAAATAGAATATATATATGAGCTGGCAAGGGATGTTTCAATATAGCTCAACCTAAAATAAAAAAACGCATAAATAAGAAATAAAACTAAAACCCAGTTCTTCAGAAATCATAGTTATATTTCAGTTAACATAACCAAAATCTGGAGAATTGCTTTTTAATAATGCGACTTACTTCTTTTTGCATATAAGATCACAATAAAGGAATGATCTGTCCAATTGTTAGAAGGAATTTTAAATTCCCAACTTATCAGCATTAGCTCACATTTCATGAGTTTAAGTATTTGACTTCTCATTTGATGACCTCTTTCCTCCCTCCCTTTATTAGTTATACATTTTACCCTACAATTTCCAGAACCATAACTCTAATGGGAATTTTGCTATAAATTTTAAACTAAATTATGTTATTTTTGTATGTTTTAATAAATTTTTATTTAGCTAAAGAAAATATTTTATTTAACTTGTTTAACACATCTACACTTTTACTTATATTCTACATGTTTATTGCAACATGTTACAATATGATCATGTTTGCATTAAATCTAACGTTTTGAAAAATTTTATATCCCTGTTCGTAGAAAGCAAGGAGGCAGTTTAAAGTTTAGATGTGCAAGTTCCAATGCATCAACAATTTTTTAGCAACTTCCTACAACTAACAACAATTTCCCTCTTGGACGCATGAAGTTGAGAGATTTATGAAAAGAGTATGAGTGAGATTTATGACAAGAGTATGAAGGAATTATAAAAATTTAAAATAGTTTAATAACAAAATATAATAAAAATAGGAAATTTTTGAAAAATTTCCTATACAAATAGGAAATATTCTATACAAATAGGAAATTTTTGAAAAATTTCCTATAAAAATAAAAAATTTCCTATACAAATAGGAAATTTTTGAAAAATTTCCTATACAAATAGGAAATTTTTGAAAAATTTCCTATAAAAATAGGAAACTTTGAAAAATTTCCTATAAAAATAGGAAATTTTTGTAAAATTTCCTATAAAAATAGGAAATTTTTGTAAAATTTCCTATAAAAATAGGAAATTTTTGTAAAATTTCCTATAAAAATAGGAAATTTTTGTAAAATTTCCTATAAAAATAGGAAATTTTTGAAAATTTTGCTATAAAAATAGAAAATTTTTGAAAAATTTCCTATACAAATAGGAAATTTTTGAAAAATTTCCTATAAAAATAGGAAACTTTTGAAAATTTTCCTATAAAAATAGGAAATTTTTGTAAAATTTCCTATAAAAATAGGAAATTTTTAAAAAATTTCCTTTCAAAATAGGAAATTTTTGAAAAAATTCGTTAAAAAAATGGAAATTTTTTAAAAACATAAAAATGGGAAATTTTTGAAAAATTTCCCACATATAAGACACAGACTAAGACATACCTAAGACATAGACTAAGACATAGACTAAGACATAGACTGAGACATAGACTAAATCATAGACTAAGACTTTGAAAAAGACAAAGATTAAGACATAGACTAAGACATAGACTAAGACGTAGACTAAGACATAAATTGACACATAGACTAAGACATAGACTAAGACATAGACTAAAACATAGAGTAAGACGTAGACTAAGACATAGACTAAGACATGGACTAAGACATAGACTAAGACATAAACTAAGACATAGACTAAGACATAGACTAAGATATAGATTAAGACGTAGACTAAGACATAGACTATGACGTAGACTAAGACATAGACTAAGACATAGACTAAGGAATAGACTAAGACATAGAATAAAACATGGACTAAGGTATAGACTAAGACATAGACTAAGATATACACTAAGACATAGACTAATATATAGACTAAGACATAGACTAAGGAATAGACTAAGACATAGACTAAAACATGGACTAAGATATAGACTAAGACATAGACTAAGACATAGACTAAGATATAGACTAAGACATAGGTTAAGACATAGATTAAGACGTAGACTAAGACATAGACTATGACGTAGACTAAGACATAGACTAAGACATAGACTAAGACATAGACTAAGGAATTGACTAAGACATAGATTAAAACATGGACTAAGATATAGACTAAGACATAGACTAAGACATGGACTAAGATATAGACTAAGACATAGACTAAGACATAGACTAAGATATAGACTAAGACATAAACTAAGACATAGACTAAGACATAGACTAAGACATAGACTAAAACATGGACTAAGATAAAGACTAAGACATAGACTAAGATATAGACTAAGACATAGACTAAGACACAGACTTAAGACATAGTCTAGAATAAGATAAAAACTACGGCATTTGGTCATTAAATCCTTCTATCTTAATTATTTTCTTTTCGAAATCTTGTTATCCTTGACATTTTCTTCAGATAATTTTCTGTTTTGTAAATCTAAAGTTTTAATTTCTCCTAGTTTTTCTGCATTTTTAAATTTCTTTTTATTTTTATTTCTTTGGCCATTATTTTCAGTTCTTAACCACTCAAGATAATCATTTGGTCAACCAATTTCTCTCTCCTTTTTCTACTTGTGCTTGCACTTGGCTCGTATTGCCCCTATGTACTTGAGCAATTGCTGTTACTTGGGCTAAACTATTTTGTTATTTATTTAAACTCTTTCCTCTTAGGAAAATGGAGAAAAATAAAAGATATAAATGTGAAGAAAAAGAAAATTATATGAAAGTTAAAAGCATGATCATCATTATTATCATATACTTTTATTCGATATTATTTTAAGTTTTTTTTTTAATTTTTTTCAGAATTTTTTTTCTGATGTTTGCGGTTTTGTGTGTGTATGTGTGTGTGTGTGTTTTGGTGCATGAGAGAGTGTAAGGATAAATAAATATTTCAATAGTTTCCTTGTTGGCTCGTCATCTTATTTTTCCTCACAAAAATACTTGAATGCTTTTAACATAAAATAAATCATTTTATTTCTAATAGCTCTTCAAATAAATTTTCTTATTTTTGTGGAAAAGTCTATTTTTTTCTTAGAAAGAAAGTTTCTTTGAAATTGTAGCCTTTAATAGGAAAAAATGCATTTTTATGTGTATTTCTGACCTTTATTGCTCAAGTAATATTTAAAGGAAATGCCAGGACTTTTTTTTCAAAGAAATGAGAAAAATTTATGCTCGAACACCTTAAAAATTTATTTCCAACAACTGATGGCTAAAAGGTTATTCGAATCAAATTCAATTGCAAAGAAAAATATCTGTTTTCAAAAGAGTCCTGAATTTTAATAAGTATCCTTAAGATTTGCTTAAGTAAGGCAAAATAATAATTTGAGTCAGTTTATGTAAAATCGAGAACCTTTGTCTGTTAAGTTTATGGTTTTAAGGAAAAAAGGATACTTTAACTAATGAAACTTTAGCACTAAATATAATCATTTTACATTCTCCTAAAAACAATCAAAAGTAATAAAAATCCTTACAAAGGGTTAAAAATAAACATTTTCTAAATTACTAAAAAAAAATTAGATTTAAAAATTTCCCAAATTGTATTTATCCAAAATTCTAACTATAGAAAATGTTCATTTGAACTTTAGGCAAAATATATGAATTCACATGAAACATAAAATAAATACTCAAAAAAACACATAAGACTTGCAAAAATTTTAGAAACTACAAGAGTTTCTACGAACTAACCATTTTGTGCCAGTGAAGCTAACAAACTTAAATATCAGGAAACGAAACCAAATAAAGAGTTGGCAACCAACTACCAAAGTACTTGGAATATTATATGGCCCCTTTAAGGCAAAAAATGTTAATATTTTGATGTTACAAAACATCTACGATACAAAACATATTTACTTTGAGCCAACAAAAAAAACAGAGTAAGAGGAAACATTAGCTGTGTTCCAGAACTACCAATACTGTACAATATTGTACAAGTTTTAATCAGAAACTACAGGAAAGTGTTCCTGTACTGAAAAAATATGACTTAATTGTAATTTCTGGTTAAAAATTGTACAATATTGTACAGTATTGGTAGTTCTGGAACACAGCTATTTAGTTTATTTGATTTTTGTTGCTTTGGTAAACAATAATTTTCACAACTATTTTTGCTAAATAAAATATTAAAAAAGAAAATAATATGTAATATTAAAAATTAAAGTCAAATTTGCAAAAAATGAGAAAATATAATTTTTTAAACTTTAAGCAATATCTAGATATAACATTAAATTTTTGTTTAAACAATTAAACACAAATTTGTTATCTCTTATTTTATGTAATTTTCCTTCTTTTATTATACAAAATTTTAAAAAGCAACTAAAAGTTGGCTTTACTAAATATGCATTTTATTTGAAGAAAATTCATAAATCTGTTCTTAAATTATCTTCAATTTTGCAAAATAAGATATAATTAATATAACTATTACGCAAAATAGATAGGAATGAAATACAGTGAAAACTCCCATAAGCGGACAGCCACCGTCAACCAAAATTTGTCCGTTGTTGGGGAGTGTCCGCCTATGAGAGTATGATAAAAGAAAATAATTTTTATTGTTTATTTAAAACATTAACACAAAATTCAATTCATATCTTCATATGTATGTATGTAATTAACAAAAAAAGTTTAACAAAAAATAAATTAAAATAATAATGTCTTACTTATTAAAAAATTCATGGTAAGACTTGCTTTAAAGGCATTAAAATGTAGATACATAAATTATGTATAAAGCATTTGTACTTATTTTGAAATAAAAAAGTCTTTTATAGTTTTTTGTTTCATATTTGCTTGCTTCTCTGTCGCTAAACGAGCTTGAAGGTGATTTTCTAAATTTTTTACAAATGTAAAAGCTGTGAACTGTATACATTATTTTCATCGAATCCGGATGCAGTTTTTAATCGTTTCGGCGGTCACCTTATTCCACGCAGATGAGATGAAAAATATAGACTCAAGGATATTGATTTTTTTTGCTACATCTGTATTTTCATCAAAAGCTATTATCATATCCTTTACTATAAAACTTCGGTAGTAGAATTTGAAACTACGAATGATTCCTTGATCCAGGGGCTGACAAGTTGATGTTGTGTTTGGAGTTAACCAGATAACTTTAATGTTTTCGAGTTTAACATATCGGGGATGAGAAGCGGCATTGTCCAAAAAAAGAGCTATTTTTCGTTTTTCTTTCCACATTCTATGGTCCAATTAAAGTAGCCATTCAGTCATTATATCTCTATTCATCCATGCCTTTTTATTGGACTTCCAAATGACTGGTAAATTAGACACGAGCATAGTTTTGAACGCTCTTGGTCGGACGGCGTTTCCTATAACCAATGGAACTTCCTTTTCTCCTACCATATTCGCACAAAAAAGGACAGTCAACCTTTCTTTAGAAAGCTTACCACCGGTACATTTCTGATTTTTAAAAGCGAGCGTTTTGTTTGGTAGAGCCCAAAAAAAAAAGACTGGTTTCATCCGCATTGTACACATTTTTTGGTTCGTAATCACGAAGGATTAGTTTAAATCTTTCGTTGAACTGATTAACGTCTTCTTCCGACACCGCTGCTGCTTCTCCACAAATGAATTTAAAACTGATATTATGCCTCTTTCGCCACTTTTGAAGCCACCCATTTGATGCTACAAAGTTCGTCATTCCCAATTTTATTGCACATTCTCTTGCCTTCTCTTGAATAACAGGTCCAGATAGAGGGATATTTTGGTCACGAACTTTTGAAAACCATTCAAGACACATTTTGTCAAGTTTCAGGTTGTTCGAATGGAGTCTAAACATTTTCTGATTGGAATTACTGCCAGACTGCCATTGGGAAAGCAAATTTTCTTTGTTTTTTAAAATGTTTGCTACTTGTGTTTTACCGATGTCAAACCTAGAACAAAAATGTAATGAAATTGCATTTCATTGTAGTTTTTGTGCACTTACTTTGATGCTATTGCTCGAATTGGTAATTAATCTTGTTGAGAGGTTTCTATAATTTCAATCTACATGTAGGATTTTTATAGCGCCTCGTATTCTATTGTTAAAACTTATAATTATTGATATTTTGTTTTTTGTTGAAGTATTTTTGTCCTCTTTTTAGAGGTTTTTTCAGCAAATAATGCACAATTTTGCTGTCTGCGTCCGTTCAAGAGAGTGTCCGTTTTTTGGAGGAAAATTTGCTCTGAAAAATCAATTTGGTGCAACGATAATCAAAACTTGTCCGCATATGGGAGGCGTCCGCTTAAGAGAGTGTCCGCTATTGGGAGTTTTCACTGTAATAAATAATTCCTTAACTACCAAAACGATGTTTACAAAATTGAGATCTTTATAAAGACAAAAAGAAGAGCATATTTTAAGATTTGACACAAATTGGACAACTTGAATAAGCCTTTGACTTAAAGATAAAGACAGACACGAACTAAGACAGACAGTTTTAATAAGAGCCAATTCATAAACCTTGACAAAGTTATGTCTTAGACTTTGTTTGACAAAGATCAATATGTAGACTAAGAAACAGACAGGTATTGATATGTATATTGAAGCTGCTGCTTATATGGGTGTTTTTTTTAGAGGTATAGAACTTCGAATTGAAATAAAACACAAGAAAATCGCTTTAATGTCCATCAATTTGGCTTTATTGGAAGGATAATTTTATGCCATTAATGTTTAAATATGATTTCGGGCATGTGGCCGCCGCGGCTGGCTCGAATAAAGCCAATTCTACAGGTCCAATTTTCAACTACTTTTTCGAGCATATGGGGCCGTATGTTGGCAATAACGCTACGAATGTTGGCTTCCAAGTCCCCTAACGTTTCTGGTTTGTTGGCGTAGACGAGCGACTTCACATATCCCCAAAGAAAATAATCCAAAGGTGTCAAATCGCACGATCTTGGTGGCCAATTGACAGGTCCATTCCGCGAAATTATGCGCTCATCGAATGTTTCCTTCAATAAATCATTTGTGACGTGCGCTGTGTGGCATGTAGCGCCGTCTTGTTGGAACCACAACTCATCCACATTCATGCCATCCAATTGGGGAACAAAATAGTCGGTTATCATGGCTCTATACCGGTCTCCATTTATGGTAACTGATTCTCCAGCATTATTTCCGAAAAAGTATGGCCAATGACTCCAATAGCCCATAGAGCACACCAAACAGTCAGTTTTTGTGGATGTAATGGCGTCTCAAGGGTCTCATGTAGATTCTCTTCACTCCAAATGCGTCAATTTTGCTTGTTGACGTAGCCATTCAACTAAAAATGAGCCTCATCACTGAACAAAATTTTGCGATGAAAATCAGCATCGAGATCAATCTCATTTTCGGCCCATACACCAAAATCACGACGCATTGCATGGTCTCAAGGCTTTAATTATTGCACAAGCTGGATCTTGTAAGGTCGCAAGCCAAGATCTTTGCGCAAAGTTGATGGACAAAGCTCCAATTGCTGTGCACGGTGGCGAATCGATTTATTTGGGTCCTCTTCAACACTTTGCTCTACAGCGGCAATTGTTTCTTCGGTGCGCACTGTTCGACGTCGCTGCGGATGCGTATTATCACATAGAGTAAACGTGCGAAAACGATCCATGGTTAACCGAATTTATTGCTCTGATGAACGATTATGTCGACCATAAAATGGACGGAGCTTGCGGTAAACTTCGCGAACTGAACCATTATTTTCGAAATAAATTTGCACGATTTGCAAGCATTGTTCTTTTGTCAACCTGTTCATGATGAAATGGCAAACCAAACTAAATATTAATCACTTGACAGCTGACAAAATGGCCGCCAGTTAAAAAAGTGATGCCAACTTAAAGTTCTATACCTCAATAAAAAACACTAACATTGGTACTAATATCGTTACATCAACAACATCAGTATTACTCGTATGTTGATGCTAATACCAATAATTGAATTAAACTCAGTCCATATTTTGTGTGTGTGTATGAAAACACTTTATCTATCTCAGAATCTTTATCTTGTTTGAGGTTTGAGCTTATTTTATATCTTCCCTTATCAACCTCATAAATTAGATAAATCGCCTTATCATCCATATAAATCAGCAAATCATTTAATTTTCCAATAAACCAAAAAATAAACTATTTCAATTTTGTCGACATTTGCCGGATTTTGTTACAACCTTTTTTTAACGTTTAGGTCACGTCCCATCAAGAGAAACATTTGTGATTTAAGTGCATATGAAGGCATTAAATTTGGCCAAAAGATACAAGATACGAATACAAGTACAAGTGTTTTTTTTTTACATAAAACCGAACACGAGCAAAAACCCTTAGAACAAGAGGCGGCTGCAAAAAAATCCAGCCCAAGTGGCCTGAAACAATTTCTCTATGATATTTATGCGTTGACAAGTGTTACTAGAGTTCAAGTGCAGTTTATATAAAAATTTTGTTTTGTTTTTTTTTTTGTTTTTGTTATTTCTAGTGTTAGAGGCCTTTTTGGGTAATTCTGGGGCTGTTGATAGGATTTATTTTGTTATTTTGGTTTTTTTATTTAAGTTATTTTTTGCGTGTGACATGAAATTTCTTTTAGTATTTTTATTATTTTTTTATTTTTATAACAATTGTTTTATTTTATTTATTTTTTGTTGTTGTTGATGTTTTTGTTATTGTTCTTGCCTAAATGTCAGCTTATAGTGTTTTCCAGTGTCTTAAGTCATTCAAAGTTATTTCTCGGTTTTTGTTTCATATTTGTTATTGTGGGTGTTTGTATGAGTGATTTTTCTAGAGTTTGAGTATTTTGTTACTTTGAGCTTTTTTTTGGGATTTTATGGTTTTGTTTTTTATATTTTATCCATTTTTTTATATTATTTTGTATGTTTTTTAGTTGTTAAGACAATCGTAAACACTTGACTAAATATTGCCAGAAAAATGTGTAAAATGTATAAAAGTGTAAGTTGTTAAGTTTAGGCATAAGTTTTTTATTAGATATTTTTTCGGTTGAAATTGAAGAAAGTTAAATTCTTTTAATATTAAGTTTTTTTACAATTCTGGCAAGTGTTACTCATGGACATTTTTTTGGTTTGTTTTTTAATCTGAAATTTTAGATGAAATTGTTTTCAAAAAATAAAGCTTAAATTTTATTGCAATTTTTAAATCAATAACGAAATGTTTTTTTTTTAATAAACAATAATCTTTGATAAATTACTATTTGTTCGTCATAAAAAATATATCAATTTGCTACAAATTGATATGTTTTATATGTAATAAATAACAATTTTTTTTTTGAAAAAATTTGTTATTCAAAAATATATTAAACATGAATTCTTTAGAAAGTGTTCCGAATAAAATTTGTAGTTGTTTTAAAGTAAATAAATAAAATTTAAAAGTTGAGTTATAAAAATTCTTAAAAATATAGAAATTTATTGAAATATTGTACAAATTGATCGGATATATAATGTTGACATATTTTTTAGTATTTATAATTTTATCGACTATTTTCGAAGGTACTTAAGATTTTATATGTGCTTTTGCTAACTTTTAGGGAGGAGCTGCTTGACCTGTGCTTTGAATCGTACTTGATCTGGGAAACCTTTTTGATAGTCTTCCTTCCTTTTTTACCATGGCCTTTTTTTCAAGAACATCAACTTTCCATATGTTAAAGTACAGAGCTGTTCGATGGATTTTCCCCTTGAGCTTAAAAAAATCATAATTGTTTATAGGTATAATTGTTAACAATCTGTAACATCCATTTCTGTGTTTATCGTATCTGATATTACATATTCTTGGCTTCTTTTGCAACAACTGCATCTTGCTTGCCCCACAAATTTTAACTCATTGTTGGGCCCACTACGTAGTGCTCACAAATCTTTGTGAATGGTCTTTTCAAGGCTTCTAACTTAGACTTTCTAAATTTCAAGTTATATAAAAATAGCTTTAGAAGTTAAGAAGTTATTACAATTAATTTAAATTTTTGCCCGGATGCGTATGATTAATATTAATTTTGACTTATTTTACAAAAACGCTAATAAGTTTTTAGAAAATAAAGCGATTTTTATCAAACTAAATGCATTCGAAAGGTAAGAAAATATGCTTAAAATAAGTGTAATGAATTAACCAACGAAGGTCTTAAGATAGCACTATTAATCCCTCTAATTTATTTTTTTATTATTTATTAATGGGAAATTGAAATTAATATCCATGTATGTATGAGATGACTGCCGCCTTTTCAAGTATCTCGAAGGAATTAATGGGTCTAAATGTCAATAAATCAAAAACAAAACTCGTGAAAATGAATATTAAAGCATTCAGTTAGAATTTGGATGTTAGCAGAATCGGTTGGTACCGCATTGTTAAAAAAAAATACCTAAAAACGAAAACAAAATTCACAAGAAACAAAATCAAAATCCAATCCAAAATTAAGTGTAACCGAATTGGGAATATTTTTCTAAACAGAATTTTTCGATAAAAATATTTTTCTGTGAAAATTTTCCATGTGAAATTTTTCATATAGAAAATTTTTCGGTAAAAATTTATGTCTTAAGAAAAATTTTCTATAAAAATATTTTTCTTTTGATATAAAAATCAAAAAATTTTCTATGGAAAATTTTTTGACAAATTTTCTATAGAAAAATTTTTGATAAACAAATTTTCTATAGAAAAATTTTTGATAAAAAAATCTTCAATCGAAAAATTTTTGATAAAGAAATTTTCTTTGGAAAATTTTTTGATACAAAAATTTTCTAAAAAAAAAATTTTATAAAAAAAATTCTTATATAAAAATTTTTAATAAAAATATTTTTCTATGAAAAAAAATGTTTTTTTTTTTGATAAATAATTTTTTCGGTAAAAGTTATTATCTTAAGAAAAATTTTCTACTGAAAATTTTTTTATCAAAAAAATTTTGATAAAAAAATTTTCTATAGAAAAACTTTTGATAAAACAATTTTCTATAAAAAAATTTTGACAAAACAATTTTTTATTGAAAAATTTTTGATAAAAATATTAACTTTAAAAAAATTTTTGATAAAAAAATTTCTATAGAATAATTTTTGATAAAAAAAAAAATTTTTGGATAGAAAAATATTTTTATTGACTTTTTTATATATAAAGTTTTTTTATCAAAAGTTTTTCTAAAGATTTTTTTTTTGTTTTTGAAAAAAAAACTTTTATCTAAAATTTTTCTATAAAAAATTTTTGGATATAAAATTTTTCTATAAAAAATTTTTGGATATAAAATTTTTCTATAAAAAATTTTTCTATATAAATTTTTTTTATCAAACATTTTTTTATAGAAAATTTTCAGTAGAAAATTTTTCTTAAGATAATAATTTTTACCGAAAAATTATCTATTAAACTTTTGGTAAGAAACTTTCTATATAAAAATTTTCAATAAAAATATTTTTTTCCATCAAAAAAAAAATAAATTCTTCTGTTGAAAAATTTTCGGTAAAAAATTTTCTATAGAAACATTTTTGAAACAAAAAAATTGTCTTGAAAAATTTTTAATAAAAAATTTTCTACACAAAAATAAAATTTTTTTTTTATCAAAAATTTTCTATAGAAAAACTTTTGATAAAAAACTTTCTAAAAAATTTTCTATTCTAATATTTTTGATAAAAAATGTTCTATAATAATTCCAAAGAAATTTTGATAAAAAATTTTTTTATAGAAAAATTTTTGATAAAAAAATTTTGATAAAAAAAATTTTGATAAAAAATTTGTAAAAAAAATTTTCTATAAAAAATTTTTAATAAAAAAATATTCTATAGAAAGATTTTTGATAAAAAAATGTTCTATAGAAAGATTTTTAATAGAAAGATTTTGATAAAAATATGTACAAAAATGGAGTAGAAAACTATTTCTTTTAAAATATCAGAACTACACATTGAAAACATACCTTTTTTAGTCAAAAGTAAGTTTGTGCCGATCTCTGGTAATAAGCATTCAATGTTATGTCCTAACAGAGGCTACTGGGCTGAAGTTTACGAATTTATAGGTAAAAGGCTATCATGCTAGACGATTTTAATGCACAAATTGATGACAATAGTATACAAAGTCAAATAAAAATATCATATAGTCCTCTTTGATGCTTTAATATAAGTTACTTATATCATGTAATATTACGTGTTTTACTGCTATTAAAGGTTTGATATCTCTTATTTAAAATACAATTTGATTTTTACAAAAAAGTTAAAAAACATAAAAGTTATGTGCCATTTTCCAAAAATACACCGTAATTAATATCAATCATACGTCAGGGCAGTCAAAAAAAGTCTTTTATGCAATTTTTACACATTTTGTGAAAATGTTTAAAAATTTTAGAAGAAAAATAAGTGCAAATGGAATAAATTTTCTAGTCAATAAAAGAAAGATTAAAAATGTTTACTCTATATTTGGTAGTTTTCGTGAAAACACACTCGGATAGGTAATTCAAAAGTTTTTTTTTATATTAAAATCTTTTTTGCCTTAAAGTCCATTTGCTACTTTTCCACTTAACATAATTTTTATCTTAAACTTTGTTCAGATTCTTTTTCATGTTATGCCCCGGATTTATTTTCAATTTGAGTTTATTTCTTTAACAATTTAATGCGTTATTACAAAAATTACTACTTTCGTTTGGCTTTTCATAAAATTTTTTATTAAAGAAATTCAAGAATTTTTATTTTTTTATTAAAAAAAAAATACCCACCAAGTTGTGGACGTCAACATAAAATTATTTTGCAGTTAATGCAACACAAACTTCTGCAAAAAGTTATAAGTAGTTGTGGCAACAACATGGTCCTCTGGTTGCAAGCTGTAAATGAATTTTGAAAAAGAGAAAAAAAACTAAAAAAACAAATAGCTACAATTTAACCCTGATATGAAGGAACATGCCACCATTTATGGGGGGTGGAGGCTTATGTTCAACAATTCTCCTCCAGTAATGTTACCAATATTTGTTGTTTCAGCCACTTTTGTTGACTCTGTTGTTGTGCTGGTCTGTGGATGCTGCAGTAAAAGTTAAACATGTGAACTTTTGTTGCGCTTTGTAAATTAATTTTTTTTTTGTTAAATAAAAATTTATTTATTTGTTTGTTTTTTGTGGCAAGTTGTGAGGTTTCGTTTAAATTAAAAAATTTCTCTCGCTCTTTCTCTCTCGTGTGCTTCACAAGAGGTGATAATATTAAACATATTAAAATTAATGATAATTTGTTTGAAAAACTAAATAAATTTTGTGGGTAAACAGAGTGGAGTTGAGTGTTGTAGTAAATAATGGCAATAATTTAATAGAAAAACTAAAAATTAATGCAGAAAAATTCAACAAAAAATTTAAGATAATTTTTTTAGAATATTGACAATTTTTGGAATAACTTTTTAGCTCTTAAAACCCCTAAAACATGTTAAAGTTTTTGAAGCAATTTTTCTTTAAAATACTTTATTGTTTTGTTATCTTTAATTTCCTTTTCGTTTAAAGAAAATCCTTTAAGCCTTCCCAGACTTATTCCGGATTTTGTAAAATAACCCATAATTAATATCAATCATACGCCTAGTATAACAAAATCATTTATATTAAAATAACTTCCTAACTATTTATTTGATCTAAACAGAATTTGAAGCATTAATAGAAACAAATATAAGCTTTTAAAATCGTATTTCAAAATTTATAAAAATAAAACACAGTGGGTACAACAGTAGGCCAAAATAAGAATTTTTTTTTTTTTTTTGAAAAATTAAAAAAATTTCTCAGATTATTAAGTATTTAGATTTAATTAAACCTTCTTTTAAACAAAAACTAAAAACCAAAAAAAAAATTGTTTCAAATTAGCAATCTGAAAATAAAGAAAAACTTTTCCTATCCAAAAAAAATTGTCCTGTATATTTTAAACCATTATTAGTAGTCCCCTTGTGCTCATAAATATTACTTTTATCCAAAACTAGAAAAAAAATCTACAAAAACTTTTTTTGTATTCCAAATTAATGACAGTGAAAACTACCAGCAACTACTTGTGAGCAAATGAAAACTTAAAAAATACAAAAAAGACTAACATTTGTATTTATTATAGCATAAATTTCGAAAACACAAAACTTTATGCTCTGATTTCAAATATTAGCAACTAAAGCTATAGGATATAAAAATAATTATGTCTATTAAAATTTATGATTATCAATGGCAGGAGAAAAAAAAAGTAGCAATTGTTGGGAAATTGAATAAAACTAATACTTTTGTAATAAAGAAAAATATTTATTTGAAATTGAAATGTTTATGAACGAAAACAAAGAAAGAAATTGAAAAGTTTAGGAAAAAATTATATTGAAAAATTTATAAAAAAAATTAATATCATTTAGTTTTTATGGAAGTTTAGTTTGTCTGGTTTAAAATTTAATTTAAATGAAAAGAAAATATTATGAATTACAAAAGTAACGGAAAAAATAGTAATCATACCTAGAAATTACTAAAAATCATACGTAGCATTAGGTAATTTTTTTAATTAGAAACAAAATTCAAAAATTCTTTATAATGTAATTTTATTAAGGAAGCTAAGACTATTTAATGAGATTTTAATTTTTATTAAAAATGTATAGGAAAAGGCTTAATTTCAAAATTTAAATATATTTTTAAGATCTTTGAGGCTTTTAAATAAATAACATGTAAAATAAATCATTCTGAATTTTAATGCATCTTAAGGCCCAATATCTCCAGTTTAAAGGACATTTTGTCTTTTACACATTTCTAAAAATACCCCATTATTAATATCAATCATACGTTAGGGTGGTCAAGAATGTTTTGTTAAACGAATTTTGCCAAATCTATGGAAATTTTTTAGGTTTTGTAAAAAAAAATTACTTAAAATTTAATTCGTTTTTGGGCAAACTAAACAAATAATTAAAATTTGTTTTTCTTATTTGCAGTTTTTAAGAAAACTTCGATCTTGAGTTCACATTTGCATGACCATTTTGAGTCACTTCACATGGAGGTGATGCGATCTAAGCCCGTTAGATATTTTCTTGTGTGATTTTATTAAGTTGCAGTCATAAACCACGCAACAAAGCCATAATGCAAATCATACGTCAGGTAGTCTAGAATATTTTGTATGCAAATTTTGCCAAATCTATGCAAATTTATTAGGTTTTTTATGAAGTTACTCCATTTATTGAAGTTATTTAAAAATTTCTAGTAATACCCCCCAATTAATATAAATCATACGTCAGAGTGGCCAAGAATGTTTTTATACGAATTTTGCCAAATTCATGAAAATTTTTTAGGTTTTTTTATGAAAAATTATTTCAAATGGACGTAATTTTAAGGCAGAAAAAAAAACAAAAATTACAAACTTTAACTTTATTTTGGTCTATTATTTGCAGTTTTTAAGATCGGTTCACATTTGCATGGGCATTTTTACGTTAACTTCACTTGGAGGTGATGTAAATCATGCGATTTAACCCCGCTAGTCATTTTTTGCGTGGCTTTATTAAGTCGCAGTAAAGTCGCAGTAGTTTTATTAAGTCACAGTGGTTTTATTAAGTCGCATAAACCACGCTTCTTGAATTCGAGCCGAGTGGTGTAAAATGTTTATTAAACGAATTGCCAAATCTATGGAAATTTTTAAGGCTTTTTTTTGGAAACAGACTTCAAATAAAATAAATTTTAAGGAAAATGAAACAATATCTCCAAATTTTAACTATTTTGGTTTATTATTTGCAGTTTTTAAGAAAACATTGAAAATAGGATCATAGTGCAAGAAATTTTGAGGGTCACTTCATAAATGGTCACTTTCTTAAATGGTTCTATTAAGTCGCAGTCATAAACCACGCCTCTTGAATTCCAAGTACACTTAAGTCATAGCATAGTGCACATCCCACTCAAAGTTCAAGTTATTCTTAATGTACAAATAATTGTTAGTTCAGGTCAGGTCATAGCTAGAGGCAAGTCAGTGTCAAAGTGCAAGTTATACCTAAAATGCAAGTCAATATCACAATGCAAATCAAATCTAAGTCATATCCAAAATATATGTCATACTCAAAATGCAATTACTACTTAAAATGCAAGTCATATCCAAAATGCAGGTCATTTCCAAAGTCATTCTAAAAATACAACTCATACTAAAAATGCAAGTCATATCCAAAATACAAGTCATACTCAAAATACAAGTCATATCTAAAATGAAAGTCATACTTAAATGCAAGTCATACCCAAAATGCAAGTCATATCTAAAATACAAGTCATACTAAAAATGCAAGTCATACCCAAAATGCAAGTCATATCTAAAATGGAAGTCATACTTAAATGCAAGTCATATCTAAAATGCAAGTCATATAAAAAGTGCAATTAATACTTAAGGTAAAAGTAACATCCAAAATGCAAGTCATACTCAAAATGCAAGTCATTCCCAAAATGCAAGTCATATTCAAAATGCAAGTCATATTTAAAGTGCAAGTTAATCTCAGAGTTCAAGGCAGAAAAGAAAAAAATTCTTTAAATTTATTAATTTTCTAAAATTAGTTTCTTGATCGAATTTCAGTCAATAAATGAGTTCCAAATGAATATAGTCTATTACCCAAATTAACTTGTCTTTTAGTTTTAAGGCCTGAAGTTTCTAGTTTTAAGAATTGATTTCCTTAAGTAAAAATCTCTGCTATAAAAAAGTTTTTAAGAAAATTTGTGAAAATTTTGCATAATAAATATCAATTATACGTCATAATGTACAAAAATTTTCTTTTGTAACATTTTTGCATTTCTAATAGAAATTTAAAAAATTTTTTAAAGAAACTAGATTTTTAATGGAAAGAAATTTCATTTAAATAAAACAAAATTTTAAAATTCTTTAATTTACTAAAGGTATTCTCATGTTTGAGTTCCAAATGGTTAAGGCCTTTAACCCAAATTAATAACATGTCTATATAAGTTTTAAGGCCTGACATCTCTAGTTTAAAGAAATGCTTTCGTTCTGTAAAAATCTCTGATACAAAAAAAAAGTATAAGAAAATTTTTGAAAATGTCCCCTAATTAATATCAATTATACGTCTTGGTGTGCAATTTTTTTTTTTAATTTTTGCCATTCTAATGGAAATTTTAAAGACTAAAAAAAGGATTTTTTTTTAAAAGAAATTTCATTTTAATAAAGCAAAATTTTTAAATTCTATAATTCTCGTATTTGAGGTTCAAATAGATATAGCCAATATGTTTGAGTTTTTAATAGTTAAAGTCCTTCACCCGAATTAATTACTTGTCTATATTGGTTTTAAGGCCTCTAGTTTTAAGAAATGTTTTTCTTAAATAAAAATCTCTGCCACAAAAAAAATTATAAGAAAATTTATGAAAATATCTCCAAATTAATATCAATCATACGTCATGGTGTACAAAAATCTTGTTTTGTAAAATTTTTGCATTTCTTATGAAAATTTTCAAGATTTTCAAAAGAAACTAGATTTTTATGAAAGCAAGTTTACTTTTAATAAAACAATAATTTATAAAATTATAAACCAATTCCCTAAAAATAGTCCCAAACTCGATAAATTGTAATTTAAAACCATTTAATTTACATTTTCCAAACTAAATTGACTAACATTTTTTCGCCAAACTCTAATAAATCATTGTTTGCTTTCATCGCATTGAAATTTTAAGCCTATTTAACACCATTATTACTAGTAGTTAGCAAACAGTTTTTTCTATAATACAAATTATATTAGAGGGAAAATATTTATGGCTCATACGACCTAGATAGCAAAAATTTTATTTTATGGAATAGTTATGTAACCCAAAACATCATTATCGTCATCATTATCGCCATCAGCTCCATAGCATACCACATGTTATTGACACCAAAACTAATAAAACACTAGGAAACACTGGCAAAACTTTAAACATAATTGTGGACTATATTGAGAAGAATTGGCAGCAGGAGATGGAGAAGGACTGCTGATGTTGCTGATATTTGAGTCAGGATATTAAATGGAATAAACAATTGCTTATAGTGTGTGTTTTTTTGTTAGCCAGTTTTGTATGAGATTTTAATAATATTGTTTGACAATTGATGTTGCCTATAAATATCATAAAATGTTATGTTTGAATTACATACATACAGACATACATAGCGAAGTCCTTGTTGGGTTTTGTTTGTTTGTTTTATGCTGTTGAAAGTTCAATAATGTAAAACTAATTATATGGGAATTACAGGGAATTAAAAAGAGATTAATGAGGTTACTAACAACAAATGAAATGATAGATAAAATAAATGGCAAAATCAAAATGTTAAGCATGAGACTTGTTATGGTTAAAAATAGCTTTTATTTAGAGGGAAAAAATGAAGGGTTATAAACCGTAAAATAGTATGTGTTGTAGATAAATCTGAAGCTTGAAATCTCTGGTATAAATCAGAATTTGTTTTGAGGAAAAAACTAGGAAACAAAAGAAGTTATACAGAATTTTATAAAAATAGAGCGCAATTAATATCAATCATACGTCATAGAGGCCAAGTAACTTTTTATGGATTTTTGGCCATTTCAATGGAAATTTTTAAGATTTTTAAAAGGATAATGATTTTAAATCATTAGTCTGATCCTTATGTCCCTCAATTTCTTTATTCTAAAGTAAATTTTGCAGCTGTATATCCTAAGGAATGGTGTTAAGGAGACGTATTTTCAGGAGGAAACTGTAACAACTCCAAAACTATGCCTATAATATCTATTTTATATCATAATTTCTTCTAAGGAAAAAGCTGTGAAACAAAAGCTATACAGAATTTGCGTCATAGAGACAAGTAAATTCTGTAAAATTTTTACATTCACAATTTTTTTCATTATAAAATTTTTTCTATAGCAAAAATGCATAATAAAATTTTTTCTATTGAAGAATTTATACTTTTTTTCTATAGAAAAATTTTCATTACAAAATTGTTTCTATAGAAAAATTTTTATTACAAAATTTTTTCTCTAGAAAAAATTTCATTATACATTTTTTTTCTACAGAAAATTCTTCGATTCCAAATTTTTTTCTATAGAAAAATTTTCACTACAAAATTTTTTTCTATAGAAATATTTTCATTTTGATTTTTTTTTTGAAAACATTTTCATAATAAAATTTTTATATAGAAACATTTTCATTATAAAATATTTCGATATAAACTTTTTACTATAAAAATTTTTCTGTAGAAAAATTGTCATAGGAAAATTTTCTTTATAAATTTTTTCTTATAGAAAAATTATCATTATACCATTTTTTGTACAGAAAAATGTTCATTATAAAATTTTTTCTATAAACAAATTTTCATTACAAATTGTTTTCTATAGAAAAATTTTAAACATAAAATTTTGTATATAAAAAAATTTTCATTATAAAAATTTTTCTATTGAAGAAATTATACACCCTTTTTCTATAGAAAAAATTTCATTATAAAATATAGAAAAATATAATTTCATTATAAAATTTTCTTTATAGAAAAAATTTCATTATAAAATTTTTTCTATAGAAAAAATTTCGTTATAAAATTTTTTCTATAAAAAATTTTCATTAGAAAATTTTTTCAATACAAAAATTTTCATTATAAAATTTTTTCAGTAGAAAAAATTTCATTATAAAATTTTTTCGATAAAAAATTTAATTATAAAATTTTTTCAATAGAAAAAAATTCATTATAAAATTTTTTCGATAGAAAAAATTTAATTATAAAATTTTTTCTATAGAAAAAATTTCATTATAAAATTTTTTCTATAGAAAAATTGTCATTATAAATTTTTTTTACAAAAAAATTTCATTATAAAATTTTTTCTATAAAAAAAATTTCATTATAAAATTTTTTCTATAGAAAAAATTTCATTATAAAGTTTTTTCTATAGAAACAATTTCATTATAAAATTTTTCTATAGAAAAAATTTCATTATAAAATTTTTTCTATAGAAAAAATTATATTATAAAATGTCTTCTATAGAAAAAATTTCATTATAAAATTTTCTATAGAAAAAATTTCATTATACAATTTTTTCTATAGAAAAAATGTCATTATAAATTTTTTTCTATAGAAAAAATTTCATTATAAAATTTTTTCTATAGAAAAAATTTCATTATAAAATTTTTTCTATAGAAAAAATTTCATTATAAAATTTTTTCTATAGAAAAAATTTCATTATAAAATTTTTTCTATAGAAAAAATTTCATTATAAAATTTTTTCTATAGAAAAAATTTCATTATAAAATTTTTTCTATAGAAAAAATTTCATTATAAATTTTTTTCTATAGAAAAAATTTCATTGTAAATTTTTTTCTATAGAAAAAATTTCATTATAAATTTTTTTCTATAGAAAAAATTTCATTATAAAATTTTTTCTATAGAAAAAATTTCATTATAAAATTTTTTCTATAGAAAAAATTTCATTATAAAATTTTTTCTATAGAAAAAATTTCATTATAAAATTTTTTCTATAGAAAAAATTTCATTATAAAATTTTTTCTATAGAAAAAATTTCATTATTAAATTTTTTCTATAGAAAAAATTTCATTATTAAATTTTTTCTATAGAAAAAATTTCATTATAAAATTTTTTCTATAGAAAAAATTTCATTATAAAATTTTTTCTATAGAAAAAATTTCATTATAAAATTTTTTCTATAGAAAAAATTTCATTATAAAATTTTTTCTATAGAAAAAATTTCATTATAAAATTTTCTATAGAAAAAATTTTTTTATAAAATTTTTTCTATAGAAAAAATTTCATTCTAAAATTTTTTCTATAGAAAAAATTTCATTCTAAAATTTTTTCTATAGAAAAAATTTCATTATAAAATTTTTTCTATAGAAAAAATTTCATTATAAAATTTTTTCTATAGAAAAAATTTCATTATAAAATTTTTTCTATAGAAAAAATTTCATTATAAAATTTTTTCTATAGAAAAAATTTCATTATAAAATTTTTTCTATAGAAAAAATTTCATTATAAAATTTTTTCTATAGAAAAAATTTCATTATAAAATTTTTTCTATAGAAAAAATTTCATTATAAAATTTTTTCTATAGAAAAAATTTTATTATAAAATTTTTTCTATAGAAAAAATTTCATTATAAAATTTTTTCTATAGAAAAAATTTCATTATAACATTTTTTTCTATAGAAAAAATTTCATTATAACATTTTTTTCTATAGAAAAAATTTCATTATAACATTTTTTCAATAGAAAAAAATTCATTATAAAATTTTTTCTATGGAAAAAATTTTATTAAAAAAAGAATTAGAAGAATTTTCGTTATAAAATTTTTTCTATAGAAAAATTGTCATTATAAAATTTTTCTATAGAAAAATGTTCATTTCAAAATTTTTATTCCAAATTTTTTGCAAAATTTTGAAAAGAGTATTAATTTGAAATAAACATAATTTTCAAGCCACTAATAGGAAATTAAATGTTCTTCTATTTAAATATATATTTTTTTTAATTTTAAAATTTCTTATTTAAAAAAAATGTCTTCAAGTTTGAACTTTTAACAGAAATAACTTTATACATAAAGTAATAAATTTTTTTTGTCAATTGAAAGCTTGGAAACTTTAGTTTTACGTTTAATTTTTCTTATATTAAAATATTGAAAGCAATAAAAGTTATAAAGAAATATCTGAAAATATCACCTAATTAATATCAATCATACTTCATGGCAAATATTTGTTCTTTTATTAAATTTTTACCATTCTGTATAAGATTTGTGAGATTTTTTTCGAAAAACTACTTTAAATTGAATTCAGTCATGCTATCCTTTTATAGTTCTACCTCAATTCTGAATCGTGATCCAAACTTTGTCGTATAGAGCATAAAGTCCTAGTTTAGCATTGTCAGCATTGCTGATTTGCTTTAATCCTTGTTCTGTATATGGTCTAATTTTATAAATAATCCTGATACTTGTAACATTTTTAGCAGTCCTGTTTATGGCCTTAGTTTTGTTTTAGGCAGCCTTTCTATAGAAGCTCACTTTTTCGTGCCTTACTTCTAGTTCTTGTTTTGGTTGCAGCTCAAGTTCTTCCATCAATAGTGTTTTATATTCTATTTCAGTTGCAATCCAATTTCTTTACCTTAACCTATTAAAGTTTTCCTCCCAGTACTTTATATGATTGCAGTCTTTTGCAACGCCTTAGATGGGATTTATATTCTTTGACTTGTTGCTTTTTCAATTCGTCCTGTTAATCCAGATTTGTTTGCCCTCCAACTGTTTTCAAACAAAATAGCATCATAACATTTGCTTTGGCAACATCAGCCATTGCCCACAAATTTTCCAAATACACATACACTCACAGAAATACTAAATATATTGTTACAAGTGTATACATTCAAATTAAAAAACCTTAGCACACTTTTTGGCTGCTTGAAAAAAATTAAAAATTCCTTTAAAGTTAATTTTCAAAAGTACCTTCACAGCAAAGAAAGTGAATGTCTGACCCTTGAGACGATAATGGCCAGTTGTCATAACAAGATTCGAAATTAATATGCTTTATTGGCCATTTTGGAGAAACTGCCTGTCTGTCATAGCCAGTAGACACGATACACCTTAAAGTTGTCGTTATCAAGTGACAGAAACACACGAATATAAACACACACAAACATACGCACATGCACGATTCTGTCAGTCGCACTTGGCCAAGGCAAGTTTTCATTTCCTTTCAATTTGTAGTCAAACGTTAAAAGCAACAAGAGCTTTGCGACATGACAAGCAATTTCCGGTTATAGCAAAACATTTGATATTTGAAAAATGTTGGAAAGACATTTAGCTAAAAAAAAATAAAAAATCTTGTTTATGCTTTAAACAAAAATTTATAAATTGCAATATTTTTTTGTTTCAAAAAACATTTAGCTTTAAGCTTTTAAAAGAGAATTTAAAACTAGAAATTCCCATTGTCTGCCTTCAGAAGAATAAAGGTTTTTTGTTTAAAATAATTTTGCTTTGGGGGCTTTTGTTTAAGCTAAAACTCATTATTGGCTTTCTAAAGTATCGAAATCATTCAGTCAGTTGGTTAGTCCGTCATTTTGTCTGTATGTACATTTTTAAACATTCATTATAAATGGCTTGTTGGTTATTCTCTGTTTCTCTTGTTTTCTCTGTGCTTTGCAATTACCACTCAATAATAGCCCACGGCCAACTTAGACGAAGCGTGTCAATTACCATTGAGCGTTAATTTGCGTAAAAGCTCATTTTGCTTGTTGTGTTATTTATACAATAATTACAAACTCCAACAACTGTAATATAAACTACAGGAATCAAATCGAATTGAAACCACATAAAGCCCAGGCACCACCTCTTTTACAAGACTCTAACACAATTCAAATACTCGTACCAATTATTGCTGCTTGTTTTATTTACTGCCTTCTTTAAACAAATCCAAATAGAAGATTAAAAAAGCTAAAGCAGCTAAACCAACTGAAATTTTCATTCAAATACCTCTAAGTAGCAAAAGTAACAACATAGTATTTACACTGTGATACACGAAAAGTAGACAAGAGTACTAAAAAATTATATTTTTTTTTCTAAAAACCTAAAAAAAATACAAAGTTTTATAACTTTAGTTCTTGTTTAGGTTCTTAATATAAATACGTTTAATCATCTAACTTAACAGTTTTCTATTACAGTTTAAAGTCTGACATCTTTAGTATAAACTGCAATTTATTTGATCCAAAAATCTATCATACAGAGAAAGTTATAAACAAAATCAAAAAAATATTCAAAAATTAATATCAATCATACGTCATGGTGTTTAATATGAAAAATTAAGTAAAATCAAAATTAAGTATTTATATTGTATTCACTTGCTTAGTATTCAAGTAATATCGATAAATCGTTTAGTAAACTTTTATATAAAGGAATAAAAAGTCAACTACCACTCGCTTATTTAAAAGCGGGTAGAGTATGACAATTTGTCCACAAAAAACCTTTCAACAAAAACGGTTTTAAAAAAGTTGAAAATATTTGTCTCACAGTCTCAGTTACTCTCATTACTGTAATTCAAGTGATTTCGAGTAAAAATCATAAAATTAAAAGTTTCTATTTCAAATGTTCATTAGCCCGTAGGTGTATACGAACTATGGCAACAATTTCGAAAAAATAGAAACACAAGTAATGGAGGGAATAATTTTCCTGAGAGCTTGTTTAAAATATCTGGTTACTGATTTGATTCAAATGAATTAATTATATACAAGTATTCAGGTTAATTATAAAGTTATATAGAACTTACTCTCACATTCAAATTGCAACATTCGAAAATTCCTAGTAATTAAAAATTTTTCGAAAAAAAATTTACATTAATTAATTATAAGGAACTGAGTACGTTAAATAAATAAAAATAAAGTAAAATTTAGTTGTTAAATGGCATTTTTGAAGTTAAATTGAGCATAAGTCATTAAATTTTTATATGGAAAATTAAAATAAAAATGTTTTAAATCTAATGTAGATAACAAACTAATACTAATACTCATACTAATACAAAAAGGGACTTTTGCAATCCTTCCAATATAAAGTTTTTTGTTTTCAATTTTCAATTATTGTCGTAATTGTTGCAAATAATTAATTTAAATAAATTAATAACTGCTTATTAAAGCTTTCGGTAGTTTAGATTATTTTAATAATCTGTTTCATTATTTTCTTTATCAAATTAAAATTTTCTAGCCACACAAACCTTTAGGTTTTCAAAACAAAATGTCCCCTTCAAGACTCAACTGTTAATTAAGTATTAGGCCACATTTAATTAATAATTATTTCCATGTCCGACCCCTTTATCTTATTTGTTCGTTTATTTGAAATTCAAAAACTAAATTGCAAATTTTTTGGTTCAATAAACAAGAGCCTAAAGCATTAACTACACCCCAAACTTTAACAAAACACACAAAAACTGCTCAAATTTCGAATTTGTTTTATTTCCATTTAAACATTGAAAATGTTTTAAACACTTTTTCACATTTGCCATAAATATTGCAAAATTCCCCAAATAAAAAAACAGTCAGAATTTATCTATTACAATGGTTAGGTTTCAAATGCATTTTCTATATTTATTATTCGACTAAAGTTCAAATGTAAAATAGAGCGAAAAATAGAAAAGAATAGAATTATTTAATATTTTTGTTTTAAATAATCCTCCATACAAAAAACACCTGGATTCTATTTTATTTTTCCTCTTTCTCTAAATAAATCCTTTAGCATAAAAATATTTACAGTTTTTTTGTTTAACAAAAATTTCAATAAAATAGAAAAATACTTACTTTCGCCAACTCTTTACTCTTTGGGGGTATGTGTGTGTGTGTGTGTGTGTAGTTTTTGTTGATGTTTGAAAAATATTTGAATTTTGGTGTTTATGTGTGAAATTTAGTTTTTATTCAGCTTTTTGTTAGCCCATTTATTCCCGGTTGTATTCGAATTTCTCACCGTTATTTTATTTTAAATTGTTATTCCGTAAATGATGTATTTTATACTCCTGCAAGTGACCATTAAATAAATGGTTTAAACCCAGAAAAATATTTTCAAAATATTTTGTAAATTTACTTAAACCATTGTAAACAGATAATACAAATTTTAGTACTTAAACTGATACTAATACTGCTACTAATAGTGATATTAATAGTAATATTAATACTAGTACTGACACTTTACTGTTACTAATATCGAATTATGATATTTATACTGATACAAATTTTGAATTTTGAGACTCATACTGAAACAAACCCTAAAACTAACACTCTTTCTAGTATAAATACTAATATAAATACCGTTACTAATACCAGCACAAATACTCATACTGCTACAAACCTTGAAACATATAATGATACTTATAATGGGAATACTTATACTGATAGAAGTACTGACACTAATACTGATACTCATACTGATATTAATACTGATTCTTATACTAATATTTATACTTATACGAATACTGATAATAATACTAATACTGATACTAATACTAATACCGATAACTAACACTTATACTGATACTGGTATAATACTAACAATGACACTAATAATGATACTAATACTGATAATAACATTTATACTAATACTGATACTTATACAAATACGAATACTGATATAATACTAATAATGATACTAATACTGATACAAATACCCATACTAATACTTAAACTATTACTGATACTAATACTTATACTAATACTGATACTAATACTGATACTAATACTTATACTAATACTTATACTAATACTTATACTAATACTGATAATAATACTGATACTAATACTGTTACTAATAGACATACTAATAATAATACTGATACTAATACTTATACTAATACTGATACTAATGCTGATAATAATACTGATACTAATACTGATACTGATAGTAATACTGATACTTATACTGATACTAATACTGATACTGATACTAATACTGATACTTATACTAATACTGATACTAATACTTATACTAATACTTATACTAATACTGATACTAATACTTATACAAATACTGATAATAATACTGATACTAATACTGATACTAATAGACATACTAATAATAATACTGATACTAATACTTATACTAATACTGATACTAATACAGATACTAATGCTGATAATAATACTGATACTAATTCTGATACTGACACTAATACTGATACTAATACTGATACTGATACTAATACTAATACTAATACTGATACTAATACTGATACTAATACTGATACTAATACTTATACTAATACTAATAATAATACTGATACTAATACTGATACTAATGCTGATAATAATACTGATACTAATACTAATACTGATACTGATACTAATACTGATACTAATACTAATACTGATACTAATACTGATACTAATACTTATACTAATAATGATAGTAATACTTATACTAATACTGATAATAATACTGATACAAATACTGATACTAATAGACATACTAATCATAATACTGATACTAATACTTATACTAATACTGATACTAATACTGATACTAATGCTGATAATAATACTGATACTAATACTGATACTAATACTGATACTAATACTGATACTAATACTGATACTAATACTGATACTAATACTGATACTAATACTGATACTAATACTGATACTGATACTAATACTGATACTAATACTGATACTAATACTGATACTAATGCTGATACTAATACTGATACTAATACTGATACTGATACTAATACTGATACTAATACTAATAATGATACTAATACTTATACTAATACTGATAATAATACTGATACTAATACTGATACTAATAGACATACTAATAATAATACTGATACTAATACTGATACTAATACTGATACTAATGCTGATAATAATACTGATACTAATACTGATACTGATACTAATACTGATACTAATACTGATACTAATACTGATACTAATACTGATACTAATACTGATACTAATACTGATACTAATACTGATACTAATACTGATATTAATACTGATACTAATACAGATACTAATAATAATACTGATACTTATACTGATACTAACACTGATACTTATACTGATACTAATACTGATACAAAATACTGATACTAATACTGATACTAATACTGATACTAATACCGATACTAATACCGATACTAATACTGATACTAATACTGATACTAATACTGATATTGATACTTATACTGATACTTATACTGATACTAATACTGATACTAATATTAATACTGATATTAGTATCAGTACTAGTACTGATACTAATACTCATACTGATTTGTAAAAAAACTATTATTTATATATAAAACACTTTGCAAGTAAAAATTGTAACATGTCGACTTTAAAATTTTTCTAAAATTCATTGAATTTTTTCATCCTTCCATCAATAAATCTAGTTTTGTCTGGTGTTTTGTATTGCATTTTGACTACATATATGGGGGGATATAACCAACATATTGTTGCACTTCAGTAAATGCTAAGAGCGGCGTAAAGTGCTGCCGAAGTTGTGTACAGACATGGTAAAAGGCTTAAATAATAGTTAACTTTAAATTGCTATTACAAAAAACAAGTCTACAGCGTTGGAGCGATAGTTAACAATGGCAATAACAAGTAAAACTAGTTTAAAATACATGAAATCCTTAACTGCTATGAAGGATGGGTTGAAAGATAGAGATAGAAAATAAATATCACAACAGAATTTTAAATAAAATCAAAAATTTTAACTTTACAAGGAAAGGGATATGCTAAAAAAGGTTTTTGTGTAAAATAAAAAAAGAAAACCAAAGACTATCAATTGATATTTAATAGGTCAATCTATTGATATTAATTAGGGGCTCAAATTAATAGCGCTTAACAAAATAATCCAATGATTTCTATCCATCAACGGGATGTTACTAAAAAGAGACAATTTATAAAAAAAAATGAACCCAAAAAAAATTCGAAAGTTTTTTTTAGTACAACCAGACTAATTTATTTCTCCTAAATATTTCTAGTTTGGAAGAAAAAAAAATGATTTAAATTATTCAAATTTATTTTGCAGTCGAAAATGAAAATAAAATTTCCTTACTAATGCCTGTGAATTAAAAGGCTTAAGATATTTTACATTTAATAAAATGAAATTTTAAATCAAAAGATAGAATAAATATGACAAATAGTTTTGGGAAATATCATATACATTCAGAATATGATGGAAACTTGGTACGACAATATTCTTAGGATTAGTAAAAAATGTTGTCAATGTGAAATTTTTGCAACGAAATTAAGTTATACTTATAAGAATTAAAAGTTTTTGAAAACAAAAATTTTAGTAAAAAGTTTATCTATTAATAACATTTTGTTAATAATTAAATATTTCTTTTCAAATTATTTACTTAATAAATATTAATAGTACCTCAGTTTTTGCTTAAATAAGTTTTTGTTTCATTAAAATCCCTTTTCAAATTCGGAAGATATGACAGTTTTTGTAAAATTATTATAATTAATATTGGTCATACGACCTAGGGCTAGGAATTAAAATCATTATAAGACTGCGAAAGATAAGAAAAATTTACACTAAACAGTTTTTAATTTTACAAGATATACACAGATAAATACATAGGCTAACCAATGAACTAAGACATAGACTAAGACATAGACTATAACATAGACTAAGACATAGACTAAGACATAGATAAAGAAAAAGACTAAGACATAGACTAAGACATTCACTAAAACATACGCTAAGAATAGACTAAGACATAGACCAAGACATAGACTAAGACATAGACTAAGACATAGACTAAGACATAGACAAAGATATAGACCAAGACATTGACTAAGACATAAACTAAGACATAGACTAAGACATAGACTAAGACATAGACTAAGACATAGACTAAGACATAGACTAAGACATAGACTAAGACATAGACTAAGACATAGACTAAGACATAGACTAAGACATAGACTAAGACATAGACTAAGACATAGACTAAGACATAAACTAATACATAGACTAAGACATAGACTAAGACATAGACTAAGACATAGACTAAGACATAGACTAAGACATAGACTAAGACATAGACTAAGACATAGACTAAGACATAGACTAAGACATAGACTAAGACATAGACTAAGACATAGACTAAGACATAGACTAAGACATAGACTAAGACATAGACTAAGACATAGACTAAGACATAGACTAAGACATAGACTAAGACATAGACTAAGACATAGACTAAGACATAGACTAAGACATAGACTAAGACATAGACTAAGACATAGACTAAGACATAGACTAAGACATAGACTAAGATATAGACTAAGACATAGACTAAGACATAGACTAAGACATAGACTAAGACATAGACTAAGACATAGACTAAGACATAGACTAAGACATAGACTAAGTCATAGACTAAGACATAGACTAAGATATAGACTAAGACATAGACTAAGACATAGACTAAGACAAAGACTAAGACATAGACTAAGACATAGACTAAGACATAGACTAAGACATAGAATAAGACATAGACTAAGACATAGACTAAGACATAGACTAAGACATAGACTAAGACATAGACTAAGACATAGACTAAGACATAGACTTAGACATAGACTTAGACATAGACTAAGACATAGACTAAGACATAGACTAAGACATAGACTAAGACATAGACTAAGACATAGACTAAGACATAGACTAAGACATAGACTAAGACATAGACTAAGACATAGACTAAGACAAAGACTAAGACATTTTATTTATTTTATTTTTATAAAACATCGCACTCTCCGTAAATAAATTTATATCTATTATAAATACAAACTAAATCATGTCCGTTTCCCTTTTCTTGGTTTATCTGCTAATATTTGCTTAAAATCTTTTAATTTCATTTTCTCTTTAGTTTTCTTCTAATACTTTTGAACTGCAATTAATTTTTGTGTCATAAATTTTAGGAACTTTTTATATTTCCTGTTCTTTTTGAGAGATTTGTTTACTAATTGTGTCTGTGTCAAGTTCTTATCGATTTTAATTACACAGACTTTTTTCTCTACTGGATTTTAAATCCTCAGAAAATTTTATTATTTTTTGTTTCTATGAATTTTTGTTCATATTTACTTACAGTTATTTGGTTACAAAGCCAATTATCTATTGTTGAAGTGTAACGATAGTAAAATATTACAAATCACAGTGGGTTAGCAAAATTTGCTAACAACCCTAGACTTAAACAGAGACTTGGATATATAGTAAGAAATAACCTGAGACTGTCACTAAGATATAAACTAAGACATAGACTAATCGCTCCCTTAGCCGTTTCATAAGTTTATTTTTTTAATATTTGGGACCTTTTTGTTAATTTTAATATCAAATGTATTTAAAAATGTTGGTTTAATTTAAGTTGATTTTTGATTATAGCGATTCTTTTTTAATTTGGATAAAAATTTTATCAATCATACGCTCTAGGTATAAATGTTAAAAATTTTATTTTCCTTTTTTCGTGAATGCGGAAAACTGCAAAAATATTTCTATTTGCATATAAAATTTATACATTTTACATAAGTTACGTTTGTCATCCACTGTACCTTCATTTTAGGTATTATTGACTATCCTACAACATGACAGCCAGACTGTAAAAATATCAAAGTTGTAATTGTTTTTTTTTTCTTTGTTTTCATTTCACATTCACTTTCAGTACAAAAATCCTATTTTATGTCTTTTCATAGTTTTTGTTTGTTTGTATTTTTTCATTATTATTTACGAAATCTCGATATTTGTGTTCATATACATTTTCTTGTCTTTTAATTTGTATAATTGTGTTGAACGGAAACGCTAGAGTGTAATAATGTCTGTGTGACTATATGTCCCTCTGTCTATCCATCTTTCTTTTGGTTTTTGTCTATAAATCTCAGTATTTGTTTGCTAGATTTTATATTTGATTCTCATTGATTTTAGTATTAAGTAAATATTACACATTTCAGTTGTGTTCGGTTCGGTTCAGTTCTATTATATTTCTATTCTATTCGATTATTTACTTTTGTTTCTTCTGCTCCAGTAAAGTAATTAAAGTCAAAGCATAAATAATGATTTGATTTTTGAGACATTTTTATGATGGTTTTCTTTTGCCATTGAGGGAATGTATTTGTTAAGTGTATGAAAGACAAAGAAATCATTTAAATTGATTTAAAACAATTACATGGAAAATAAATATTTAACAAGAATAAATACTTGTACATAATAAAAAGATAATAAAGTTCTGGAATTTTCTTTTTTCAAATGTTATAAGGTTTTATCAAATGGCATCATTATTATTAAATTAAAGAAATTTTTGATATTTACTTTTGAAAATTAATTAATGTATATTAAATTCTATGAAATCAAAAATACTACAAAGAAATAATTACAAAACATTTCCAAAAGTTTCTTCAAATATAGGGTCAATCTCTATAAATGGACAGAAAAAAGACTAAAAGGAAAGACGAACATATTTGGGTTCCATTTCTTCAAAACATATTAAGAATTAGTTTAGCGTTAGTTTATGTCTTAGTCTTAATCTACGTCTTAGTCTATGTCTTAGTCTATGTCTTAGTCTATGTCTTAGTCTATGTCTTAGTCTATGTCTTAGTCTATGTCTTAGTCTATGTCTTAGTCTATGTCTTAGTCTATGTCTTAGTCTATGTCTTGGTCTATGTCTTAGTCTATGTCTTAGTCTATGTCTTAGTCTATGTCTTAGTCTATGTCTTAGTCTATGTCTTAGTCTATGTCTTAGTCTATGTCTTAGTCTATGTCTTAGTCTATGTCTTAGTCTATGTCTTAGTCTATCTCTTAGTCTATGTCTTAGTCTATGTCTTAGTCTATGTCTTAATCTATGTCTTAGTCTATGTCTTAGTCCATGTCTTAGTCTATGTCTTAGTCCATGTCTTTGTCTATGTCTTTGTCTATGTCTTAGTCTATGTCTTAGTCTATGTCTTAGTCTATGTCTTAGTCTATGTCTTAGTCTATGTCTTAGTCTATGTCTTAGTCTATGTCTTAGTCTATGTCTTAGTCTATGTCTAAGTCTATATCTTAGTCTATGTCTTAGTCTATGTCTTAGTCTATGTCTTAGTCTATGTCTTAGTCTATGTCTTAGTCTATGTCTTAGTCTATGTCTTAGTCTATGTCTTAGTCTATGTCTTAGTCTATGTCTTAGTCTATGTCTTAGTCTATGTCTTAGTCTATGTCTTAGTCTATGTCTTAGTCTATGTCTTAGTCTATGTCTTAGTCTATGTCTTAGTCTATGTCTTAGTCTATGTCTTAGTCTATGTCTTAGTCTATGTCTTAGTCTATATCTTAGTCTGTGTCTTAGTCTATGTCTTAGTCTATGTCTTAGTCTATGTCTTAGTCTATGTCTTAGTCTATGTCTTAGTCTATGTCTTAGTCTATGTCTTAGTCTATGTCTTAGTCTATGTCTTAGTCTATGTCTTAGTCTATGTCTTAGTCTATGTCTTAGTCTATGTCTTAGTCTATGTCTTAGTCTATGTCTTAGTCTATGTCTTAGTCTATGTCTTAGTCTATGTCTTAGTCTATGTCTTAGTCTATGTCTTAGTCTATGTCTTAGTCTATGTCTAAGTCTATGTCTTAGTTTATGTCTTAGTCTATGTCTTAGTCTATGTCTTAGTCTATGTCTTAGTCTATGTCTTAGTCTATGTCTTAGTCTATGTCTTAGTCTATGTCTTAGTCTATGTCTTAGTCTATGTCTTAGTCTATGTCTTAGTCTATGTCTTAGTCTATGTCTTAGTCTATGTCTTAGTCTATGTCTTAGTCTATGTCTTAGTCTATGTCTTAGTCTATGTCTTAGTCTATGTCTTAGTCTATGTCTTAGTCTATATATTAGCCTATATCTTAGTCTATATCTTAGTATATATCTTAGTCTATATCTTAGTCTATATCTTAGTCTATATCTTAGTCTATATCTTGGTCTATATCTTAGTCTATATCTTAGTCTATACATTAGTCTATATCTTAGTCTATATCTTAGTCTATATCTTAGTCTATATCTTAGTCTATATCTTAGTCTATATCTTAGTCTATATCTTGGTCTATATCTTAGTCTATATCTTAGTCTATACATTAGTCTATATCTTAGTCTATATCTTAGTCTATATCTTAGTCTATATCTTAGTCTATATCTTAGTGTATGTCCTAATTTTAGTAATTTTTAAAAATTTATATAAATTTTTATACAAACAAAAATCTTTCAAATTTATATTTCCTTAACTTAAATTAAACCTTTTGTTTATATGAAATATTGATTACATAAGATATTTTTCATGTGGTTCCCCCAACCCTTTATCTCGTGCATTTGGTTCCCCTTTGTTGATATATTTAATCTATCACATGGCTTTGACTTTGTGCTTAAGTTTTGATGTGTATTTTACGCTTAAATCACTTCTTTTTGTCAACATGCCAACACATGACATCCGCTTCCTGTTCCGTTCCTTTCAGTTCTTTCTTACTTTGCCCTTTCAACTGGACTCATTCGTATTTGTTTTGTTTTAGTTTTTTGTTTCTGCTCATAACAATTTTTGCTGCAGTTATTGGTTTCGTGTCACGGCTTGATTTACTGGCCTCGTAGATTTGTAGCAAAACGACTGAAAAATGAACAAATAAATATAACTCATTGACAGTTATAATGCTTTAGTAACGGTTTTGAGATGCTTGTAGTCTTTTGGTGAGGGAATTGAAAAGAATGCGTTATTAACGCGATGGATATGATGAAAATAAATTTGAAGGATCTTTGTTTTTCAATTCTATAATTTTTCTTTATATTAAAAAAAAAGTTTTGTAACCCAAATTCATGCCTTATTTTCTTATCGGTTGTTAAATGTATTTATATGTAAGGTGAAATATAATTCTTTATTATGGAAACTGTTCATCAATAATTTGCTAAAAACAAATTTTATCACAAATTTTATAAACAAAAGTTTTTATCGCGAATTTTATAAAGAAAATTTTATCATCAAAAATTTGCTAAGAACAATTTTTCATCAAAAATTTGCTAAGAACATTTTTTCATTTAAAAATCTTTAATTAAAAATTTACTAAAAACATTTTTTCATCAAAAATTTTCTGTGAACATTTTTTTTATCAAAAATTTACTTTAAAATTTACTATAGTAGTTTACTATAAAAATTTTTTCTCAAAAATTTACTAAGAACATTTTTTCATCAAAATTTATTTAGAAAATTTTTTCATCAAAAATTAACTATGAAAATTTTCTCATCAAAAATTAACTATGAAAATTTTCTCATCAAAGAATTATTAACAAAATTTTTTTTTTTCAAAAATTTATTAAGAAATTGTTTTTACCAAAAATTTGATGAAAATTTGTTTATCAAAAATTTACTATGAAAATTTTCTCATCGAAAATTTTCTATGAAATTTTTTTTATGAAAAGTTTATCTTGTAATTTTTTTTTTTTAAATTACTAAAACATGTTATCTTGAAAATTTTTACATCAAAAATTTACTAAGAACATTTTTCTTCAAAAATTTACTAAGCAAGTGTTATCATTAGAAATTTTCTCAGAAAATTTTTTTATCAAAAATTTGCTATGAAAATTTTTGTTTTCATTTTTTCTTTAAAAATTTACAAAAAACTGTTTTCTTGAAAATTTTTTCATCAAAAATTTACTATGAAAATTTTTTGATCAAAAATTTACTATGAAAATTTTTTTCATCAAAAATTTATTATCAAAATGTTTTCATCAAAAGTTTGTTACCAACATTTTTTCATCAAAAAATTTTAATAATTTTTTTTTTTATCAAAAATTTACTATGAATACTTTTTCATTAAAAATTTCTTTATTAACAGTTAACCTATAAAATTTTTTCATCAAAAATTTGTAAAGAGCTTTTTATCACAAAAAAAATACTAAGAAAATTCTTTCCTCTAAAATATTCTAAGAAAATTTTTTCATCAAAAATTTTCTAAGAAAATTTTTTTATCAAAAATTTTCTAAGGAAATTTTTTCATCAAAAATACATAAGATATTTTTCATGTGGTTCCCCCAACCCTTTATCACGTGCATTTGGCTCCCCTTTGTTGATATATTTAATCTATCACATGGCTTTGACTTTGTGCTTAAGTTTTGATGTGTATTTTACGCTTAAATCACTTATTTTTGTCAACAAAAATTTTTTCATCAAAAATTTTCTCATAAAATTTTTTCATCAAAAATTTGCTATCAAATTTTTTTCATCAAAAATTTACCATGAAATTTTTCATTTAACAAAAACTTATTTCAAGTACGTAAGCTTATGTAGGATCTAATATAGTTTTGATCAAAAAGTGGTATAGGCAGATTTTAGTCATTTAATAGTAAGTAAAACACATTGGGTCGAAAAATGACTCACATATAAACATTTTTAAGTACCTAGATTATCAGGTTAGTAAAGGAATTAAGACCAGAAGTTTCAAAACAAAAAGCTTAACCTTTTCTAACATATAAAAACTTGTATGCTATTCCTTAAATGACTTAAACTTAACACATTTTCTTACCCAAAAACCACAATCGTCTTTAAAGATTTATTTTTGCCTAATTTCTTTTTTATCCTATGGCATTGAAATTAATCCAACAACAACAAAATGGAATTTTTAATTCCCTTCTGTGTTACCTTTCGATTACCTTGTCACTACTAACATCTCCTCAGACACAACCAACAAACATGAGATGACTAACGAACTGGATGGCTGTGGAACTGCAATGTTTTCTTAATAATAATACTCGAACACATGTTGTGGTTGGATTTCCAAAAGATCTTACGCCTTTTGTTTTTTGGTATTTAAGGAAATATTTGTAGTTTTTTGTTTTTCTTTTGTTTTTGTAATGTTAAGCTATAGCCATTAGAATTGTGTCACATGTAATAGCATTTACATGATTTTCATTTATTTTCTTTTTTTTTGGGAAAAGAAAAAAACCAAATGAATTTGTGTGACTGAGTTGAAAGTTATTGCCTTTTCTGACTTATAACTCATTTTGTAGAAGCAAATGAACAAAATAGAAAATTTTGCAATTTTCCTCAAGTCTCAGACGGACATTTTAAAATTACAGCAGCACTTACTTTTTGCAAGAAAAAATTTGTTTGTGTTTTTTTTTTTTTGCAGGAAAATAGAAAAACATTGGCAAAAATATGTTTGTAAAAGGAACATGGTCCTGAATGCAAAATACTTATGTATTTCCACAATTAAAAGCTTTTTGGGAGCCAACTTTTGCCTACACTTAATGGAATAGGCTGTAGCCATATAATAACCAAAATCACATACCCTTATTTTTACTCTTATTCCTATGTCCTCCTCTAAAACATGCTCTAACATGCTCCTACTGTTTACCCCGACATTGTTGTGTTTCTATTACATGAACAAAAAAGTACCAATTTTTCCAAGTGTCACTTGTGTGTAAATTGCCTACAATTGAAAATTCATTGTCATTATGTTGGAATATTTTTCATGCTAAAATTTGTTGTAAAATCCACATGTTTAGTAAATTTAGACAAAGGATATTCAAAACTACCAGAAAAACATGTGTTTAAAATTCTTGGTAGTTGGCGAAGAAAATGTTGGGCTGGTTGGTTGCATTTTTTTTTTGTTTGAAGAGTTTTTAAGTAAAAAAACTTTGAATCCCTTTTAATACTAAAAGAAAAATTTACTGCCTTAATTGTTATTGACATAATAAATAATTGGTTTATTAATTTACTTAAGATAATAGAGATAAATTTTTTAAAGTTTTCAAAATAAAAAAAATCACAAAAATTGAAAAAATATTTTCGTTTTTTTTATTTTTGGGCCCACTGTGCTGCTTTATTGAGAATCTGATAAACAGATTTGGTAATTATGTGAAAGCTTTAGTATTTTATTTGTGTTAATACAGGCAATTCGGTATCAAAAACTTTTAAATTTCTTAAATTGAGAAACTTTTTTTTAAAATGTTACCCATGACGTATGATTGATATTAATTATGACTTATTTAACATTTTTGCTTATAACTTTAGCAATTTTTAATCGATTTTTATGATTTAAATATAATGCAATTCTAAGACATTTATTTATATGATTTAATATAAAATACAATAATTTTTCATATTAGAGACAAAATACAGGCAATTCTATATCAAGAAGTTTAAAATTCATTAAATATAGCAAATTTTTTGAAAATTTTACCCATGACGTATGATTAATATTAATTATGACTTATTTAACATTTTTGCTTATAACTCTGGCAATTTTTAACCGATTTAAATGATTTAAAAAGCAATAAAAACCTAAGATATTTGATTGTATTGACTTATATGATAAAATACGATACTATTCCATATATCTTATGGAATTTTTTTTCCATTTAATAAAGATTTCAGAAATTTTAAAATTGTTGTGAACTGCAAATGTTATAGGATACCTGTCTAATAAAATTATACACCTGCCGTTATAAACGGAGAAAGGAAAATGTTATCTTAGTTCACATATTGCATTTAGGACACTCCCTTAGTTTAAATCTTTTATTTTTGGGCCCACTGTGCTGCTTTATTCAGATTCTGATGAACAGATTTGGTGTTTATTTGAAAGGTTAAGTATTTTAATTGTGTTAATACAGGCAATTCTTTATCAAAAAGTTTTAAATTCCTTAAATTAAGCAACTTTTTTGAAAAAAATTTACCCATGACGTATGATTGATATTAATTATGACTTATTTAACATTTTTGCTTATAACTTTAGCAATTTTCAACCGATTTAAATGATTTAAAGAGAAAACCTTAGATACTTGTTTATATGATTTTATATAAAATACGATACTATTCCATACAACTTATGGAATTTTTTTTCCATTTAATAAAGATTTCGGAAATTTTAAAATTGTTGTGAACTGCAAATGCTGAAGGATACCTGGCTAATAAAATTATACACCTACTATTACAAGCAAAGAGATGAAAATGTTATCTTAGTTCACTTATTGTATTTAGAACACACCCTTAGTTTAAATCTTTTATTTTTGGGCCCACTGCGCTACTTTATTGAGAATCTGTTAAACAGATTTGGTAATTTTTTGAAAGCCTAAGTATTTTATTTATGTTAACACAGGCAATTTTGTATTAAAAAGTTTAAAATTCATTAAATATAGCAACTTTTTGGAAAAATTTACCCATGACGTATGATTGATATTAATTATGACTTATTTAATATTTTTGCTTATAACTTCAGCAATTTTCAACCGATTTAAAAGATTTAAACTCCAGTGAAAACCTTAGACATTTGTTTATATGATTTAATATAAAATGCAACAATTTTTCATAAAAGAGCTAGTAAAAATACACTATGAAATACATAACTATTAAAAACTTTTACCAAAATCTAATTTGTCATTTTAGATTTCTTAATCAAACCAAAAATCATCAACCAGATTTAAATTAGCCCTTAAAATTAAATGAATTTTTCAAAAAACCTTCAAACTTTCTCTTTATTGTATAAAAACAGTATTATATTAAAATTTTCACTATTTATCTAATAAAAAATTAAAGTAACAACCACTTAAACCCCAAAAACTTAATCTGCTTCAGAGCTGTGGCCAACAAAATTTCCCTTTTCACTTTTAACTAAATTTAGTTTAAGCAGCAAATGATGTCATATAGAATAAAAATTAAGCTGGACCATCATTAATGTTTGTCCTTATAATTTTATCGCATTTGGACAACATCAGAAACCACTTACGGGTTTTTTAAAACGTTAAAAGTTTAGCATTGGTTGGATTTATTTGCCTGAGAGAAGAGGCCAAGTGGTTGAATGAATGAATGACAAATATCTACTTAAAACCAGTAA
Organism: Stomorhina lunata; assembly: GCA_933228675.1. Lineage (NCBI taxonomy): Eukaryota > Metazoa > Arthropoda > Insecta > Diptera > Rhiniidae > Stomorhina > Stomorhina lunata. Next base: position 4,253,682 of record OW121741.1, on the reverse strand, counting down.
AAAAAATTCATAAAAATTTCATATAAATTTTAAACAAACATAGGTATTAAGGCCAAGGCTTTTTTGTTAATTCTATTTAAATAATTTCACAAAATCAAATATTTAAAATGCGTAAAAAAAAAACGTTTCATTTAAAAATTTTTTAAAAATAAATGACAATGAATTCTTGTTCTACGATAAAAAAAAATAATTCTTCTTGCAGTTTAAATTATTCATCCACTCAATTTTAAACAAAGCCTATTAACTATTGAAATATAATTGATTTTCACTTTAATTGAAAATTTTTCCGTTTATCATAAATTATATAAAACTTAATTGATTTATTTAAAAACCAATTAAAAGAGTCTCTTTGTGGTAATTAATATGAAATATTAAATAGATATTAAAATAAGTAAAATAGATAAAATAATTGAAAGATAAAGGTAAAGCATTGACTTTAGATGTATTTAAGGCAAAAGTTATTGCCGTAAATCTAATAATTTTTAATTAAATGATTAAAGTTTTAAAGTGGATTTTTCTTAAAAAGACGACGTAAAATGTCTACTTTCAAATGCAACTTATTTTACCCTAATGCAAGACATCCTACGAAGGTTATGGTATAAACTGTTAAATCATATCAAAATAATATCAATCATACGCCCTTGGAAACAAACGATTTTAGAAAGAAAACTCTTATCATTAGAAAATGTTTGAAGAAACTAATTTATAGAGAACATATACTATCGTCAACTTTTCTAAAGAAAACTGTTACTATCGTCAAGTTTTCTATAAAAAACTCATCCTGTCGTCAAGTTTTCTATAGAAAACTTATCCTGTCGTCAAGTTTTCTATAGAAAACTTATCCTGTCGTCAAGTTTTCTATAGAAAACTTATCCTGTCGTCAAGTTTTCTATAGAAAACTTATCCTGTCGTCAAGTTTTCTATAGAAAACTTATCCTGTCGTCAAGTTTTCTATAGAAAACTTATCCTGTCGTCAAGTTTTCTATAGAAAACTTATCCTGTCGTCAAGTTTTCTATAGAAAACTTATCCTGTCGTCAAGTTTTCTATAGAAGACTTATCCTGTCGTCAAGTTTTCTATAGAAAACGTATCCTGTCGTCAAGTTTTCTATAGAAAACTTGTCCCGCCTTCAAGTTTTCTATAGAAAACTTATTCTGCCATCAAGTTTTCTATAGAAAACTTATTCTGCCATCAAGTTTTCTATAGAAAACTTATTCTGCCATCAAGTTTTCTATAGAAAGCTTATCCTATCGTCAAGTTATCTATAGAAAACTTATCCTGTCGTCAAGTTTTCTATAGAAAACTTATCCTGTCGTCAAGTTTTCTATAGAAAACTTATCCTGTCGTCAAGTTTTCTATAGAAAACCTATCCTGTCGTCAAGTTTTCTATAGAAAACTTATCCTGTCGTCAAGTTTTCTATAGAAAACTTATCCTGTCGTCAAGTTTTCTATAGAAAACTTATCCTGTCGTCAAGTTTTCTATAGAAAACTTATCCTGTCGTCAAGTTTTCTATAGAAAACTTATCCTGTCGTCAAGTTTTCTATAGAAAACTTATCCTGTCGTCAAGTTTTCTATAGAAAACTTATCCTGTCGTCAAGTTTTCTATAGAAAACTTATCCTGTCGTCAAGTTTTCTATAGAAAACTTATCCTGTCGTCAAGTTTTCTATAGAAAACTTATCCTGTCGTCAAGTTTTCTATAGAAAACTTATCTTGTCGTCATGTTTTCTATAGAAAACTTATCCTGTCGTCAAGTTTTCTATAGAAAACTTATCCTGTCGTCAAGTTTTCTATAGAAAACTTACCCTGTCGTCAAGTTTTCTATAGAAAACTTATCCTGTCGTCAAGTTTTCTATAGAAAACTTATCCTGTCGTCAAGTTTTATATAGAAAACTTATCCTGTCGTCAAGTTTTATATAGAAAACTTATCCTGTCGTCAAGTTTTCTATAGAAAACTTATCCTGTCGTCAAGTTTTCTATAGAAAACTTATCCTGTCGTCAAGTTTTATATAGAAAACGTATCCTGTCGTCAAGTTTTCTATAGAAAACTTATCCTGTCGTCAAGTTTTCTATAGAAAACTTATCCTGTCGTCAAGTTTTCTATAGAAAACTTATCCTGTCGTCAAGTTTTCTATAGAAAACCTATCCTGTCGTCAAGTTTTCTATAGAAAACTTATCCTGTCGTCAAGTTTTCTATAGAAAACTTATCCTGTCGTCAAGTTTTCTATAGAAAACTTATCCTGTCGTCAAGTTTTCTATAGAAAACTTATCCTGTCGTCAAGTTTTCTATAGAAAACTTATCCTGTCGTCAAGTTTTCCATAGAAAACTTATCCTGTCGTCAAGTTTTCTATAGAAAACTTATCCTGTCGTCAAGTTTTCTATAGAAAACTTATCCTGTCGTCAAGTTTTTTATAGAAAACTTATCCTGTCGTCAAGTTTTTATAGAAAACTTATCCTGTCGTCAAGTTTTTTATAGAAAACTTATCCTGTCGTCAAGTTTTCTATAGAAAACTTATCCTGTCGTCAAGTTTTCTATAGAAAACTTATCCTGTCGTTAAGTTTTCTATAGAAAACTTATCCTGTCGTCAAGTTTTCTATAGAAAACTAAACCTGTCGTCAAGTTTTCTTTAGAAAACTTGTCCCGCCTTCAAGTTTTCTATAGAAAACTTATTCTGCTATCAAGTTTTCTATAGAAAACTTATTCTGCCATCAAGTTTTCTATAGAAAACTTATCCTATCGTCAACATTGATATAGAAATTTTATTCTGTTGTTATTCTGTATTTCATTATTATCAATTTTAATACCTTTATTTTTTCTGTACCAAAAGTAAAGTTAAGATTTAGCTGCCAAAAAATACTTAAAATGCCACAATTTGTTAATAAAACGAGGGACGGAGTAATAGAAAGTGTTTTATATGTAATTTTTTAAACATTTTTTTTTTTTGGCTTTTCTTTGTCATTGTTAAACTGAAATACTAGCAAAGTTTTTGCTTTTTTTTGTGTTCACTTCTTGTCAGGGACAAAATGCAATTAAACATAAGGACATAAAAAAACAAATAAAAGAATATTTTATTGACAAAGGCGAATTTAAAATTAGCTACAAACTGACCATACCCATAAAAAAATCAATAGAAACTCTTTTAATAAAAGGTATATATAACAATTTGTCAAATATTTAAAAATATTCCAAAAATTTTGCTAATAATTTGAAATATTTATATTTTAAAGAATTCAAACTGAGAATCCCGCCAAGTTACCAGTTGACTGACAAATTTATACCTCTACCACTTCTGCACAGTAGGGGTTTATGTATAAAAAGTTTTATTTCAAAAGTAGTTGTTCATTGTTCACATATGTAAATATTCATGTATATATAGAATATGTTTGCAATTGTGAGTGTGTGAGTAAAAGTGTTTCTGTGTATAGAGGAGCCAAAGCAACATGTGTGCATGTTCCCAAGTCAATTAGCTTAGACCCTGAAGTTGGCATTGTATTGTTATCCATCACATGTTAACTATATGCAAATAAGAGGGTGGCTATAGAAAAACAAATATTACAACTTTTGGCCATGAATATGAAAACATATTGAATAGAATCCATTTGCTGATATAGTTTTCAAGAATAAAAAAAATAATTAAGAAAACAGTATAATAATACTTTCTTATAAAACTGACCCATTTTACAAATTTATTAGACCACCCTCGTTTACCAAAGGGTGCTGGTTCCAGCAATAGTTTAACAAAACATAGCTGTAAATACAAGAATTTTTTGCCCTAAAAAAAGTGCACAATGTAATAAAAACACACAAAGTAAAAACTCACAATGGGACAAAAGAACTAAAATTAAAGAATTAAATGTAACGAAACTGAAAAACTTTGCCAATAAAAAATTGTGTATTTTCTAGAAATCGCTTGACAAGAAACATAGACTAAATCATAGACTTATAATACTAATACTCCATGACTCCATGTGAACTCTAAACACAATAAATCGGAACTTATTAAAACTTTTAATGATTATTGCTATTAAACTTCTGAATACTTGACATTCGCCTTTCCACAACTCTAAGGGTAACTTAAGTGAAAGTGTTATTAAAACTTTATTAAAAAAAATGTTAACATATGGAATATTTTTCCTTAGCCATACTTTTCGCAAGGTTATTCATATGCAAATAAGTTTTCCAACAATAAAAACTCATAAACAGCAAAAATTTTATTTCTTAAACTTGAACTGAAAACAGAGGAAAATTATAAAAAAAAATCACTTTTGTATTTTACTTATTACAAGTATTTTTCTCTAACACCAGCCATTTCATTTAAATTTTTTTTGATTAAAGTAGAAAAAAAATAAAAGGCGAAATGTCAAAGGAACTAAGTATCGCTGTTTTATAGTTTTATATTATTTTTGTAAAGTTTTAAGCTACTAAATAGGCCATAAGAAAAAAATGGCTTAAGTTGAAGGGGGGTTAGTATTTATATTGTGTCGAACCAAGTTTTATATGAAAGACGGCCTATTTTTTTGTTGGGATTATAGTTGTGAATTGTTACATAGGGAAGTTTTTTATAAAGTAGTTGATGGGTATTTTTTATTAATTCTTAAAGTTATCTTATATTTAATGTAAAAAAAATATTAAGAATATTGTTCAACATTTTGTTAAATAACACTGTGTGTAATTTTTTAGGTCATGGAAAAATAACCACATACGGACACCACCACGAGATAGAGGATCAAAAAAAAAGAAGACACGTGTCTTTCAGTTTTGTCAAATGTCCTCCCCTTTTTTGTGGGCGGGGCCCTAAAGATTTTGGGCCTCTTTGCCTTTTTTGCAAAAAAGTGGTCATCTTCTCAGGCTCATATCTTCCAAACCGTTAGGAATTTCGATTTACTGTTTGAGGCAAAGTTGTAGCCATTGTCATGAGGAATAAAAATTGTGAACGCATTAAATCAAAAAACGCCATCTTGAATATAAAATCGCAAAAAAACTAAAAAAAAAACAATTTTTTTTAGGCTTTTTTTACATGTTCAGGTTCATACGTAGCAAACCGTTCAAAATTTAAGAAAACAATATACTACAAAAATGTAGCTAAGACCTCACTTAACAACATTGTAGAACATACAAACATCCTAGGAATGATCCTTAACATAGTAAGGGTAGCGCTAAGGTAACCATAAAAATTAAAAATTTCCCAAAAAAATGATATTTTCAATGTTTTTTTTTTTTTACTTCAACAATAAAAAATATAACCATATACAAATACCACTACGTGATAAAAGACAAAAAAGCCCATATATTCTAGTTTTGCCCCAAGTTATGGAGTTTTTTCAGAGACCCCCAAAGATTTGAGGTCTTGGTGTCATTAAAAAAGTAATCATTTTCTCAGGCGCATATTTTGCAAACCGAGTGGAATTTTCATTTTCTCTTTAAGGCAAAGATATTGTATAACCCTTGTAAAGAACAAAAATTGTGAACACATAAAATGAAAAAAACGTCATTTAAAAAAATCAATTTTTTTACCTTTTTTCCCATGTTTAAGTCCATACGTAGCAAACCGTTCGAAATTCAAGAAAATAATAAGCTACAAAAATGTACATAAGATCTAATTAAACAACTTTATAGAACATTCAATTTCTAATACAAAAATTATTTAATTTTATTTGATTTAATTTCGTATATGTAAAATTTTTTTATTTTATTTTATTTTTTTTTGTTGTTATTTCAACATTAATATACAATGGCATATATCACAAAAATAAGATAAATAAATATGGAAATAAATAAAATAAATAAATATTCGTATCATGTTTATAAAGTTTATGGCCCTGGACTTATAAATAGCACTCTCTTAAGTTGTGGATCCAATTCGTCGTCCGAATCTGACTCTGATTCAGAACTTAGGGTGCGCGCGGGTACGTTGCTTCCAGACTGCCCTCCATCATAAGCTTTTTCTTCTTGAAATACTTCATTGACATCATACAGGGTAATCTTGTGGCTCCACCAACATACCTGAAATAAAAACAAAAATCAAAAAAGGAATACAAAGCAATGCATCAATATATTTGATATTACCTCTGCAAGCAATGCGTCTAGTTTTTTGCCTTTGTACCGTTTTTCCATGGGCATTGTGGTTTGATGAAACCGTTCTCCTTGCTCATCGGATTCAGTAGACAGTTGCTTCATAAAATCGTCAAAATGAAAATGAAGAAAATGCAGCTTTAATGTCATCGATGCACCGATTTTCTCAAAATAATACCGCATTTCTTTCACCCATTCTCTTGCTTCCGGCTCAGCGTTTTGATCCCCTCCCAAGACTCTGGTGCATACACTTTGAAGATAAATCCATGCCATTGAATGATTTTGAATTATAATTCAAAACTAATATCAATTATACGCTCTAATATCAATTAAAAAAATTTTCATTTATTTAGTTATTTTTGAAGGTTTTAAGGAAAACATTTGCCTGAAGTTAGATATAAAACTATTTGCTGCTATTTTTATTAAAAAAAAACTTCTTTAAATCAAAAACTCCTTTATTTTTCTTCAAATTGACAACCATAATTACTTATGTTATAATGCATAAATATTGTAAATAGAATGAAGTAAATAAATTCTAAACAATAAGAACACTTGAAAGACTTATATACCAACTATCAGACAACAGAGGTTAATTCTAAGTATTTAAGTATGACTTAATTCTCGGTATTTACTGATAATCAAAATAAAAGTAGTCTAACTAATTAAGAAACTTTTATCTATAATTTTCGTTATCGTCTTATCTTCACATCTTTTCCAAATACATAAACCAGAACCAATACCTAATTCCTAGGCTAGCAACACCACTAATACCACCAAGTGGAAAAGAGCCTTTACATATGCATGTAGGTATTCATTTAGTCAGCTTTAAAACCACAATAATGTCTATATCTATCAAGGATGTTGTGTGTTATACGATATGTGGTGAACAAAATTAATTTCCGGTCATCAAACAGTGAAAATTTCCAGCGCCAGGACAACAATCAGCTTAATCAGTGAAGGATGTGTGTGTGTGTGTGTGTGCATAGGTAATATCGAAAATGATGGACATATGTAAAGAATGCGTTAGACGTGCAAATAAGTAAAGAGAAATGGAGATTGTAGTATTAATACAAAAATGCAAGTTTGAGAAAAGAGAAAGCTTGAATTTAAGGACTTCAAAGATTGAAAAAGAAAAATGTTTCGCAGTTGATCCCTATTTATTACATTTATTTATTAATGTCATAGACAATTTATTGATAAAAGCCAAAAAATATTTGTGGGGACAGCGAATTCTTCGACTTGGTTCGGTGGTTGGCTAGGCCATCTTTTTCAGGGGAAGTATCCCTAGTTTTAGACACATCGAAAAAACCTCGAATTATTACTTATTTTACAAACACAAACACAATCATTACGAATAATATTTTCAAATTAAAGGCAAAAGCTCAAATTATCGACTGAACAAACGTAGACGCAAACATATTTCAGTTTCATCTTCGGTCACTTCCCACATTCTTGCTCCAGCCCATATTCTTGCTACAGCCTGTTGAAGTCAAGGGCCAAGCTTTGATCTTTCTTGGTCTTTCCATTGAAGTTAAGGAGAACCCTTTTCTAATATTAATGGGGCGTTTTTATTCTAATTTTAGTGTTTTCATAGTAATTTTTTCAGGAGTTTGTTTCTAGCACGATGCACTATTTTTTCTGCTGCAAAAGCCATTTTTTGTCCACCGCTTTTGAAAAATCTAATGACGCAATTCCATAGAGAAGATTCTACATATTAAGCACCATTAATTGTTTTTAAAAAAAGTTATATATTGTATTATAAAAAAGCTTTGAAATTTACTTAATATTCTAAAACGAAAAGTGATGTAATTTTTCATCAAACTCAGTAGCTCATGCATCAAATATAAATTTACAACTTTAATCTTAAAGTCGATTTAATTAAGAAATAGAATCTTGGTTTTAGTCTGCAGAAGAAAATAATTTAATCCAGCTTATAGTTAAGAAGATATCAAGAAACTAATAAAGCTTTACAAAATTTAGTGTTTTCGTTATTCTTTAGATAAAAGCTAAGTCGGCTCGCTTTTGTTAGGTTCTCCTACCATAACCTTGTGAAAGGTGAAAGTCTCTTCTTTAGATTGAGCCAAAAAATTTCACCAAAATTTACCGATCGTAGAATAAAATTCTAAATTTTCTAAAAAAAAACACTTAAATTGTTACTCATAATTTAAGCAAATAGTGTTGCAGTCATTTAGGCGTAACTTTTTGTTCAAATTGAATTTAAGAGTAAAACCCTTAGGTGTTGACGGATTTCCACCAAAATTAGTAAAGCTCTTTTTTGGGTCAACCAATAGCTGTATGCCGAAGAATTGCGGCTTATAGGGTGAATAAAAATAAGTGAAAAATGGGGGTCCAAAGCTGGTACCCCAAAGAGTGGACGGATTTAGACCAAAATTGGTTGAACTCTTTGTTGCCATATTTTATGTTAAAAATTCCGGCTTATACATTAAAAACTGTAATAAGTACAAAATGAGAGTCCAAGGCAGGTACCTCAAAGAGTCAAATGATCTCAACCAAAATTAGTATAACTCTTTCATAGATAAATAAATAGGTGTGTGCCTATTTCTTTCAAACTCTGATGGGAATCGCAGCTTAAACACTAAAAAAGATATAGTTAAAAATGCGGGTCTAAGGCGGGCTCCCAAGTAGTCCACTGATTTTAACCTTAATTAGTAGAACTCTTTTTTTAATAAACTTAAACACATCAAATTTTGTTTAGGATTGCGGATTGTACATCAAAAAGAAAAACAACTGAAAGATTAGAGTCCAAGACAGATTCCCCAAGGGCTGGTCTAATTTTGACCATAACTATTAGGCCTCTTTTTTCAATTAATTTTAGACGTATGTTAAATTTAATCAAATTCTGTTGAGAATTGCTACTTGTATATTGAAAATAAAAATTGGTGAACAAATGCTGGTGCAAGGCCGGTACTCCAAGGAGTTGATGAATATCAACCAAAAATAGTAGACATCTCTGTTAAATTTCACCAAATTCTGTTTAGAATTGCGACTTGTACATTGAAAAGAAAAATAGGTGAAAAACGGGGGCACAAGGCAGCTACCTCAAGGAGTCGACGTATTTCGAAAATTTTTTGAATATATGCAAAATCATCATCATTGTAGGGTCTCTCCTTCTAGTTTTTGCACTTCGATGTATAAAGAAATACCACTGTGCGACGTCCTCACTTATAAGAATGACAGAAGAATGCTCGTTCTTAGGCTCACCACAATAACGAGTGTTGACGTAGTTCCCCGAGGAGCTAAGTGTCCACAGTTGAGATGGGAAATAACCTAGATAAGTCCAATCAGAATCGTTGCTTGTGCATCCAATATCCTCTATATCACCCATACGTCATCATAACACAATATTATAACCTCTTGCATTTTCATAAAAATAATTTCCTAAGTTTTTCATCATCATTTACATAATAAACTTATTTCTTTATATTTGACTTAAAAAAACTATTAGCTAATTAATTAAAAGTCTATAAAAAAGCTTTAGTAATTTACATATACAAACTAAAAAAATACCACAAAAATGTTGCTCTAAAAAATTCATTTATGTAAATTTACGAGGATTTGTAAATAATTCTATAAATTTTTGCATTTACTAACTCTCAAATGCTCCTTAAAGTATGCAACTGTTAGCCTTAATAGCAAAATACCTCGAGTTTTCAGATGAAAACGGATACACCCATGTTTTGACTGCTATTTTATCTCCAAAAGACATCTTAGTATTGAAAAACCAAATTTTACATTCGGGAAATGCAAAAATTTACAAACATTAAACCACCCTCGAACATAAACAAATTATAGTTCTTTTCCCGGAAATATCTAAAAACATGCTATAATAGTCCTTTTCAGATTAACTTTTTTGTTTAAAAAACTCAAACAAAACCTCAAACAAATTAAATTTTTTTAACTCCATTTCATTATAACAAAAGTTGCTGAAAAAAAAACGCTAAATAAATTATTAAAAAAAGAGTGTCCTCTTTGTTTTATTCAAATTTCTATAACACTCTCAACTCTTTGAAATTGTATAAAATTTTCCAGCTGTAGCTAAATTAAAAAGAAAAAATGAAACTAAATAAAAAATACTTGAGCATAAACAAAACCGCCATAAATAAATTATTATTTTGTCACACTATTAACATTATGAAAATGTTACACCACAAAATGCGCAAAAAAGAAGGAATAAAAAATATGAAAATTATGAAAAGGGGAAAATGTGAAAGAACTTTTGGTTTAAAATATTTGCATATGTTAAATAATTGAGAAAAATATATTATGCAAATAGAGAAAGAAGTCAAAATTTATAACTTAATAAAAAAATTGACATAATAAACGTTTTTTTTAGCTATTTATAAAATAATTTTGTATCTATATAATAATATGATAGTTTTGATCAAAGAGATTGAAATATTGCTTTTTTTCAACAAATAGTTTCGTTTTTTATTATGTAGTTTCAAACATAACCCACGCTTAAGAAAATGTTGATACTGAAGATGAACCACATTCCAAAAATCCAGTTAAATAGCCAAAAAATGCTTGAAGCTCGATAGAAAGGTTCCTCATGATCTCATAAAGAGAAATTTGGGCAGTCACCGAGACTTCTGAGATGCGCTACTTAAATAAACCCACTTTCGAAGTGCATTTTTGCTGGGTAGAAAAAATGGTTTGGGTGCTACAATGTCTAACCAAAAACTCTATAATTAAAAGTCATTGCACTCCATGCAGTTGCTTTCTGTCAATAGTGAACAAAAGTATATGAAGAATAATGAAAAACACATAAAAGCACAAAAAAACATACACTATATGAGCACGTGTGTGAGCCTTAGCTCTCATTGGATAATCGTCTGCATAAGTTGTTTCCCAATTTGAGTAAGAGAGGTATATTCTTTTTTTATGGGACTTATCAAAAATACCATACGGTAAATCAATGTATGGAATTGAAACATCTTTATGTTATGGAGCCTTTGGTCACACTCAAGGAACCATGGTCTCAAAATGATAAAAAATTAAATGTATCTTTGCATTTAAAAGAATATTAATAAAGAAATTCATTATTTTCATACTTAAATGAACTATTTAACAAAATTGTGTTATGTAAAAGACAAATTTGTATATGATTTTAAAATCTTAAATATTCACGCAATTTTACACTTGTCTTCCTATTTTTAGATTGTATTACAAACTCATATGTTTCATTTTATAATCAAAAGACATATTTAACACTTCATCGGTTTAATTCAGCTACAAACAGAGATAATGATACAAAAGAACTTTAGCTAAATGAATTATTGTCTTGACAAATTAAATCAAATCTTTCATTTATGAATATCTCTTTTATGTGAAAAGATATTGTGCAATTTATAAATTTCTTGATTCATACAAAATATTCACATTTCAGAAGCCAGAAAGTATTTTGTCAAAGTAAATGATTGCTCTAGATATTTTTTGAATTTTTTGCTAACGATTGCTATAAATTATTGTACCAGACAATTCATAAAAGATTTGAAGATACAAAGTGTTAACAGCTTTTTTTTTTGTGTATCCAGAAAATTAAAGATGAACAATAAATAACGACAATGTTAGGAAATTTGTAAGGAATACAAAAAAAATCTTTAGAGTAGCTAATTGAACTTTTATTGATTAAGGCAATTTTTAGATATAAAATTTTTTTGGGATATAATTGAATTTTGTTTTCAAAAAACGGTTTCTATGGTAGATCAATTATTATAAAGATGTTTATTTGTAGTTCATTATTGTCTTTTTCATTAGGATTTTCTAGTTCAATTGCTTTGGCTTGCAATTTTTCTTATTTTTTAACAATTTTATAGACTTAAAGAAAATTTGTTCTAGGGCGTATGATTAATATTAATTATAGTAATATTTAAATATTTGCCTATAACTTCTACAAAAGTCAAGCGATTTTAAGAAAATAAATTGCATATCAAAACAAGGAAAATTAGCTTTAACAATCTATTAAAAATTTCATATTTGAAAATATAAAAATCCCCAAATACTCTTTTTAAAGCTAGAAATTTCTGTTATTGAAATTTAATTAAAAATATATCAAAATTAACAACCCTTTTTCACAATTTGTATTTTTTTTTAACATTAAAAAAATAAAAAAAAACCCTCTAAAACCATTAAGTGGCAAAAGCCACTTGAAAGAAATAATATAAACAATAAAATTACTTAAACAAAACCCTATTTCAGTTAAAATTAAAATTGAAAAACAACAGCTTTTAGGAACATGACATTACCAAGATTTGAATAAAATGTTGAAGCATTTTTTATAATTAAACAAAAGAAATAAATAAATTTTAAAAATTTCTTCACAAAAAAGTTGCTTAGATTTTGTAACATAAAAAGAAAAAAATTAGAGTAAAGAAACAACATAAAATGAAAAATTTTCTTTAATTTCTTTTAATTTAAATTTTCACAAAAAATGTTTATGACAAGTCACCATAAAACAAATTATGTAATAACGAATGAATAATTGAGGAAAATTTTTTCCTATAAAAATATGAAAAAATGGGAAAGTCAACATATTTTTACATAATTGTTACAGAAATTTAAATAAAACTCATGTCAAATAAAATTATATAAAGAAATAAAATTATACATATTCAAAAGGATTTCTGTTTATAATAATTTAATTAAATTGTTAAAATGTTATATCTTTATTTTAAATTTTAAATTTTGAGAAATAATTGAAAATGATGTCAAGTGCGTATGATTAATATTAATAGGAGGTAGTTAACAATTATTGGCTATAACTTGAACAAATGAATAGCGATTTTTATAAAATAGGTGTTGAATAAAAGCCAGGAGAATCACCTAAAATATTTCTATAGAAAAAATTTTAGAAAGAAAATTTTGCTATAAAAAAATTGTAGAACGAAAATTTTTTAAAGAAAAAATTTTATAATGAAACAATTTTACATATAACAAATATTTTTCTATATTATAATGGAAAGAAAAGAGAGAATTTCATAATGAAATTGTTTCTATAGAAAATATTTTTTAAAAAAAGTATTTCTATAGAAAAAAAATTTTAACAAAAATTTTTCTATAGAATATTTTTTTTAATAAAAATTTTTCTAGAGAAAAACTGTTTCAACGAAAATTTTTCTAAAGAAAAATTTTTTTAACGAAAATTTTTCTAGAGAAAAATTTTTTCAACGAAAATTTTTCTAGAGAAAATTTTTTTTAACGAAAATTTTTCTAGAGAAAAATTTTTTAAACGAAAATTTTCCTAGAGAAAAATTTTTTAACGAAAATTTTTCTAGAGAAAAATTGTTTTAACGAAAATTTTTCTAGAGAAAATTTTTTTAACAAAAATTTTTCTAGAGAAAAATTTTTTTAACGAAAATTTTTCTAGAGAAAAATTTTTTTAATGAAAATTTTTCTAGAGAAAAATTTTTTTAACGAAAAGTTTTCTAGGGAAACATTTTTTTAACGAAAATTTTTCTAGAGAAAAAATTTTTTAACGAAAATTTTTCTATAGAAAAAATTTTTTTAACGAAAATTTTTCTATAGAAAAATTTTTTTAACGAAAATTTTTCTATAGAAAAATTTTTTTAACGAAAATTTTTCTATAGAAAAATTTTTTTAACGAAAATTTTTCTATAGAAAAATTTTTTTAACGAAAATTTTTCTATAGAAAATTTTTTTTAACGAAAATTTTTCTATAGAAAAATTTTTTTAACGAAAATTTTTCGAGAGATTTTTTTTTTTAAATTTTAACAAAAATTTTTCTATAGAAAAATTTTTTTAACGAAAATTTTTCTATAGAAAAATTTTTTTAACGAAAATTTTTCTATAGAAAAATTTTTTTAACGAAAATTTTTCTATAGAAAAATTTTTTTAACGAAAATTTTTCTATAGAAAAATTTTTTTAACGAAAATTTTTCTAGAGAAAAATTTTTTTAACGAAAATTTTTCTAGAGAAAAATTTTTTTAACGAAAATTTTTCTAGAGAAAAATTTTTTTAACGAAAATTTTTCTAGAGAAAAATTTTTTTAACGAAAATTTTTCTAGAGAAAAATTTTTTTAACGAAAAGTTTTCTAGGGAAAAATTTTGTTAACGAAAATTTTTCTAGAGAAAAAATTTTTTAACGAAAATTTTTCTATAGAAAATTTTTTTTAACGAAAATTTTTCTAGAGAAAAATTTTTTTAACGAAAATTTGTCTAGAGAAAAATTTTTTTAACGAAAATTTTTCTAAAGAAAAATTTTTTTAACGAAAATTTTTCTAGAGAAAAATTTTTTTAACGAAAATTTTTCTAGAGAAAAATTTTTTTAACGAAAATTTTTCTAGAGAAAAATTTTTTTAACGAAAATTTTTCTAGAGAAAAATTTTTTTAACGAAAATTTTTCTAGAGAAACATTTTTTTAACGAAAATGTTTCTAAAGAAAAATTTTTTTAACGAAAATTTTTCTAAAGAAAAATTTTTTTAACGAAAATTTTTCTAGAGAAAATTTTTTTAACGAAAATGGCTGCTTTTCATACCTAAGAAAAAACGTTTTAAGCTTTTTCTATATAAATTTTTTTTATATTCCAAAACTTTGACCTAGAGCGTATGATTGATATTAATTAGAGGTATTTGCACATTTTTGCTAATAACTTCCACAATTATGAAGCGATTTTTATGAAATAAATTAAAAATAAAAGCTTGATCAATAAGTTATTAACTGAATTGGGAACTTGTTCAAATATCTGTTCTTTTCTTTAAACAACTTATATTTTTTCTTCAATTGCCTTTCAATATTCTTCCTTTGGCTGCAAGTGCTAACAAAATATTCAAAGTGTTTCCTCACTTTCTTATATTTTGACTCCGTGTAGATTTTTTATTGTTTATTTTACTTATTTTGTCACATTTGTGGTATGTTGGGGTAATTTGTTGTGAATGTTTGCTTCGAATTATTCAACATTTTTTTGGTTATTTTTGCTAGATATTCAAAATATTCCAAGCACGTGTTTTATATTTGAGCAACTGATTGCTATTGCTTCCAGTTTTTTCTTCAGTTCTCATTTAAAGCAACAGAGTATCAAAATGCTTTGTCAGTCTTTGCTTAGGTCGACTGCCATGAAAATGTGGGGCTTTTACTAAAGCATGTACTTGGCCCTCAATAAAACAAAAAAAAATATAAAGGTTTCTTTCTTTCGTGTTTGGTGGAATTTTTAGATGCAAGATTTTTTAAAAGCGAAAAACACTTAAATAAACACAATAGTAACACGTAATTCAATTATATTTACATATAAATTTGAAACAAAAAAATGTGATATAAAAACAAATATTTAGCTAAGAAAAAAAATCAGTTCCTTTTTAGGCAAAGGCAAGATTTTAACAAAAACAAATAAGGAAATACTTATAACATTCAATATCCAAATCAAATTCAAGGCCTCAAAAACATAAAAAAAAATTGAAATTTCCCTAAATTTTAGAATTTTTGTTCAAAACATGCAACAATTTTCCTAAATTCCTTTCAATTCTAAAATTTACTTTTACCAAATAAACAAAAGTAACATCAAAGTTTTTACTACCTTTAATACTAAAGCTTGTTATAGTTTCTGAGAAATTTCTAGACCAGAACAATCCTAAGTTTTTTTCCTGCATAATTTTCTATTTTTACTACTTATACTCTTGGTGCCGCTGTATTCGCAGTTTAAACATAAACAATGCAGTAAATGCACTCAACCATTATGAGCATCAGTGGCTGAAATGTCTCAGTAGTTTTTTTCTTCGTTTTGTTTGGGTTTTGCTCTACTACAACTATAGTAATAATAATAATAATAATAATGGAACATAGTGGCTGTAAAAAAAAGGATATAAGCTTTAAACACAACATGTCACTTAAATATAAAAGTTTATAATCTCCTCAAAGTATGCAAAAGTAAATGGCGGCATAAAAATAGTTTTAGTTAAAAAAAAGCGATGAAAAGGAGAGCAAAGTATGGGTGTGTCAAAAGACTAAATTAAATTAAATATAAAGAGTTTAAGCGATTTCTTTTTAAATAACATTAAATTCCACAAATAAAATAAATTAGATAAGAATATATTTTTGCTTCTAAAATAATTATTACAAAGATTATAATACCTCCTTTAGAATTCAAATCACTTACGTGTAAAAGCTTACTGCTAGCTTTAATCACCAATTTATTTCATAAAAATCGGTTAACACTTGTGGGAGTTATAAGCAAAAATGTGTCAAGACTTCAAATTTATATTAATCATACGCTCTAGTTTTTAATATTTTAAAATCTTAAAAATTGTTTCAAAAATCATTTAACATGATTTGTAATAAAGAGTCTGGTTTCTAGGCAGTCTTATCCATAGTCTATACCATAGGTTTTCAAGTGGTGGTCCACGAACCCCTGGGAGTCCGTACGAATATTCCAGGGGGTCGAGAAGAACTCTAACAAATTTCATATACTTTTTCATTTTTTTCAAATATGTAGTCGAATATAATTTATGCCAGGAAATCCAAATTTTAAAAGCGCTTTAGACAACATCCAAAAACATTAATATACCAAATATTCTTTTTTGTGAAAATATTGTTGGAATTTGTCCCTATAAGTATGGAAAATGTCGCTCGCTTAGTTGAGGTCTCTACATGCTAGACCTCTTGAACCGATTGGACTCCACTGGCATGGCTCAGTGGCATAATTTAAAATGATCTTATTGGTGTTAGAATGCTTTCCTCAAGGTGGCTGACGCATTTGCTTATAATCAAACACAAAAGCAATTGTTAAGAC
The DNA here is from genome assembly GCA_933228675.1 of Stomorhina lunata. Taxonomy (NCBI): domain Eukaryota; kingdom Metazoa; phylum Arthropoda; class Insecta; order Diptera; family Rhiniidae; genus Stomorhina; species Stomorhina lunata. Next base: position 4,236,846 of record OW121741.1, on the reverse strand, counting down.
ATATTTTTGCCGTTGTTCAACAGTTAAGAAAAATGTGAATTTTTAAACCTATAAAGTCAAGTCGACCTTTCTTTGCGACGCAGGGAATATATCCAAGTAACTATTTTTTGTTTTCAAACTTGAAGAAAAAGCTTAGTGGAAAGAGCTTTGACTCAAACGATGAAATTATCCTACAAAAATGCCTATTTCGATGACTTCGACGAATCGTATTTCTTAGAATGACAAAAGCTCGAGAATCGTAGAACTAAGTACGCAGAAGCCAAAAGAGACTTAATTAAATTTTTGCATAAGCAAATTTTCTATATAAAATTTGTTCAAAGAAAATTTTCTGTATAAAATTTTTTCATCGAAAATTTTCTATATACAATTTTTTCATCGAAAATTTTCTATATAACATTTTTTCATAGAAAATGTTTATATAGAAAAACTTCTATATAAAATATTTTCATTGAAAACTTTCTATATAAAATTTTTTCATAGAAAATTTTCTATATAAAATTTTTTCGTAGAAAAATTTCTACTTAAAATTTTTTCATACATTTTTTTTCTACATAGAATTTTTTCATAGAAAATTTTCCATATAAATTTTTTTCATAGAAAATTTTCTACATCAAATTTTTTCATAAAAAATTTTTATATCAATTTAAAAAGAAAATTCTATAAAAAAGTTTTTCATAGAAAATTTTCTATATGAAGTATTTTCATTGAAAGTTTCCTATATTAACTTCTTTCATAGAAAATTTTCTATAGAAAATTTTTTCATAGAAAATTTTCTATATAAATTTTTTTTTTAGAAAATTTTTTATATAAAATATTTTCATAGAAAATTTTCGATATAAAATATTTTCATAGAAAATTTTCGATATAAAATATTTTCATAGAAAATTTTCGATATAAAATATTTTCATAGAAAATTTTATATTAAAAATTATTTCGTAGAAAATTTTCAATAAAAAATTTTTTTCATAGAAAATTTTCTATATCAAATTTTTTCATAGAAAAATTTCTATATAAGATTTTTTCATCGAAAATTTTCTATATAAATTTTTTTCATAGAAAATTTTCCATATAAAATTTTTAATTTAAAATTTTGTATATAAAAGTCTGTCATAAAAATATATATAAATATATATAGAAAATATAAAATTTTTTCATAGAAAATTTTTTATAAAAAAATAAAATTTTTTCATAGAAATTTTTCTATATAAAATTTTTTTATAGAAAATTTTCTATATAAAATTTTTTCATAGATTATCTTTTATAGAAAATTTTTCATAGAAAATTTTTTATATAAGAAAATTTTTTGCATAAAATTTTTTCATAGAAAATTTTCTATATAAAATTTTTAATAGAAAATTTTTTATATAAAAGTTTTTCATAGAAATTTTTCTATATAAAATTTTTTCATAGAAATTTTCAATATAAAAATTTTTCATAGAAAATTTTCTTCATAAAATTTTTTCATAGAAAATTTGTTATATAAAATTTATTAATAGAAAATTTTCGATATAACTTTTTTATAAAAAATTTTCTATATTAAAATTTTTACAAACAAAATTTTCTATATAAAAAAAAATACTTATTTCAAAAACAAAATTTATAGGTTGTATTGTCTCAGTCTATAACACAATAAAAGTCATGATATTATTTCTTCTGTTATTAAAGGTCGACCTTTTTTAATTATAATCTAAATAGTTTATATTCAAGTGTTTGCCTTGAACCCCTAGTCCGGTCATAGTCCGTTTATTGATTTAAATATTTTTCATTTTATTGTTAAAATTGAAAATTTCTTTTCGTCTGCGGTTTGTGTTTGTGTTAATGTTTTTGTTTTATGGTTATTGAATTTTTTTCCAAGGTCCTTTTAAATTATTTAAATTTTTATTTTTGTCTTTCTCTCCGATTTTTGGACATTGTTTCACAAATAATTACAAAATTTATTTAACTTTTAGCTTTTATTTAAATGTTGTAGTATTGTTTTGTTTATTATTGCCAAGTTAATCTCGTGGATGACTGTAAAGTTTCATTTTAATAATTTTATTGTTTTTTCTGTAAAATAAAATTGAAAAGTTTGTTTTGTTTTTTAATAAAATTATGCATAAGCCAGATGTTTTAGAAGCCACAAACACTTAAATTACCACATTTGTAAAGCTTTTGCTTAAGAGCTTTTGCTGTTGGTAAGTATAAGTAAATATTTCAATGGAAATGAAATTAAGAAGTTTTTTTTATATTACAGTTATTTGTACAAGGATACGGACGAGAAAATAGAAAATAAATAATACTTATCTGTTCCGAGGAGGGGGTAGGGAAGGGGATTTATTAATTTTATAAAAAAGTATAAAAAAAATGACTATTTAGATTTAAATTTTTTATTTAACATTTTTCATAGAAAATTTTATATGTACAATTTTTTCAAAGAAAATTTGTTCCTAGAAAATTTTCGATACAAAAATTATTCATAGAAAATTTTCTATAAAAAAATTTTTCATAGAAGATTTTCTCTATAATTTTTTTTTTTTCATAGAAAATTTTCTATATAACATTTTTTTAATAAAAAATTTTCTATATAAAAGTATTTCATTCAAAATTTTCTGTATAATATTTTTTTACAGAAAAGTTTCCTATTAAAAAATTTTAATATTTTTTCAATGGTAAATTTCAACATAAAATTTTTTCATAGAAAATCTTCTACAAAAAATTTTTGAAAGAAAATTTTTTCATAGAAATCTTTCTATATAAAAAAAATTCTATATAAAGTTTTTTATAGAAAATTTTCTATATAATATTTTTTTATATAAAAAAATTTTCTGTATCAAATTTTTTTATGGAAAATTTTTTATATAGAATTTTTTAAAAAAAAATTTCTATATAAAATATTTTCATAGAAAATTTTCTACATAAAACTAATTCATTGAAAAGTTTTAATTTTTCATTGAAAAATTTCTCATAAAAAATTTTCTATACAAAATTTTCTTATAGAAATTTTTTTTTTTTTCTTATAGAAAATTTTTTCTCTATTTAAAAGTTTTTCATAGAAAATTTTTTATATACAATTTTTTCAAAGAAATTTTTCTGTATAGAATTTTTTATAAAAAATTTTCTATATAATTTTTTTTATAGGAAATTTTCGATATAAAATATTATCATAGAAAATTTTCTATAAAAATGTTTCATAGAATATTTTCTATATACAATTTTTTCAAAGAAAATTTATTTATTTAAAATTTTCTATTTAAAATTTTTTCATAGAAAATTTTCTATACACAATTTTTTCATAAATATTTTTCTATATAAAATTTTTTGATAAAAAAATTTTTTCAAAGAAAATTTTTTCATAGAAAATTTTCTATACACAATTTTTTCATAAATATTTTTCTATAAAAAATTATCTATATAAAATTTTTCTTAGAAAACTTTTCTTGTTAAATATTTTCGTAGAAAGTTTTCTATACAAAATTATTTCATACAAAATTGTCTATATTAAATTTTTCAAAGAAAATTTTGAATTCAAAATTTTTTCATAGAAAATTTTGTATTCAAAATTTTTTCATAGAAAATTTTCTATGTAAAATATTTTCATAGAAAATTTTTTATATAAAATTTTTCATAGACATTTAAAATTTTCTATGTTAAATTTTTCATAGAAAATTTACTAGGTAAAATTTTTCATAGAAAATTTTCTTTGTAAAATATTTTCACAGAATATTTTCTATTTAAAATTTTTTCATAAAAAATTTTCTATATATAAGGTTGTCAAATATCTCCCTTCCGCCTTTTTGTCTTTTGAATTTCGCGGCTATGTACAAAGCGCTACAGAGCTCGTATCTGGCAACACTATACATAATTTGAAAGGTCTTGACATAACCTACAAAACGACGCTACGCATGGTTAGTTTGGATATTTCGTTCAACAGTTATGGACGTGTAAACATGGAGTTCACTAACGCCGAAATTCGCGCTATTTTAAAGTTTTCCTTCGTTAAAGGCAAATCCGCTAGAGAAACGTTCCGTGAGATTAATGGTGTTTTGGGGGATGGTACTCTATCACTTCGAACCGCGGAGGAATGGTTTCGACGATTCAGAGCCGGTGAAAACGACACCAAGGTTTTGCTGTGTGTTTGGTGGGATTGGAAGGGAATCATCCACTATGAGCTGCTCCCATATGGCCAGACGCTTAATTCTACCATCTACTGCGAACAACTGGACCGCTTGAAGCAGGCGATCGACCAGAAGCGTCCAGAATTGGCCAACAGGAAGGGTGTAGTGTTCCACCAGGACAACGCCAGACCACACACTTCGTTGATGACTCGTCAGAAGCTACGGGAGCTCGGATGGGAGGTTTTATCGCATCCACCATATAGCCCGGACATAGCGCCAAGTGATTACCACCTGTTCCTGTCCATGGCGAATGCCCTTGGTGGTGTAAAGTTGAACTCAAAAGAGGCATGTGAAAAGTGGCTGTCCGAGTTCTTCGCAAATAAGGAGGGGGGCTTCTACGAGGGAGGTATTATGAAGTTGCCGTCTAGATGGAAACAGATTATCGAACAAAACGGCGCATATTTGAACTAAATCCGATCACTGTATCACTTTTTATAAAGCATTGAATAAAGAGCAAAAAAGCGGAAGGGAGATATTTGACAACCTTATACAATTTTTCATAGAAAATTTTCTATATACAATTTTTCACAGAAAATTTTTTCTATAAAAGTTTTTCATAAAAAATATTTTATATGAAATCTTTTGATACAAAATTTTTTTTATAAAAAAATTTCTGCATAAATTTTTTTTCTTTTTAAATTTTTTTTTTTTTTTTTATAAAAAAAATTTCTATGTAAAATTTTTTGTAGGAAATTTTCCATAAGTTTTTGGAAAAGTTATAATATCAAAATAAAGCTTTAAGCACATTCCTAAAATTTTAAAATCCTTTCTAGAATATCCTTTCATTGTGCATTAAAAATTCCCTTTAAAGCATTAAAATGTCATTTACACCTTCTCTCGAGCATTAGCTTAACTATCATTTAACGCCAACTTTAAATTCATTTCAAGCCATTTAAAATATTGGTTTAATCTTTTGCAGATATCGTAAATAATCAAGTACTTTTACAGGCAAAATGAAACCAACACTGATTTCTAAATACACACACACAAAAACCCATACAGCGACACCAAATTATAGAGGAAAACAGGAAATAAAACTAAAAATACATACACTCCACTATCAGCCATACGAAGCAAAATATCTTATATGTTAAAATATTAAAAAATAAAAAGTTAATTGATTTTGTTCTTTTAAAACTAAAAAATAGCCCAAATCATTCTTTAAATAATTTTGGTAATTTTACGACTTAAGCCCTTTTACCTTTTAGTCATCTTATATAAGCTTAGGTATATTGTAAAATCTACCTGAAATGAGTTTCAGTTTCATGCATTTTGGCGGTTAATGATGCTCATTTTGTATGCGCTGTGTCGTCTCTGCACTACAACTATTCCAATAGCGTTCAAGAGGTCTTATTTTGCAGCAAAGAGGACGTGCGGTTGGCAGAATTTACGTGGGGTGTTTATCAAACCTTTAATACTAATAGTATTTCATAGTCGAGGTAAGTTGGTGAGTTGGAATATATTTGAAATTCTATATAAAAATAGATATCATCAGAATTTTATCAATGTGTGAAAATCAATTGAAAATTATTTAATGCTTTGACCATAAACTGCGGAAATATTGAAAATGACTATGGCGTTATTATTAAAAGCTAATCACCGCCATTTTTAAATGTTATTATGGGGATTTCAAAAAGGAAACTATAAAACAGATTTCCCATAAGTGCAGTTGTATACATATGCACTTTATACATATACACTATTATTAAAAATGTTCCAGTCACCACCTAAAAATAAAGATTTATAAATTTTTTAATGTTTAGAAATCTTACTTTTTTTTTCTAATCCTTTTCAGGAACCACAAAGGGACCATCTCAAGTGACGCTGACTTAGTCATCTGCCTCTTGGTAACATACGACAACCAACTTAATTGCCAGAGGGTAGCCATTGCAATATCTTATTTGAGCCTCTCTAATATATATTTAAATATTAAATAATCAATTAACAATTTACATAAATTTTAAGTTTTAAATTTGTTTAAAAAAATTTAGTAAAATTATTTTAGATAAGAACATTTATTTTTCAATATTTATGCTCCCCATTAATATAATCCTTCGAAACGTTATATAACAGGAAGCATGTATATGTTTTCAATGTTAATATAGAATTTTTATGGTCTTGGATGTGGTTGCAGAGTCACGTTTCTTTCTTGGTACTTGGTAAAATGTTGACACTTTGTTGCTTTTGCTGTTCCTATTGCTATTAATGTTTGCCAATACAGATCCACAAGCGTTTAAACTTCATTAATCTTGTGAATATTGTGTGTGTAAAAGGGGGTATAATAAGATTACCCGTTCAATACTACCCGACTTTACCCTTTTATCTTTACAGTTTTAAAAGCAAATATTTAATAAAAAAAATTTAAGTTTCTCTGATGAAAACTTATTATATTGCATTAAATTCAGAATTAGGTTGTTAATAGGATTGAAATGTATGCTAGACTTTGGATAAGACTCTTTACTTTACTAAAGACTAAATGTACTATCGAAAAATGAGTTTCGGCGACACCATATGCTAAACACAATAACATAATTCGTAATTATTGTATTTTGGAAATAGATAATAAGACGAGGTTTTCGATCTGTCTAAAATTGGGGATACTCTTCCTGATTATAATGGCCTAACCAGTCATCGATACATTATTTTTTTTCATTGAAGAATGTTTCTTCGAAACTTGATAAAAATTGATATAGAAAATTTTCTGCGAAAAAAATTTTATATAAAAAATTGTAAATAAAAAATATTTTGTAAAACTATTTTCTATAAAAAAAATTTTCTATAGAAAATTTATTGTCAAAAAAATTTATAGAGATTTACTTAAAAAAAATTATATAGGAAATTTCCAGTAAAAAAAATGTATATAGAAAATTTTCAGTAAAAAATTTTTTATAGAAAATTTACAGTAAAAAAATTTTATATAGAAAATTTTCAGAAAAAAATTTTATATGAAAAAAATTTTATAAAAATTGTATATGAACAAATTTTGTATGGAAAATTTTTAGTAAAAAAAATTTTAAATGAAAATATTTAACTAAAAACTGTATATTAAAAATTTTAAATAGAAAATTTTTTTGAAAAATTTTTTTTTTCAAAAAAAAAGAAGAAAAAATTATTTTCAAAATTTGCAACGAAAAATTTTATATAGAAAACTTTTAGTAAAAAAATTGTATGTAGAAAATTTTCAGTGAACAAACTTTATATAGAAAATTTACTTTGAAAAAAATTAAATAGAGAAAATTTTAAATGAAAAATTTTCTATGTGAAAAAATTTTATATAGAAAATTTTTTATCAAAAAATTTTATATGGAGAATTTTCATTAAAAAAATCCTATACAGAAAATTTTCAGTGAAAAAATTTTATATAGAAAAATTTTTATCACAAAATTTTATATAAAAACTTATTTTGAAAAATTTTGTATAGAAAAATTATATAGAAAAAATTTTAAATAAAGCATTTTCGATATGAAAAAACTTTGTATAAAAAATTTTCTATTAAAAAATTGTATATTGAAAATTTTCTATTAAAGAATTTTATATACAAAATTTCAATGAAAAATATTTTATATAAAAATTTTTTGTGAAAAAATTTTATAAAGAAAATTTTCAATGAAAAAAATTTTAAATAATATATTTACTTTGAAAAATTTTGTATAAAAAATGCATGTAGAAACAATTTTTATGAAACATTTTCTATGTGAAAAAATATTATAAAAAATATTTTCTATTAAAAAATTTTTTATTGAAAATTTTCAGTGAAAAAATTTTATACAGAAAATTTTCGATGCCGAAATTGTATATAGAAAATGTAGTTTAAAAATTTTGTATGGAAAATGTATATAGAGAAAATTTTAAATGAAAGATTTTCTTTGTGAAAAAATTTTATATTAAAAAAAATTTTATATAAAAATTTTTCTACGAAAAAATTTTATACTGAAAATTTTCAGTAAAAAACATTTTTATAGAAAATTTTCGATAAAAAAATTTTATATAGAAAATTTCCTCTTAAAAATTTTATATAGAAAAAAATTTAAATTATATATTTTCTATATGAAGCAGTTTTATATACAAAATTTTCTATGAAAAATTTTACACAGAAAATTTTTAATGAAAAAATTTTACACAATTTTATATATAAAATCTTCTATAAAATAAATTACATAAAAAAATATTCTATTAAAAAATTTCATGAAAAAATGTATACAACAAAATTTTTTTTTTTCTATAAAAAATTTTCTATGAAAAAATTTTCTATAGAAAATTCTCTATGAAAAAATTTTCTATAGAAAATTCTCTATGAAAAAATTTTCTATAGAAAATTTTCTATGAAAAAATTTTCTATAGAAAATTTTCTATGAAAAAATTTTCTATAGAAAATTTTCTATGAAAAAATTATCTTAGTAAATTTTCTATGAAAGAATTATCTATAGAAAATTTTCTATGAAAAAATTTTCTATAGAAGATTTTCAATGAAAAAATTTTCTATAGAAAATTTTCTATAAACAAATTTCTATAGAAAATTTTCTATGAAAACATCTTCTATAGAAAATTTTCTATGAAAAAATTTTTTATAGAAAATTTTCTATGAAAAAATTTTCTATAGAAGATATTCTACGAAAAAATGTTATAAAGAAAATTTTCATAAAAAAGTTGTACGTAAAAAAATTTTTATGAAAAAATTTTATAAAAAATACATTAATAAAGAAAATTTTCTATGAAAAAAAAAAATTAAATTTTACACAATTTTATATATAAAATCTTCTATAAAATAAATTACATAAAAAAATATTCTATTAAAAAATTTCATGAAAAAATGTATACAACAAAATTTTTTTTTTTCTATAAAAAATTTTCTATGAAAAAATTTTCTATAGAAAATTCTCTATGAAAAAATTTTCTATAGAAAATTCTCTATGAAAAAATTTTCTATAGAAAATTTTCTATGAAAGAATTATCTATAGAAAATTTTCTATGAAAAAATTTTCTATAGAAGATTTTCAATGAAAAAATTTTCTATAGAAAATTTTCTATAAACAAATTTCTATAGAAAATTTTCTATGAAAACATCTTCTATAGAAAATTTTCTATGAAAAAATTTTTTATAGAAAATTTTCTATGAAAAAATTTTCTATAGAAGATATTCTACGAAAAAATGTTATAAAGAAAATTTTCATAAAAAAGTTGTACGTAAAAAAATTTTTATGAAAAAATTTTATAAAAAATACATTAATAAAGAAAATTTTCTATGAAAAAAAAAAATTAAAAAAAATGTATATAACAATTTTTTTCTATAGAAGTTAGCTGTGAAAAAATTTTATATAAAAGATTAGTAGTCTACGAAGCCACAGCACTCTTGAATTGAATTTTTTCTATGAAAAACTTTTCTATAGAAAATTTTCTATGAAAAAATTTTCTATAGAAAATTTTCTATGAAAAAATTATCTATAGAAAATTTTCTATGAAAAAATATTCTATAGAAGATGTTTTCATAGAAATTTTCTATGAAAAAATTTTCTATGACAAATTTTTCTATAGAAAATTTTCTATGAAAAAAATTTCTATAGAAAATTTTCTATGAAAAAAATTTCTATAGAAAATTTTCTATGAAAAAATTTTCTATGGAAAATTTTTTATGAAAAAATTTTCTAGAAAAAATTTTCTATAGAAAATTTTCTATGAAAAAATTTTCTATAGAAAATTTTCTATGAAAAAATTTTCTATGAAAAAATTTTCTATAGAAAATTTTCTATAAAAAAATTTTCTATAGAAAATTTTCTATAAAAAAATTTTCTATTGAAAATTTTCTATGAAAAAATTTTCTATTGAAAATTTTCTATGAAAAAATTTTCTATTGAAAATTTTCTATGAAAAAATATTCTATGAAAAAATTTTCTATGAAAAAATTCTATGAAAAAATTTTCTATGAAAAAATTTTATAAAAAAATTTTCGATATGAAAAAACTTTGTATAAAAAATTTTCTATTAAAAAATTGTATATTGAAAATTTTCTATTAAAGAATTTTATATACAAAATTTCAATGAAAAATATTTTATATAAAAATTTTTTGTGAAAAAATTTTATAAAGAAAATTTTCAATGAAAAAAATTTTAAATAATATATTTACTTTGAAAAATTTTGTATAAAAAATGCATGTAGAAACAATTTTTATGAAACATTTTCTATGTGAAAAAATATTATAAAAAATATTTTCTATTAAAAAATTTTTTATTGAAAATTTTCAGTGAAAAAATTTTATACAGAAAATTTTCGATGCCGAAATTGTATATAGAAAATGTAGTTTAAAAATTTTGTATGGAAAATGTATATAGAGAAAATTTTAAATGAAAGATTTTCTTTGTGAAAAAATTTTATATTAAAAAAAATTTTATATAAAAATTTTTCTACGAAAAAATTTTATACTGAAAATTTTCAGTAAAAAACATTTTTATAGAAAATTTTCGATAAAAAAATTTTATATAGAAAATTTCCTCTTAAAAATTTTATATAGAAAAAAATTTAAATTATATATTTTCTATATGAAGCAGTTTTATATACAAAATTTTCTATGAAAAATTTTACACAGAAAATTTTTAATGAAAAAATTTTACACAATTTTATATATAAAATCTTCTATAAAATAAATTACATAAAAAAATATTCTATTAAAAAATTTCATGAAAAAATGTATACAACAAAATTTTTTTTTTTCTATAAAAAATTTTCTATGAAAAAATTTTCTATAGAAAATTCTCTATGAAAAAATTTTCTATAGAAAATTCTCTATGAAAAAATTTTCTATAGAAAATTTTCTATGAAAAAATTTTCTATAGAAAATTTTCTATGAAAAAATTTTCTATAGAAAATTTTCTATGAAAAAATTATCTTAGTAAATTTTCTATGAAAGAATTATCTATAGAAAATTTTCTATGAAAAAATTTTCTATAGAAGATTTTCAATGAAAAAATTTTCTATAGAAAATTTTCTATAAACAAATTTCTATAGAAAATTTTCTATGAAAACATCTTCTATAGAAAATTTTCTATGAAAAAATTTTTTATAGAAAATTTTCTATGAAAAAATTTTCTATAGAAGATATTCTACGAAAAAATGTTATAAAGAAAATTTTCATAAAAAAGTTGTACGTAAAAAAATTTTTATGAAAAAATTTTATAAAAAATACATTAATAAAGAAAATTTTCTATGAAAAAAAAAAATTAAATTTTACACAATTTTATATATAAAATCTTCTATAAAATAAATTACATAAAAAAATATTCTATTAAAAAATTTCATGAAAAAATGTATACAACAAAATTTTTTTTTTTCTATAAAAAATTTTCTATGAAAAAATTTTCTATAGAAAATTCTCTATGAAAAAATTTTCTATAGAAAATTCTCTATGAAAAAATTTTCTATAGAAAATTTTCTATGAAAGAATTATCTATAGAAAATTTTCTATGAAAAAATTTTCTATAGAAGATTTTCAATGAAAAAATTTTCTATAGAAAATTTTCTATAAACAAATTTCTATAGAAAATTTTCTATGAAAACATCTTCTATAGAAAATTTTCTATGAAAAAATTTTTTATAGAAAATTTTCTATGAAAAAATTTTCTATAGAAGATATTCTACGAAAAAATGTTATAAAGAAAATTTTCATAAAAAAGTTGTACGTAAAAAAATTTTTATGAAAAAATTTTATAAAAAATACATTAATAAAGAAAATTTTCTATGAAAAAAAAAATTAAAAAAAATGTATATAACAATTTTTTTCTATAGAAGTTAGCTGTGAAAAAATTTTATATAAAAGATTAGTAGTCTACGAAGCCACAGCACTCTTGAATTGAATTTTTTCTATGAAAAACTTTTCTATAGAAAATTTTCTATGAAAAAATTTTCTATAGAAAATTTTCTATGAAAAAATTATCTATAGAAAATTTTCTATGAAAAAATATTCTATAGAAGATGTTTTCATAGAAATTTTCTATGAAAAAATTTTCTATGACAAATTTTTCTATAGAAAATTTTCTATGAAAAAAATTTCTATAGAAAATTTTCTATGAAAAAAATTTCTATAGAAAATTTTCTATGAAAAAATTTTCTATGGAAAATTTTTTATGAAAAAATTTTCTAGAAAAAATTTTCTATAGAAAATTTTCTATGAAAAAATTTTCTATAGAAAATTTTCTATGAAAAAATTTTCTATGAAAAAATTTTCTATAGAAAATTTTCTATAAAAAAATTTTCTATAGAAAATTTTCTATAAAAAAATTTTCTATTGAAAATTTTCTATGAAAAAATTTTCTATTGAAAATTTTCTATGAAAAAATTTTCTATTGAAAATTTTCTATGAAAAAATATTCTATGAAAAAATTTTCTATGAAAAAATTCTATGAAAAAATTTTCTATGAAAAAATTTTATAAAAAAAATTTTCATAAAAAAGTTGTATTTAAAAAATTTTCTATGAAAAAATTTTCTATAAAATAAATTATATAAAGAAAATTTTCTATGACAAAAAAAAATTTAAAAAAATATATATAACAATTTTTTTTGCTACAGAAATTTTCTGTGAAAAAATTTGATATAAAAGATTAGTAGTTTACAAAGCCACAGCACTCTTGAATTACACTTTACGAGTCTACAGGTTATAGATTTTGTGTTCTTTGGAATCAAGGTCAAGGAGGACTGTTTATACCAGTATCTCTATAAAAACTTAGAAATACAATGAAGATGTTGCGTTCTCAATGATATTTTGCTTATTGTTGGAAGGGTGTCATTTGCCCTACATCTGCGGAAGAACTGCAAGGACTTTTGGGTATATATATCCAGTAGCTTTAGAAATTTTAGAAGCCGGTAAATGTTTTGAGATCGCCTTTCTGAAATTTCTTAACAATTCTAAGAAAAATTTTAAATCTTTCTTTGAAAGTATTTAATTCTTACTTTAAAAGCTCAGATTTCAGGTTTTAGTAAAGATACAATTTTGGAGGACAAGGTCGAATTACTAAACCTACGTTTCGATTGCAAAACCAAAACTTTTTTAATAAATATTTCGCTGCGTCCTGATCTCTTTGACCAGGGAAAACAACTAATTGAAAACAGATAATGGCCGCTGTACACACAAGAAAAGTTTTTCGTGTGTAATGGAAAAAGATAAAATAGTTAACGAAGTTTCCCAAAAGAAGAACAATAAACCATAAATTGTATGAGTGCAAACGAGGAAAGAAACTGGCAGTTCATGACAATGCAAAACAAATATGAAACCTAATTTTAAGAAAAATGTTATAAGTCAAAAAAATGTTAAACGAAACAAACTTAAGAAACTACTCAAAAGGAGGTTTTGAATTAATTTTAGAACTTTTTCATAAATTACTTATTTTGAAGTTATGTCGTTCTTTTGGCCATCATTTTGGAAATTTTGCTTCTGTACATCTGCTTGTTTTTATCGAGAGAGCGCAAAAAGGAAAGTACCGATTACCCTTAAAGAGGATGGAGTTCAAGAATAAGACAAAACGGAACTTTACTTTATTATTTATGATTAAGTTGAAAAATCCTTTTCAGAAGCTTGTGTAAACTTTTCTTCAGCTTATATCTGCATTGAGTCACGTATTTGCGGGTTTTTTTATTTTTCTTTAGAATAACAAAAAACAAGCTCGTTCTTCTGTAATATATAAAACATTGTCATATTAATGAGTTTTCTTTTGGCTGTTGACAAATATATTACGTTGCTTAAAAAAACGTTTTGTTAAATTTATTTTTTACGTTTTTAATAAATGAGAAAAAAACACACACACACACTAAAAACATTAACAATTAATTTTAATTTAAATATCAATTACACGTTTTTGTTATGGTTAAGAGAATTTAATGGATTTTTCTTAAAAAAAATTGTAATAAATGGTAGATATGAAAAAGTTAAGAAATTTTTTTTCCATTTACATAGTTAGACTTAATTTAGTGGTAAAAGAAAATTATAAATTACTTCAGTAAATTAAATTATTTAAAGACCAAAGTGTAAGCTTTAATTTGCTTTTAATTTTGTAAAAATCCAGCCAGAAATTTTTAAGTTATTAGCAATTATTCAAAAAAAGTCATAACTAATATCAATCATACGCCATCGAATACAAAAATATCAAAATTTTATTTCTGACAAGTGAGTTATTAAATTTCAAATTTTTAAAGTTTTATTGAAATCTAACAAAATAAATGTAAAAATATGAAATTAAATACTTTTAAATTTCATATTCCTCTACATATAAATTTTTATTTTTATTATATTTTGAATTCCTAATTTAAATAAAATTTCAATTCGATGATACTAATTACCCGTTTGTAACAAAAATTATAATGTAAATTGAAAAACAGTATTACGAAATATCTTGTCCCCTACTTGGGCCATTTAAACATTTAACTACCCAACTTAATGCCACAATATACTACAAATATTATTACAAATGCAACATCATTAGTAACAGCTCATCATTAATAAACTGTTGCAACAACGTATTCCCATTAAATTTACTTGTTAAAAATTATAACAATATAAACTATTTAATGTCTGACAAATACACGAACGTTTATTCACTCACATTCACATTTTACGATACTCACACGTAAATGCTGAAGCAGCAGTTGGATTTACCCAAAACCCTTTATATGTGAATGCATGAATGAACGAATGAACAAAGTAATAGGATTCCGGCATGACTGAAATGAAATAAGTGAATTAATTTAAAGGAAATTTATTAAATAAATATTGTAAAGATTTTCAACAGATTTGTGTCATTCAAAGGAAAATGATGAGTAAATAATTGTACGTTATCACTTAAGTAAAGAAACATTTAATGCTAAAATTCTAATAATTTGTGCATTAGTGCAAATGTGCAGAATAATCACAAAATCTCTGAAACAGAATATGTAATTTTTGTGTCATCGTATAGATACTAAAGACAACTATTTATAACGTATTCAGAACAATTACCTTTTGACAGACATAGAACCATTAGTAGAAGGGTAAACATTAGTTCATATAGCACTAGCCGCATCATTTATACACCCTTCACTACCATCCGTTGGACAGTCTTGGGTATGTCTTAGTCTTTTTTTATGTACAAAATTTTTGTGAAAAAAATATCTTTGGAAAATTATCTTAGAAATTTCTTTTTTTATAGAAAATTTTCTATGAGAAAAGTTTATATAGAAATTTTCTATAAAAATATTTTATACGATAATTTTATTTATAAAATTTTCTATGACAAAATTTTATAACGAAAATTTTTTATGAACAAATTTTATATAGAAAATTTTGTATGAAAAAATTTTATATAAAAAATTTTCTTTGAATTAATTTGACATAAAAAAATTTTTTAATAAATATTATATACAAAATTTTAAATAGAAAAATGTATACAGAAAATTTTCTGCGAAAACATTTTTTATAGAAAATTATCTTTAAAATTATATTTGAAAAAATTTTATAAATTATAAATTTTTTATCAAAAAATTTAATATAAAAAATTTTCTGTGAAAAAATTTAATATAAAAAAATTTCTATGAAAAATTTTCTATAAAAATTTTTTTTACGATAACATTTTTAAGTAAATATTCTATGAAAAAATTGTATATAAACAATTAATATTGAAAACTCTTAATAAAAAAAAATTGTATAGAAGATCTTCTATAAAAATTCTATACAGAAATTTTATATAAAAAAATTTTCAACAAAAGTTTTGTGCAGAAACATTTTGTATAGAAAAGTTTCTACTTTAAAATCTTATGAAGAAAATTTTCTGTGAGAAAAATTTATATAGAAAATTTTCTACAAAAAAAAAAAATTTCTATGAAAAAATTTTATATAAAAAATTTTCTTAAATAAAATTTATTAAATTATTAAATTAAAAAATTTTCTATGAAAAATTTTTGTACAAAAAAATTTTCTATGGGATCTTTTTTTATAAAAATATTTTATATAAAACATTTTTTTGAAAAAAATGTATATAGAAAATTTTTATGGAAATTTATCTATGAAAATTATATTCGAAAAAAATTTATATAAAAAATTTTCTATGAAAAACTTATAAATTATAAAGAAAATTTTCTGGGATAAAATTTTATATGGAAAATTTTCTTAGAAAAAAAAAGTTTTCTATGGAAATTTTCCATAATAATTTTTTGTAAAAAAAATTTCTACGTATATTATCTATGAAAAATTTCTTTGAAAAAATTTTTGGAAAAAATCTTCTAAAAAATTTTTTGGAGAAAATTTTATATAGAAAATTTTCTGTGAAAAAACTTTACATAAAAAATGTTAGATAAATCTATGTCTTTTTTATAACTTAAAATATGTCTTAGTCTAAGTCTTAGTCTATATCTTAGTCTATGTCTTAGTCTATGTCTTAGTCTACATCATAGTCTATGTCTTAGTCTATGTCTTAGTCTATGTCTTAGTCTATGTCTTAGTCTATGTCTTAGTCTATGTCTTAGTCTATGTCTTAGTCTATGTCTTAGTCTATGTCTTAGTCTATGTCTTAGTCTATGTCTTAGTCTATGTCTTAGTCTATGTCTTAGTCTATGTCTTAGTCTATGTCTTAGTCTATGTCTTAGTCTATGTCTTAGTCTATGTCTTAGTCTATGTCTTAGTCTATGTCTTAGTCTATGTCTTAGTCTATGTCTTAGTCTATGTCTTAGTCTATGTCTTAGTCTATGTCTTAGTCTATGTCTTAGTCTATGTCTTAGTCTATGTCTTAGTCTATGTCTTAGTCTATGTCTTAGTCTATGTCTTAGTCTATGTCTTAGTCTATGTCTTAGTCTATGTCTTAGTCTATGTCTTAGTCTATGTCTTAGTCTATGTCTTAGTCTATGTCTTAGTCTATGTCTTAGTCTATGTCTTAGTCTATGTCTTAGTCTATGTCTTAGTCTATGTCTTAGTCTATGTCTTAGTCTATGTCTTAGTCTATGTCTTAGTCTATGTCTTAGTCTATGTCTTAGTCTATGTCTTAGTCTATGTCTTAGTCTATGTCTTAGTCTATGTCTTAGTCTATGTCTTAGTCTATGTCTTAGTCTATGTCTTAGTCTATGTCTTAGTCTATGTCTTAGTCTATGTCTTAGTCTATGTCTTAGTCTATGTCTTAGTCTATGTCTTAGTCTATGTCTTAGTCTATGTCTTAGTCTATGTCTTAGTCTATGTCTTAGTCTATGTCTTAGTCTATGTCTTAGTCTATGTCTTAGTCTATGTCTTAGTCTATGTCTTAGTCTATGTCTTAGTCTATGTCTTAGTCTATGTCTTAGTCTATGTCTTAGTCTATGTCTTAGTCTATGTCTTAGTCTATGTCTTAGTCTATGTCTTAGTCTATGTCTTAGTCTATGTCTTAGTCTATGTCTTAGTCTATGTCTTAGTCTATGTCTTAGTCTATGTCTTAGTCTATGTCTTAGTCTATGTCTTAGTCTATGTCTTAGTCTATGTCTTAGTCTATGTCTTAGTCTATGTCTTAGTCTATGTCTTAGTCTTTGTCTTAGTCTATGTCTTACTCTATGTCTTAGTCTATGTCTTAGTCTATGTCTTAGTCTATGTCTTAGTCTATGTCTTAGTCTATGTCTTAGTCTATGTCTTAATCTATGTCTTAGTCTATGTCTTAGTCTATGTCTTAGTCTATGTCTTAGTCTATGTCTTAGTCTATGTCTTAGTCGATGTCTTAGTCGATGTCTTAGTCAATGTCTTAGTCTATGTCTTAGTCTATGTCTTAGTCTATGTCTTAGTCTATGTCTTAGTCTATGTCTTAGTCTATGTCTTAGTCTATGTCTTAGTCTATGTCTTAGTCTATGTCTTAGTCTATGTCTTAGTCTATGTCTTAGTCTATGTCTTAGTCTATGTCTTAGTCTATGTCTATGTCTTAGTCTATGTCTTAGTCTATGTCCTAGTCTATGTCTTAGTCTTTGTCTTAGTCTATGTCTTAGTCTATGTCTTAGTGTATGTCTTAGTCTATGTCTTAGTCTGTGTCTTAGTCTATGTCTTAGTCTATGTCTTAGTCTATGTCTTATTCTATGTCTTAGTCTATGTCTTAGTCTAAGTCTTAGTCTATGTCTTAGTGTATGTCTTAGACTATGTCTTAGTCTTAGTCTAAGTCTTAGTCTATTTCTTAGTGTATGTCAACATATTTTTATTGAAATAATATTTATTACTTACCTTTTGCTTAAATTCCTTTTGTCAAATTTAAACTAATTTTATATATTTTTTATTTTTTTTCATCAATAAAATTTGTTTTTTTATTTTTTATATATTTTTTTCTTATTTCTGTTTTTTTCTTCAATAATTCGTTTAATTGCAGTTTCTTTCAGTTGCTTAAGAAGGTAATTTTACACATTTTATTCTTTCGCTTATTTTTTTGTTTTAATTAATTTAAATTTTTTACCTAATTTAGCTAAATTTATTATATCTTTACTAACGTAAATCATTAATATTTTAGGTTTCCTTTCAATTAGTTATTAATTTATTTTTTTAGTTTTAATTATTAAATATAATACAACAATTAGCTTTGCTAATATTAGATTTTTTAACAGTTTTTTTCTTTAAAGTGTTTTTTTTAGTTATAAACTTTTTTTATTGGAAATTTTTGAAAGAAGAAGAAAAGAAATTAATTTGAAGGAAAGTGAAGAATATTAGAATTTTTTTAATCAAATTTTAAGTAAAAAAAGGAAATAAATTGATTTGAAGGAAAGTTGAGAATATTAGACATTTTTAGCAAATTTTAAGTGAAAAAGGAATAGAATTTGATTTAAAGAATATTAGAAATTTTAATGCAAAATTCAATAATAAATTTAGAATAATCTTAAGTATATGATTTTATAGTGGAAGTGTTTTTAATAAAAACAGTTTTGTTTCATAACATTAGCTTGGGGACAAACTTATGCTCCAAATAGATATTTTGGAAATTTTGTAGCATACTTTTAGGAAGATTGAAATTAACGATTCGTTGATTTATAAAGAGCTTTTTGTATCAAAAATCATTGAAAACGGTGGCGAAATACCATGAGCTAACTTACGATTTTATCTGCACTAACTGCATTTTGCAGACGTAGCCTCAAATGATATTTTGGGGATACTCGCTGGACGTGCCTTGGAAGAGGAAATTGCTGAAACTAATGCCTCTTTTAAGACTAATAAGAAATCGTTCTATAAATATTGTATTGAATATGAAAGGGGTTATGTTTGACTTTGTCAAAGCTCATATACCCGCAACTACATACATTTATACATAATTGGAACAGGGGGTACTTCTCTCAGATGATAAGCTGCGTCCAATTCTATTTATAGACTCATTGAAAAGGTCCTACGTTTTAATTCCGGCTACGAACGGCAAACGCATTAGTTAGAGAAGTATTATACAGCCTTATACTCGATAACAAGTGACGAGCAAAGTTATGAGGTAAACCCCTTTTTTTGAAAATGTAGTTTTTGAAGTGGGTCTGGCCAGGGATCGAACTTGGGACCTCTGGTATGCTAGGTGGATGACGAACCTGCTGTACCACTACACACAGCTGTATTTCTACACATATCGAAGTACAAGAAATAGACTCCTACTGGACTTAAACTTAAATTCAAATTGATATAAAAGTTACGCCTAAACGACTGCAACACTTTTTGCTTAAATTATGAGTAACAATTTAAGTGACTTTTTTTTATAGAAAATTTTGAGCTTTGTTTTACGATCGGTAAATTTTGGTGAATTTTTTTCACTTAATCTAAAGAAGAGACTTTTAGCTTTACATGGTTATTCTTCTTCTTCTTCTTCTTTGGGATGTAAATGGGATGCAGTTGTTGTCTGGGTTTCCGGCTAACAGGGAATAACTGTATTCAATTCCTACTCACATCTCCTCGTGGTACATCCTAGCAACCTAGTTGAAGATGCGGTAAACAACCCGAATGGGATTCTAGGTCAGGGCTAACGTGAGGGGGAGGTATATTAGAGCCATTTGCGGCTGCAAGCTTGCGTCTGTCTCGGATCGAGCGGCTCGCTTTACAAACGTGGTTTTTGTCTTTGGACTCATCATCCATCGACTTAGCACTTACGATGTTTTAAACATGGAAAGAAACAACATTATAGAATATACTACTCCAAGGGATAATCAAGCGAGAAATCCCCCTGCTACGGCAGCTGACACAAGGATTTTGGAGGTGCCTAATCCTGATGAATGAAACCAATACCTTTTTGATAACACATAATACAAATTTTTCTTGAAAACAGTTATTGATCCGTAATATCTAGACTCTTTTCTATATCATTAGATTATCAAAAGCGGTGGTCAATAAATGGCTTTTTTCGGCAGAAATACCATAGTGTGGCGGTTCACTAATACATTCCGAAAAATTAAATATTAGGTGCCATATTTTTTTGCCTCTCATTTCTTCGTATATCGTGAGCATATATTCAATACCGACTATGAACCAAATAAAAAATTTTTAAGAAGAAGCAAAAAGTGTTCAATATCCAAAATACTTTAATAGAAATCAATATTTCCTCTACAATCTATTTGAGCCAATAACCGCATTAAAAGATTTTTTCCATCTGATTTTTATTACATGAGATGTTACGATATATTCTTTTTCATTTAGCTTTATATGGGAGCTATGGTCAAATGTGAACAGATTTTTTCTAGTTTCAAAGAAAACTTAATTTTTTTATGGTTATCTACGTACGCTGTCATCTGGAACCTCCTTAAAGTATGCAAGTAAATTTTCTACAAAATTTTAATATGTAATTTCGTTTTAAGTAGACTTTAAGAATCTGCCTCCAGAATTCTAAAGTTTTTATTTTAAATAAAGATTTGCTGAGAATTAGTTTGAAAAGCCTTTGGGAATTAACAATTTTTTAATAAGTTTTTTTTTTTTTTTGAATTATTGTTTAAATTGTATTTGCATTTAACATCTTTTAAATATTACTATGACACTCGTTTTTAACTAAGAGTTTTTTAATTTTTTCAATATTTATTTGTTAAAATTTAGCATATTTTTACTTAACTTTCCTGATTTTACTAACATTTTAACTATTTACAATTTCTTTTAAAACAATAAATTTTTATTTAATTTTTTACTAAAAATATTCGTTAATTTTAATAATATTTTTTCAATATTACTAATTTTTCATTTCTTTCTTTCTTTTAAATTTAACTACAATTAATTTATTACTTATTTTAAGAATTTTCTTTATTAATAATTTTTCAATGTTTTACTTGAATTATTTTCGGTAAAAAGTCTTTTATTTCATAGGAATTATTTTCGTGAGTGTATGTTTTTTTCAATTTTCCTTTTTTATATCTTTTTTTGGTTGAGAATGTGTGTGTATAAAAGTTTTGAATGCCTTGATAAGAGATTTTGAGTATTTTTTTATTAGTTAGTTTTTTTTTTGTTTCTGTTAAATGTATCTACAATTTTATAGTTTATTTTTCTTTTGCGATTTTGTTTAATTTTGCATAATTAACAATTTAATTCAATGTGCGTTGCTCTTCTTTTCTGGGCTTAAATTTTCTTTCTGTGTTTTTTTTTTTTTCTATATATGCATGTATTTACAATGAAGTCCTTGATAGTCCTGTCAATGTCATGTATGATTATTTTGATGGCCTGAATAACAAAAAAAAGTCATTTAATTTCCTATTTCTTTCTTTATTTTTTTTTT
The DNA here is from genome assembly GCA_933228675.1 of Stomorhina lunata. NCBI lineage: Eukaryota > Metazoa > Arthropoda > Insecta > Diptera > Rhiniidae > Stomorhina > Stomorhina lunata. Next base: position 4,215,027 of record OW121741.1, on the reverse strand, counting down.
TTGTTGGTAGTAATCGAAGGTTTTAGTGTTAGTGCTGCCAAAAGGCTTGTAGAAAATATAGTCATGTAGGTTTTTTCTTTAATTTGTTGTTTGTCTTTAAATTGTTATATATTTTACGAGTATTTTATATTATTTTAATTTATTATTTAGTAAATGCTTTTATTTTAGAACATTGAAATATTATTGATTACAAAAATTATATTTGTCAGAATTGTTTTGTTTATGTGGTGTAGGGACTAGGGAAAGTGCAGAAAAAGAAATATTGATTTGGACTGAGACCTAAACCAGGACATAGATTAAGTCTAATAGTAAAATATAGAATAAAAACAAGTAAGAAAGTGCTATAGTCGGTTAAGCCCGACCATACGCTTCACCACTAAAGTCAAAGTTGTTATTTTTCCTGTATAAAGACAAATATTGCTAAATTTTGGCATCATGCAAACATTTTCTCAAAACTTATATATTTTAGCTGCTTCCGACATTTAGACTTATATGAGAGCTAGGGTCAAATGTGGACTGATTATCGCGAAATTTGGCAAATTGATTACAGTTCTGAAAAGAATTATGTATGCAAAAAATAAATTTAAAATTCCCATTATCTTCAGATTTACGAGCGTTTTAGTGATTTTTGTCTCATTTAGTGCCTTTTTAAAGAAAAGTTTGTATGGGAGCTATGGTCAAATATAGACCGATATTGGTAGAGTGATTTTAGTTTATATATGCAGTATTTGATTTAAATTTCATGGAAAAATATTGATATTTGTGGCCAATATATCAATTTCGGGAAGTGGGACCTATGGAAGGTACCATAAATAATGAACCGATTTTGACGAATTTCAATAGCCATGGTCCCATTATCAAAAAAATGGTCTTTGCTAAATTTTATCAAATTATCTTTAGAATTGCGACCTGTTGTTTGGTAACAAGTTTTACATGGGGGTCCAGCCAGTCAGCCAGCCAGAAGGACATCCCTAAATCGACTCAGAAAGTGATTATAAGCCTATTGGTATACTAAAAGGTGGGTCTAAGAAAAATATGGCGTTGAAGGGTACAAATAGCCTTTGTAAACTGTTAAGGCATAAATTGCGAAATAGGACTAGTACATACCCTTATACATACAGTTAGTAGAAGATTTTGTCATAAACTGTGAACACGTCCCTAAATATAGACTATCAGCCTAATTCATAAATGAATTATAAAATTATCAAGGTCTTATAGTAGGAATTTTGAATTGTAAGCTTGTCATAGCTATATGTTTTGTTTATGAATTAGTGGGTATGTCTATAAGAAGACTAAAAAACTGACAAAGACCAAAACAAAGACAAAGGCAAGGGCTCACAGACAACAGAGGGCATATTAGATTATATAACTTGTAGACCTTAAACGACACAAAAGTCGTAATCAGTGAGTCTTATATTAAACTCTTAATCGACAGTGGTTGAATACGACCCGGCTAACATTCATGAACCAAAGACTGATACTAGCTGCAGGCATAGGGATCCAACATCTCTAAAAGCAGAACTTTTTCAAAAACGATTAATAAAGACAAAATTTTTGTATGTAGTTTAAAAGCTCTTTTCAAGAGAGAGAAAGAACATTACTAAGTGAAGTCACCCCAGAGTCATCTTTGAAAGTACCTTTGTTGTCTTAAGGGAGATATTAGAAAATATACGATCCAGTTGCTTAATATCAAATCATACAAAGCAATGTTCAAATGTAATCTGTGTAGCATACTTTTAGGGCCATCCAAATCCAATTTTTTAAAAAGTTTCCTGATAGTAAAATAATTTAATTTAAACAATGTTTAGATATTAAATAGATATCAACCTTTTGTCGAAAACACAGGTCTACAAAATGAAAATTGTTGTCAGCTGAATGAGATATTTTCACTGAATTAAATATATATTTTAGAATGCGCTAATTTCAGAAATGATGGCCATTTTTCTCTATCACATCAGGGTTTCTAAAGTCAAATACAAAAATTTATAAAAAATACATGCTTTTTTCAAAACTAATATTTTAATTTATATTAATATATTAATATATTTCTATAATATTTATATTAACTAATAAATATTATAGAAAATGTAACTATACTATCCCTTAGCATTTTTATCTTAAAAGACCTATAAATATTTTTTGCGTTTTTGTTACAAAAAATTTACATTTTACGAAAATCTAAGATTTCAAATTGCAAATACGGCAAAATGATTCAAGGTATCGACTTAAATTTTGATTTTTATTTCTTAATAAGTTAATTCTACAACACTGGAAAGAATAGTAATAATTTTTAAAATTTGTTGAACAAAATTTTCAAAAATTAAAAATTATTTTTGAAACCTCTCATGTCGGGTAAAATGGGTAAAATTTTTGTATATGAAAAAACTAAAAAATTCTATTATATTTTGAAAACAATTCAACTATTTACTATTTATTTAGTTCTCACAGGCCATAGAATTGTAAGATAATTCGTACTTTGAAGTCCATTTATTCACCACCATAGGTGGAAAGGGTATTATAAGTTTGTGCTGATGTATGTAACGCATAGAAATATTTTTCTTAGACCCATCTTTTAGTATACCAATAATCTTAGAGTCACTTTCTGAGTCGATTTAGCGATGTCCGTCCGTCCGTCCGTCTGGCTGGCTGGCTGGACCCCCATGTAAACCTTGTAATCAAACTACAGGTCGCAATTCTAAAGATAATTTGATGAAATTTGGCACAAATCATTTTTTTGATAATGGGACTATGGCTATTGAAATTCGTCAAAATCAGTCCATTATTTATGGTACCTCCCATAGGTCCTACTTCCCGGAATTGATATATTGGCCACAAAAATCAATATTTTTTCACGAAATTTAAAACAAATACTGCTTATGTAAACCAAAACCACTGTACCAAATTTCGTTGAAATCGGTCTACATTTGACCATAGCTCCCATACAAACCCTTTTCTCAAAACGCACTTAATGGGACAAAATTCACTAAAACGCTCGTAAATCCGAAGATAATAAAAATTTTACGTTTAGTTTTTGCACACATAATTTGTAACAACTGTAATCAATTCACCAAATTTCGAGATAATCGGTCCACATTTGACCCTAGCTCTCATATGAGTCCAAATGACGGAAACAGCTTAAATGTATAAGTTTTGAGAATATGTTTGTATGATGGCAAAATTTAGCAAACGTTTGTCTTTATACAGGAAAAATAACACCTTTGACCTTAGTGGTGAAGGGTATCGTATGGTCGGGCTTGACCGACTATAGCACCTTCTTACATGTTCTTAAGTAAATTTTTTCTTGCATATTCTTAGGCATGTCGTCATGAATTTTCAGGGAAAATTGCAATATTTCCAAAACTACCTCATGAATTCTTTATTTTGATAACTTAAAATAAAGCTAATTTAGATCTCTTTTATATTTCATTAAATTTTTTAAATTGTTCAATTCCTCGTTGTTAAAATCTTGGCAATACAAAAAATACTCCCATTTTTCACCATAAAAAAAATATCAACACTTTGTGGGTGGATGCTAATGTGATAGAATTTTTAGAATATTTTTTCTGTTTTTAGAAGAAAAAAAAACATTAAGTAACCCCATGCAGTTTTTTTTTTTTTTTTTTTGGTGTAGACCTGTGAGATTTTGAAAATCCCTAAGGTATGTTACACAATATCTGTTTTAAAGTTTAAACTTTTGGTCGATATCAAATGTGTCGATTTTGCATCAGCTCTGGTAGACTTTCTTAACAGTACGATATTCTCTACCATGATAATTTACAGGATGAATGTTGTAGTTGCTATGAATCCTATCCTTGTATACATAAGTCCTTTTGCAGATGATAAGTATATGTCCTATCTGTCTTAAATATTTAACAGTCGAGTTGTTGACTGTTCAAAAGTACCCGGAATTTGTTTTCTGAATATTTGTTTTCCTTTTTTTATAGAGACGACATAAATCCGTACATGGTTAGCACGTTGACTACTAAGCATCTCATAGTCAGCCTGGGTTCGAGCCCTAGGCAAAATTAGTCAGAAAGAAAGCAGGAAGAATTATAACCCACGAGTCATTGGGAAAAAACTTACTAGAACGTATCTTTAGAAGAATTGGAGGTAGAACTGACTGTAACTGGCTGTAACCGACATCTTTATTATTCCATTAGGTTCTGTTATAAAAAAAGAACATGGGATCTTTTTCCATACTTAGAAAACCCACCAGTTAAGACAAAACTAAACAGAATAGTACCATTAGTTCCCCAAAAAATCTTCTGAGCTATTAAAAATAGAGCATTGAAACCTCTTATCAGCAGGAACGATATGAGGTACGAGAATATTACTGATCTAGGGCCGAAGTACCTCATTCGATATCGATCGAAAACTCAGACTTTTAAGCGAATATTCTGAAGTATACTTTAGGGATGTTTATTGAAATTTGGTATCCATTTTATTCTTTTTTAAAAGTATATATTATTTAATTAAAACTCTTTCACTATTGTTCATAATTTGGCAAATAACTTTAAAAAAGTATAGTAAACTGTGCATCTTTTAAATAGTTTTGATTATCCCTCAAGTATTATATACTAATGTTTTGAAAATATCTAAGATTTCGATCGATATCGAATGCCGTAATTTGGACCCTGATCTACAAACATGAACCATTATAAAACAATTGACAACACTGGATCTCAACCTCTAGTATACAAATAAAATAAAATTATTTTCTGCACTTCCCTTTATTATTTAGAGAGATTTCCTAGTTTTTATTATATTTCTACTATTTTAGTTATGGAAAATAAAAACATATCTATTAATTTAGATATTTCTTTGGTTTAAACTCTTACCTAATACAGACTTAACTAATATTCGTTTGGTTTCACTGCGAAAAATTTACTAAAACATTTAATTTACTTAAAATTAACTCACTAAAACTTTCCCGCTATTTACACCTAATCTAGAACTTAAAAGCGTTTTTTCGGGGTTTTTCCAATTTAATTTTGTAACTAATTCCTAAAGTTTATTTTAAGGACATTTAAAGTCATTTGGGTTTTATATACATAAATTTTATGATAAAATTTTAAAAATTCCTCAAATTTTAAAACTAATCATTAAGTCATTTTTCTTTTATATAATTTTGTTTTTTTTTTTTTAACTAAATAACTAAAGTACACAATTCTTCCTTTTCTTGGGTAATTTAAAAGGACTTCTTTTAAATAATTTCTTTAGTATATACATTCTTTTTATAAACAGTTAATACTCTCTTGATTATAGGGGTGGTTTTTGCTAAATAAATAACTTAATAATAAATATTTTTTTTAAAAAAACTTAATTTAAACAAAATTTAACAATTTAGGTTTTTTCTTAAATATTTTTTTTTCAGTGTAATGAAAAATATAATATATAGGTACAAAATGTTTGTACAAAAGTTATCGTTTTCTTTAATTATATTAATTTGTGTTTGAAATTAATAGTTCTTAATCTTAATAGCAACATTTTTTAATTTATCTACACTTAGAAATATATTTTACTACATTTTCTTAATAACATTATTAATATTATTTTTTCATTAATTTCTTCAGTATTATTTTTCATTTTTTAATATTTATTTTAGAAATTTATTTTTTTTTTCTAATTTAGTTTTTATTTATGATTATTCTTACAATTATTTAATTTATTTTAAATTAATTTGTCTAAAAACTTAAATTTCATTTAAAAATTTACCTATCACGTAAAGGAAATTGACACGTTTTTTCATGTATGATGATCGTGTGTATCTGGAAATAGAAGAAAATTGGTAAAAAGGGTTATTAATAAAAAATTAACATAATTATTACGATACAAATTAAGACAAATGTGCTTAACAAATACAAATGTATTTATATTATCTTGAAGGTGCCTAAAAGTGCTTAAAGACTTTAGCTGAAGCTTTTACTTATATATAGAATTCGATATTGAAATTAGTTTATTTATACCTCCACAAAGTAGTACTAATACTAATACTAATACTAATACTAATACTAATACTAATACTAATACTAATACTAATACTAATACTAATACTAATACTAATACTAATACTAATACTAATACTAATACTAATACTAATACTAATACTAATACTAATACTAATACTAATACTAATACTAATACTAATACTAATACTAATACTAATACTAATACTAATACTAATACTAATACTAATACTAATACTAATACTAATACTAATACTAATACTAATACTAATACTAATACTAATACTAATACTAATACTAATACTAATACTAATACTAATACTAATACTAATACTAATACTAATACTAATACTAATACTAATACTAATACTAATACTAATACTAATACTAATACTAATACTAATACTAATACTAATACTAATACTAATACTAATACTAATACTAATACTAATACTAATACTAATACTAATACTAATACTAATACTAATACTAATACTAATACTAATACTAATACTAATACTAATACTAATACTAATACTAATACTAATACTAATACTAATACTAATACTAATACTAATACTAATACTAATACTAATACTAATACTAATACTAATACTAATACTAATACTAATACTAATACTAATACTAATACTAATACTAATACTAATACTAATACTAATACTAATACTAATACTAATACTAATACTAATACTAATACTAATACTAATACTAATACTAATACTAATACTAATACTAATACTAATACTAATACTAATACTAATACTAATACTAATACTAATACTAATACTAATACTAATACTAATACTAATACTAATACTAATACTAATACTAATACTAATACTAATACTAATACTAATACTAATACTAATACTAATACTAATACTAATACTAATACTAATACTAATACTAATACTAATACTAATACTAATACTAATACTAATACTAATACTAATACTAATACTAATACTAATACTAATACTAATACTAATACTAATACTAATACTAATACTAATACTAATACTAATACTAATACTAATACTAATACTAATACTAATACTAATACTAATACTAATACTAATACTAATACTAATACTAATACTAATACTAATACTAATACTAATACTAATACTAATACTAATACTAATACTAATACTAATACTAATACTAATACTAATACTAATACTAATACTAATACTAATACTAATACTAATACTAATACTAATACTAATACTAATACTAATACTAATACTAATACTAATACTAATACTAATACTAATACTAATACTAATACTAATACTAATACTAATACTAATACTAATACTAATACTAATACTAATACTAATACTAATACTAATACTAATACTAATACTAATACTAATACTAATACTAATACTAATACTAATACTAATACTAATACTAATACTAATACTAATACTAATACTAATACTAATACTAATACTAATACTAATACTAATACTAATACTAATACTAATACTAATACTAATACTAATACTAATACTAATACTAATACTAATACTAATACTAATACTAATACTAATACTAATACTAATACTAATACTAATACTAATACTAATACTAATACTAATACTAATACTAATACTAATACTAATACTAATACTAATACTAATACTAATACTAATACTAATACTAATACTAATACTAATACTAATACTAATACTAATACTAATACTAATACTAATACTAATACTAATACTAATACTAATACTAATACTAATACTAATACTAATACTAATACTAATACTAATACTAATACTAATACTAATACTAATACTAATACTAATACTAATACTAATACTAATACTAATACTAATACTAATACTAATACTAATACTAATACTAATACTAATACTAATACTAATACTAATACTAATACTAATACTAATACTAATACTAATACTAATACTAATACTAATACTAATACTAATACTAATACTAATACTAATACTAATACTAATACTAATACTAATACTAATACTAATACTAATACTAATACTAATACTAATACTAATACTAATACTAATACTAATACTAATACTAATACTAATACTAATACTAATACTAATACTAATACTAATACTAATACTAATACTAATACTAATACTAATACTAATACTAATACTAATACTAATACTAATACTAATACTAATACTAATACTAATACTAATACTAATACTAATACTAATACTAATACTAATACTAATACTAATACTAATACTAATACTAATACTAATACTAATACTAATACTAATACTAATACTAATACTAATACTAATACTAATACTAATACTAATACTAATACTAATACTAATACTAATACTAATACTAATACTAATACTAATACTAATACTAATACTAATACTAATACTAATACTAATACTAATACTAATACTAATACTAATACTAATACTAATACTAATACTAATACTAATACTAATACTAATACTAATACTAATACTAATACTAATACTAATACTAATACTAATACTAATACTAATACTAATACTAATACTAATACTAATACTAATACTAATACTAATACTAATACTAATACTAATACTAATACTAATACTAATACTAATACTAATACTAATACTAATACTAATACTAATACTAATACTAATACTAATACTAATACTAATACTAATACTAATACTAATACTAATACTAATACTAATACTAATACTAATACTAATACTAATACTAATACTAATACTAATACTAATACTAATACTAATACTAATACTAATACTAATACTAATACTAATACTAATACTAATACTAATACTAATACTAATACTAATACTAATACTAATACTAATACTAATACTAATACTAATACTAATACTAATACTAATACTAATACTAATACTAATACTAATACTAATACTAATACTAATACTAATACTAATACTAATACTAATACTAATACTAATACTAATACTAATACTAATACTAATACTAATACTAATACTAATACTAATACTAATACTAATACTAATACTAATACTAATACTAATACTAATACTAATACTAATACTAATACTAATACTAATACTAATACTAATACTAATACTAATACTAATACTAATACTAATACTAATACTAATACTAATACTAATACTAATACTAATACTAATACTAATACTAATACTAATACTAATACTAATACTAATACTAATACTAATACTAATACTAATACTAATACTAATACTAATACTAATACTAATACTAATACTAATACTAATACTAATACTAATACTAATACTAATACTAATACTAATACTAATACTAATACTAATACTAATACTAATACTAATACTAATACTAATACTAATACTAATACTAATACTAATACTAATACTAATACTAATACTAATACTAATACTAATACTAATACTAATACTAATACTAATACTAATACTAATACTAATACTAATACTAATACTAATACTAATACTAATACTAATACTAATACTAATACTAATACTAATACTAATACTAATACTAATACTAATACTAATACTAATACTAATACTAATACTAATACTAATACTAATACTAATACTAATACTAATACTAATACTAATACTAATACTAATACTAATACTAATACTAATACTAATACTAATACTAATACTAATACTAATACTAATACTAATACTAATACTAATACTAATACTAATACTAATACTAATACTAATACTAATACTAATACTAATACTAATACTAATACTAATACTAATACTAATACTAATACTAATACTAATACTAATACTAATACTAATACTAATACTAATACTAATACTAATACTAATACTAATACTAATACTAATACTAATACTAATACTAATACTAATACTAATACTAATACTAATACTAATACTAATACTAATACTAATACTAATACTAATACTAATACTAATACTAATACTAATACTAATACTAATACTAATACTAATACTAATACTAATACTAATACTAATACTAATACTAATACTAATACTAATACTAATACTAATACTAATACTAATACTAATACTAATACTAATACTAATACTAATACTAATACTAATACTAATACTAATACTAATACTAATACTAATACTAATACTAATACTAATACTAATACTAATACTAATACTAATACTAATACTAATACTAATACTAATACTAATACTAATACTAATACTAATACTAATACTAATACTAATACTAATACTAATACTAATACTAATACTAATACTAATACTAATACTAATACTAATACTAATACTAATACTAATACTAATACTAATACTAATACTAATACTAATACTAATACTAATACTAATACTAATACTAATACTAATACTAATACTAATACTAATACTAATACTAATACTAATACTAATACTAATACTAATACTAATACTAATACTAATACTAATACTAATACTAATACTAATACTAATACTAATACTAATACTAATACTAATACTAATACTAATACTAATACTAATACTAATACTAATACTAATACTAATACTAATACTAATACTAATACTAATACTAATACTAATACTAATACTAATACTAATACTAATACTAATACTAATACTAATACTAATACTAATACTAATACTAATACTAATACTAATACTAATACTAATACTAATACTAATACTAATACTAATACTAATACTAATACTAATACTAATACTAATACTAATACTAATACTAATACTAATACTAATACTAATACTAATACTAATACTAATACTAATACTAATACTAATACTAATACTAATACTAATACTAATACTAATACTAATACTAATACTAATACTAATACTAATACTAATACTAATACTAATACTAATACTAATACTAATACTAATACTAATACTAATACTAATACTAATACTAATACTAATACTAATACTAATACTAATACTAATACTAATACTAATACTAATACTAATACTAATACTAATACTAATACTAATACTAATACTAATACTAATACTAATACTAATACTAATACTAATACTAATACTAATACTAATACTAATACTAATACTAATACTAATACTAATACTAATACTAATACTAATACTAATACTAATACTAATACTAATACTAATACTAATACTAATACTAATACTAATACTAATACTAATACTAATACTAATACTAATACTAATACTAATACTAATACTAATACTAATACTAATACTAATACTAATACTAATACTAATACTAATACTAATACTAATACTAATACTAATACTAATACTAATACTAATACTAATACTAATACTAATACTAATACTAATACTAATACTAATACTAATACTAATACTAATACTAATACTAATACTAATACTAATACTAATACTAATACTAATACTAATACTAATACTAATACTAATACTAATACTAATACTAATACTAATACTAATACTAATACTAATACTAATACTAATACTAATACTAATACTAATACTAATACTAATACTAATACTAATACTAATACTAATACTAATACTAATACTAATACTAATACTAATACTAATACTAATACTAATACTAATACTAATACTAATACTAATACTAATACTAATACTAATACTAATACTAATACTAATACTAATACTAATACTAATACTAATACTAATACTAATACTAATACTAATACTAATACTAATACTAATACTAATACTAATACTAATACTAATACTAATACTAATACTAATACTAATACTAATACTAATACTAATACTAATACTAATACTAATACTAATACTAATACTAATACTAATACTAATACTAATACTAATACTAATACTAATACTAATACTAATACTAATACTAATACTAATACTAATACTAATACTAATACTAATACTAATACTAATACTAATACTAATACTAATACTAATACTAATACTAATACTAATACTAATACTAATACTAATACTAATACTAATACTAATACTAATACTAATACTAATACTAATACTAATACTAATACTAATACTAATACTAATACTAATACTAATACTAATACTAATACTAATACTAATACTAATACTAATACTAATACTAATACTAATACTAATACTAATACTAATACTAATACTAATACTAATACTAATACTAATACTAATACTAATACTAATACTAATACTAATACTAATACTAATACTAATACTAATACTAATACTAATACTAATACTAATACTAATACTAATACTAATACTAATACTAATACTAATACTAATACTAATACTAATACTAATACTAATACTAATACTAATACTAATACTAATACTAATACTAATACTAATACTAATACTAATACTAATACTAATACTAATACTAATACTAATACTAATACTAATACTAATACTAATACTAATACTAATACTAATACTAATACTAATACTAATACTAATACTAATACTAATACTAATACTAATACTAATACTAATACTAATACTAATACTAATACTAATACTAATACTAATACTAATACTAATACTAATACTAATACTAATACTAATACTAATACTAATACTAATACTAATACTAATACTAATACTAATACTAATACTAATACTAATACTAATACTAATACTAATACTAATACTAATACTAATACTAATACTAATACTAATACTAATACTAATACTAATACTAATACTAATACTAATACTAATACTAATACTAATACTAATACTAATACTAATACTAATACTAATACTAATACTAATACTAATACTAATACTAATACTAATACTAATACTAATACTAATACTAATACTAATACTAATACTAATACTAATACTAATACTAATACTAATACTAATACTAATACTAATACTAATACTAATACTAATACTAATACTAATACTAATACTAATACTAATACTAATACTAATACTAATACTAATACTAATACTAATACTAATACTAATACTAATACTAATACTAATACTAATACTAATACTAATACTAATACTAATACTAATACTAATACTAATACTAATACTAATACTAATACTAATACTAATACTAATACTAATACTAATACTAATACTAATACTAATACTAATACTAATACTAATACTAATACTAATACTAATACTAATACTAATACTAATACTAATACTAATACTAATACTAATACTAATACTAATACTAATACTAATACTAATACTAATACTAATACTAATACTAATACTAATACTAATACTAATACTAATACTAATACTAATACTAATACTAATACTAATACTAATACTAATACTAATACTAATACTAATACTAATACTAATACTAATACTAATACTAATACTAATACTAATACTAATACTAATACTAATACTAATACTAATACTAATACTAATACTAATACTAATACTAATACTAATACTAATACTAATACTAATACTAATACTAATACTAATACTAATACTAATACTAATACTAATACTAATACTAATACTAATACTAATACTAATACTAATACTAATACTAATACTAATACTAATACTAATACTAATACTAATACTAATACTAATACTAATACTAATACTAATACTAATACTAATACTAATACTAATACTAATACTAATACTAATACTAATACTAATACTAATACTAATACTAATACTAATACTAATACTAATACTAATACTAATACTAATACTAATACTAATACTAATACTAATACTAATACTAATACTAATACTAATACTAATACTAATACTAATACTAATACTAATACTAATACTAATACTAATACTAATACTAATACTAATACTAATACTAATACTAATACTAATACTAATACTAATACTAATACTAATACTAATACTAATACTAATACTAATACTAATACTAATACTAATACTAATACTAATACTAATACTAATACTAATACTAATACTAATACTATAATACTAATACTAATACTTATACGAAGTCACACACAAGGACATAGACTAAGACATAAACTGAGACATAGACTAAGGCATAGACTTAGACATAGGGTAAGACAAAGACTACGAGGTAGACTAAGGCATAGATTATGATATAATTTAGACAAATAATAAGGTTACTTTTTCTGCAGAGTTAAAAGTTAAAACTTCTTGAAAATTTCTGGTTAAAAGTGAATAACTTTGTGCCAATTGTTTGTCAGTTTTTTCTTATCATTTAGTAAAATATAAGCTGTGTTCATGGAAATCTTGACTAAATTATTTTTTAGTTTATAAGTATTCCCTTAATATTTAGTGAATATTTTTTTTTGCATGTTTCAGCTTTTAAGTAATTGGTGCTTTAAAATTTATAACATTTATATTATCAAAAAATAAAAAAAAATTCTTTGGTCAAAAATTTTACCGATTCCCACAAATAAAGCCAAAATTTCTAAAATAAACAGAAAAAAATTAATTATTTTAACTAATATATAAACAAATTAGAATTATTTCTATTTTCGTTAACAAAAATTTTAAAAACATTTTCTGTTATTAAATTTTTAATAAAAACCATTTAAGTTTATTTTTCTTGTTGTTGTTTGCCAGAAAAGTTGTTCATTATGGTTATGATGGTTTATGTTGGTCTCATACGAGTTACAACCACAACATACAACATTGATTTTAGTCCAAAAGCCAAAAAAGTTACAAATTAAATTATATACAACAAAATTAAAATAAATTTGGAAAGTTTAAATAAAAATATTGTTAAATATTTAGCTTGAGCCGATAGTGAGTCAGGTGAAGAATATTTAAAGCAGAGTTTTAGGAGAAAATTTCATACCGTGGAAAAATTTTGGAGCTTAAACAAAAAAGGAACAAATTTCAGGCCAATTGTAGATAAAGAGCTAGGGGATGATTTTCTGTAGGATGCAACTTTGAAAACATTTGCTTTAAAAATGTATATCTGCCAACATTAACGCAATTTAATCATAGCCTTTATAACCAGAAGAGTTTTCATTAGCAAAGCATCGCCTCTTTTTCTCCCTTCTTTTGAAATTCCTGGAACACTGATACAAGAACTGTTATTATTCGCATCTGCCACCATCAACGTTTTCGTATTTCATAGATAATTATCAGAAAATTCAAATGTTGATGATTGACTGGCGGCCCGCGAACGTGTTGTCGATGATGTTGCTGTTGCCGTTGTCGTTGTGGTTAGTTGCGAATAGCCGCCACCCATGCAAGTGGCACTATCAAAATCCGATATTGAAGTTGTTGTTATACCCTCCGGCTGAATGAGAGGCTGCAATGCCGAATCTCGTTTGTGACTATTTTTTCGATGACTGGTTTTGCGTAGCATTGGCGGTGTTAAGGCTGATAATGTCGTTGTTGTTGTTTGGTTTGTAAAGCAAAAAGAAAATTTGTTTGTAGGAATTTCCTCATGAATATTAAAAGGGTAGATGATGTAGTGTAATGTTGCAAGTGTTTCGTTGTTTTAGGGCTATGGCCTTAGCCAGCAGAATTTACCCGAAATTTAAATTTAATGTTATTGATGGGTGTATGTATATGTTGATGATCATAGAGTTGTTAATACTAGTTTTAATGATTTTGATTGTGATAATGTATGAGTTTCAGTCTCGATGTTGCATTTTGTTTTTGAGCTTTTAAACCCCAAACAAACAAATACGATTAAGGTCTTCTAAACTTAAAATAATGAATCTCTGATTTGGTCACCAAAACCATTTTCTTTTTGTTGTAATAATACAAGATATATATTTTCTATTTTACATTAATTCGAGACCTTATTAAATCTAGCACTTACCTTGTGTTATTGCTAGTGTTGCGGCGGGTGTTAGATGTGAGGACGTTGCAGTGGAATGTACCGATAATGAGGTACTAGTGGCTGCTGTGGCGGCGGGTATTTGCTGTTGTTGTTGCATGTGTGAATTACTACTACCGGTGGCGACGAGGCCACAGCCATTGACCTCTGATGTTTTCATTTGTGATTCACGCTCAACTAAACGTTGCCGCAGTAAGCGAATTTTTTCTTCTTTCTGCAAATAAAATAATAAACAAGATAAAAGTAAAAGATGTGTTACAAATTATAAAGAAATTTTTAGGTCAAGGTGATATATGACTTTAGGTCTCTATTATAACCTATGTCTTAGTCTATGGCTTAGACTATATCTTAGTCTGTGTCTTAGTCTATGTCTTAGTCTATATCTTAGTTTATGTCTTAGTCTATGTCTTAGTCTATGTCTTAGTCTATGTCTTAGTCTATGTCTTAGTCTATGTCTTAGTCTATGTCTAAGTCTATGTCTTAGTCTATGTCTATGTCTTAGTCTATGTCTTAGTCTATGTCTTAGTCTATGTCTTAGTCTATGTCTTAGTCTATGTCTTAGTCTATGTCTTAGTCTATGTCTTAGTATATGTCTTAGTCTATGTCTTAGTCTATGTCTTAGTATATGTCTTAGTCTATGTCTTAGTCTATGTTTTAGTCTATGTCTTAGTCTATGTCTTAGTCTATGTCGTAGTTTATGTCTTAGTCTATGTCTTAGTCTATGTCTTAGCCTATGTCTTAGTCTATGTCTAAGTCTATGTCTAAGTTTATGTCTTATTCTATGTCTTAGTCTATGTCTTAGTCTATGTCTTAGTCTATGTCTTAGTCTATGTCTTAGTCTATGTCTTAGTCTATGTCTTAGTCTATGTCTTAGTCTATGTCTTAGTCTATGTCTTAGTCTATGTCTTAGTCTATGTCTTAGTCTATGTCTTAGTCTATGTCTTAGTCTATGTCTAAGTCTATGTCTTAGTCTATGTCTATGTCTTAGTCTATGTCTTAGTCTATGTCTTAGTCTATGTCTTAGTCTATGTCTTAGTCTATGTCTTAGTCTATGTCTTAGTCTATGTCTTAGTCTATGTCTTAGTCTATGTCTTAGTCTATGTCTTAGTCTATGTCTTAGTCTATGTCTTAGTCTACGTCTTAGTATATGTCTTAGTCTATGTCTTAGTCTATGTTTTAGTCTATGTCTTAGTCTATGTCTTAGTCTATGTCGTAGTCTATGTCTTAGTCTATGTCTTAGTCTATGTCTTAGCCTATGTCTTAGTCTATGTCTAAGTCTATGTCTAAGTCTATGTCTTATTCTATGTCTTAGTCTATGTCTTAGTCTATGTCTTAGTCTATGTCTTAGTCTATGTCTCAGTCTATGTCTTAGTCTATATCTTAGTCTATGTCTTAGTCTATGTCTTAATCTATGTCTTAGGTTATATCTTAGTCTATATCTTAGTCTATGTCTAAGTCTACGTCTTAGTCTATGTCTTAGTCTGTGTCTTAGTCTATGTCTTAGTCTATGTCTTAGTCTATGTCTTAGTCTATGTCTTAGTCTATGTCTTAGTCTATGTCTTAGTCTATGTCTATGTCTTAGTCTATATCTTAGTCTATGTCTTAGTCTATATCTTAGTCTATGTCTTAGTCTATGTCTTAGTCTATGTCATAGTTTATGTCTTAGTCTATGTCTTAGTCTATGTCTAAGTCTACGTCTTAGTCTATGTCTTAGTCTGTGTCTTAGTCTATGTCTTAGTCTATGTCTTAGTCTATATCTTAGTCTATGTCTAAGTCTACGTCTTAGTCTATGTCTTAGTCTGTGTCTTAGTTTATGTCTAAGTCTATGTCTTAGTCTATGTCTTAGTCTATGTCTTAGTCTATGTCTTAGTCTATGTCTTAGTCTATGTCTATGTCTATGTCTTAGTCTATATCTTAGTCTATGTCTTAGTCTATATCTTAGTCTATGTCTTAGTCTATGTCTTAGTCTATGTCTTAGTCTATGTCTCAGTCTATGTCTTAGTCTATGTCTCAGTCTTAGTCTATATCTTAGTCTATGTCTTTGTCTATGTCTTAGTCTATGTCTTAGTCTATGTCTTAGTCTATGTCTTAGTCTATGTCTTAGTCTATGTCTTAGTCTATGTCTTAGTCTATGTCTTAGTCTATATCTTAGTCTATGTCTTAGTCTATGTCTTGGTCTATCTCTAAGTCTATGTCTTAGTCTATATCTTAGTCTATGTCTTAGTCTATGTCTCAGTCTTAGTCTATATCTTAGTCTATGTCTTTGTCTATGTCTTAGTCTATGTCTTAGTCTATGTCTTAGTCTATGTCTTAGTCTATGTCTTAGTCTATGTCTTAGTCTATGTCTTAGTCTATGTCTTAGTCTATGTCTATGTCTATGTCTATGTCTTAGTCTATATCTTAGTCTATGTCTTAGTCTATATCTTAGTCTATGTCTTAGTCTATGTCTTAGTCTATGTCATAGTTTATGTCTTAGTCTATGTCTTAGTCTATGTCTAAGTCTACGTCTTAGTCTATGTCTTAGTCTGTGTCTTAGTCTATGTCTTAGTCTATGTCTTAGTCTATATCTTAGTCTATGTCTAAGTCTACGTCTTAGTCTATGTCTTAGTCTGTGTCTTAGTCTATGTCTAAGTCTATGTCTTAGTCTATGTCTTAGTCTATATCTTAGTCTATGTCTTAGTCTATGTCTTAGTCTATGTCTATGTCTATGTCTATGTCTTAGTCTATATCTTAGTCTATGTCTTAGTCTATATCTTAGTCTATGTCTTAGTCTATGTCTTAGTCTATGTCTTAGTCTATGTCTCAGTCTATGTCTTAGTCTATATCTTAGTCTATGTCTTAGTCTATGTCTTAATCTATGTCTTAGGTTATATCTTAGTCTATATCTTAGTCTATGTCTAAGTCTACGTCTTAGTCTATGTCTTAGTCTATGTCTTAGTCAATGTCTATGTCTTAGTCTATGTCTTAGTCTATGTCTATGTCTATGTCTATGTCTTAGTCTATATCTTAGTCTATGTCTTAGTCTATATCTTAGTCTATGTCTTAGTCTATGTCTTAGTCTATGTCTTAGTCTATGTCTCAGTCTATGTCTTAGTCTATATCTTAGTCTATGTCTTAGTCTATGTCTTAATCTATGTCTTAGGTTATATCTTAGTCTATATCTTAGTCTATGTCTAAGTCTACGTCTTAGTCTATGTCTTAGTCTGTGTCTTAGTCTATGTCTAAGTCTATGTCTTATTCTATGTCTTAGTCTATGTCTTAGTCTATGTCTATGTCTATGTCTTAGTCTATATCTTAGTCTATGTCTTAGTCTATGTCTTAGTCTATCTCTAAGTCTATGTCTTAGTCTATATCTTAGTCTATGTCTTAGTCTATGTCTCAGTCTTAGTCTATATCTTAGTCTATGTCTTTGTCTATTTCTTAGTCTATGTCTTAGTCTATGTCTTAGTCTATGTCTTAGTCTATGTCTTAGTCTATGTCTTAGTCTATGTCTTAGTCTATGTCTTAGTCTATGTCTTAGTCTATGTCTTAGTCAATGTCTATGTCTCAGTCTATGTCTTAGTCTTTTTTTTTTTTTTGTCTTAGTCTATGTCGTAGTCTATGTCTTAGTGTATATCTTATTCTATGTCTTAGTATATGTCTTAGTCTATGTCTTAGTCTATGTCTAAGTCTATGTCTTAGTCTATGTCTTAGTCTATGTCTTAGTCTATGTCTTAGTCTATGTCTTAGTCTTTGTCTTTGTCTTAGTCTATGTCTTAGTCTATGTCTTAGTCTATGTCTAAGTCTATGTCTTAGTCTATGTCTTAGTCTATGTCTTAGTCTATGTCTTAGTCTATGTCTTAGTCTATGTCTTAGTCTATGTCTTAGTCTATGTCTTAGTCTATGTCTTAGTCTATGTCTAAGTCTATGTCTTAGTCTATGTCTATGTCTTAGTCTATGTCTTAGTCTATGTCTTAGTCTATGTCTTAGTCTATGTCTTAGTCTATGTCTTAGTCTATGTCTTAGTCTATGTCTTAGTCTATGTCTTAGTCTATGTCTTAGTCTATGTCTTAGTCTATGTCTTAGTATATGTCTTAGTCTATGTCTTAGTCTATGTTTTAGTCTATGTCTTAGTCTATGTCTTAGTCTATGTCGTAGTCTATGTCTTAGTCTATGTCTTAGTCTATGTCTTAGCCTATGTCTTAGTCTATGTCTAAGTCTATGTCTAAGTCTATGTCTTATTCTATATCTTAGTCTATGTCTTAGTCTATGTCTTAGTCTATGTCTTAGTCTATGTCTTAGTCTATGTCTCAGTCTATGTCTTAGTCTATATCTTAGTCTATGTCTTAGTCTATGTCTTAATCTATGTCTTAGGTTATATCTTAGTCTATATCTTAGTCTATGTCTAAGTCTACGTCTTAGTCTATGTCTTAGTCTGTGTCTTAGTCTATGTCTTAGTCTATGTCTTAGTCTATGTCTTAGTCTATGTCTTAGTCTATGTCTATGTCTATGTCTTAGTCTATATCTTAGTCTATGTCTTAGTCTATATCTTAGTCTATGTCTTAGTCTATGTCTTAGTCTATGTCATAGTTTATGTCTTAGTCTATGTCTTAGTCTATGTCTAAGTCTACGTCTTAGTCTATGTCTTAGTCTGTGTCTTAGTCTATGTCTTAGTCTATGTCTTAGTCTATATCTTAGTCTATGTCTAAGTCTACGTCTTAGTCTATGTCTTAGTCTGTGTCTTAGTCTATGTCTAAGTCTATGTCTTAGTCTATGTCTTAGTCTATGTCTTAGTCTATGTCTTAGTCTATGTCTTAGTCTATGTTTATGTCTTAGTCTATATCTTAGTCTATGTCTTAGTCTATATCTTAGTCTATGTCTTAGTCTATGTCTTAGTCTATGTCTTAGTCTATGTCTCAGTCTATGTCTTAGTCTATGTCTCAGTCTTAGTCTATATCTTAGTCTATGTCTTTGTCTATGTCTTAGTCTATGTCTTAGTCTATGTCTTAGTCTATGTCTTAGTCTATCTCTAAGTCTATGTCTTAGTCTATATCTTAGTCTATGTCTTAGTCTATGTCTCAGTCTTAGTCTATATCTTAGTCTATGTCTTTGTCTATGTCTTAGTCTATGTCTTAGTCTATGTCTTAGTCTATGTCTTAGTCTATGTCTTAGTCTATGTCTTAGTCTATGTCTCAGTCTTAGTCTATATCTTAGTCTATGTCTTTGTCTATGTCTTAGTCTATGTCTTAGTCTATGTCTTAGTCTATGTCTTAGTCTATGTCTTAGTCTATATCTTAGTCTATGTCTTAGTCTATATCTTAGTCTATGTCTTAGTCTATGTCTTAGTCTATGTCATAGTTTATGTCTTAGTCTATGTCTTAGTCTATGTCTAAGTCTACGTCTTAGTCTATGTCTTAGTCTGTGTCTTAGTCTATGTCTTAGTCTATGTCTTAGTCTATATCTTAGTCTATGTCTAAGTCTACGTCTTAGTCTATGTCTTAGTCTGTGTCTTAGTCTATGTCTAAGTCTATGTCTTAGTCTATGTCTTAGTCTATGTCTTAGTCTATGTCTTAGTCTATGTCTTAGTCTATGTCTATGTCTATGTCTTAGTCTATATCTTAGTCTATGTCTTAGTCTATATCTTAGTCTATGTCTTAGTCTATGTCTTAGTCTATGTCTTAGTCTATGTCTCAGTCTATGTCTTAGTCTATATCTTAGTCTATGTCTTAGTCTATGTCTTAATCTATGTCTTAGGTTATATCTTAGTCTATATCTTAGTCTATGTCTAAGTCTACGTCTTAGTCTATGTCTTAGTCTGTGTCTTAGTCTATGTCTAAGTCTATGTCTTATTCTATGTCTTAGTCTATGTCTTAGTCTATGTCTTAGTCTATGTCTTAGTCTATGTCTCAGTCTATGTCTTAGTCTATATCTTAGTCTATGTCTTAGTCTATGTCTTAGTCTATGTCATAGTTTATGTCTTAGTCTATGTCTTAGTCTATGTCTAAGTCTACGTCTTAGTCTATGTCTTAGTCTGTGTCTTAGTCTATGTCTTAGTCTATGTCTTAGTCTATGTCTTAGTCTATGTCTTAGTCTATGTCTATGTCTATGTCTTAGTCTATATCTTAGTCTATGTCTTAGTCTATGTCTTAGTCTATCTCTAAGTCTATGTCTTAGTCTATATCTTAGTCTATGTCTTAGTCTATGTCTCAGTCTTAGTCTATATCTTAGTCTATGTCTTTGTCTATGTCTTAGTCTATGTCTTAGTCTATGTCTTAGTCTATGTCTTAGTCTATGTCTTAGTCTATGTCTTAGTCTATGTCTTAGTCTATGTCTTAGTCTATGTCTTAGTCTATGTCTTAGTCTATGTCTTAGTCTATGTCTTAGTCTATGTCTTAGTCAATGTCTATGTCTTAGTCTATGTCTTAGTCTTTTTTTTTTTTTGTCTTAGTCTATGTCGTAGTCTATGTCTTAGTGTATATCTTATTCTATGTCTTAGTATATGTCTTAGTCTATGTCTTAGTCTATGTCTAAGTCTATGTCTTAGTCTATGTCTTAGTCTATGTCTTAGTCTATGTCTTAGTCTATGTCTTAGTCTTTGTCTTAGTCTATGTCTTAGTCTATGTCTTAGTCTATGTCTAAGTCTATGTCTTAGTCTATGTCTTAGTCTATGTCTTAGTCTATGTCTTAGTAATTGTCTTATTCTATGTCTTAGTCTATTTCTTAGTCTATGTCTTAGTCTATTTCTTAGTCAATGTCTTAGTCTATGTCGTAGCCTATGTCTTAGTCTATGTCTCAGTCTATGTCTTAGTCTAGGCCTTAGTCTATGTCTTAGTCTTAGTGTTTGTCATAATCAATATCATTGTCTTTGTTTTATATTTTGGTTTAGTTATGTCTTTGTATTAGTATTAGCATGGGTATTAGTATGAGTATCAGTTTAAGTCTGTTAGTACCCTGTAGTAAAACTGGGGTCATGTGTCTCCATGTCAACACTTTGTGTAACATCAATTCAAATGTCCCCAATTTTAGTTCAGTACTGAAATAGTGAATATATAGAGACAACTATTCTAGTATATATCTGGTGACATTGTCAACGAATGTGTCAACATATATGTATATCAATAGGCCCCGATTTGATCCCAATGTATCCATTTGGACCAAAAGAACTACAAAGTCAATACTAAGTAAATTGTTGTGATGTCTACTGGTAGATTTCGTAGGAACTCTAAATGTTAAATGTCAATAGTAGATAACATTGGATGGGGCAAAATAGGCAAGTAGTACTGGAGACATTGTCAATAGCAAACCAGTATTGTTTCTCTGACGGCATTTACTGCAGGGTATTGCCATTAAAATAAGTATTGTATGAGTATAAGAATTAATATAAGTATGAGTGTAAATAAGTATTATTATGAGTATTAGTATGTATATAAAATAAGTTTTATCCCAT
This sequence comes from Stomorhina lunata, assembly GCA_933228675.1. Taxonomy (NCBI): domain Eukaryota; kingdom Metazoa; phylum Arthropoda; class Insecta; order Diptera; family Rhiniidae; genus Stomorhina; species Stomorhina lunata. The sequence continues at coordinate 4,191,771 of OW121741.1, read as the reverse complement.
ACCTGCGCTATCAGTCGTTGTAATTCTTCATTTTCCGTTACCAGCTTTTGATAACGTTCTTCATCTTCTTTCGATATACCCGAATCGGGATTATATTTCGATTCAGCTTTATCCTTAGGATGGCGTATAACTTCAATAACCTTTTTCATACAAAGAAACAATTAAAAAAAAGGGATACATAAAAGATTAATTAAATTTGTAAGCAAATCCTTTGTACAAAACCTTTAACATAAAATAAAATTAAACATTTAAAAAATTAATTATGTAAACTCAAAGCGAATTGTTCCCTTTTCATTTTTACCTTTGGCACAAATATTAGCAACATGCTTAAGAAACAACAAAATATCACAGCCAATGCCACAAATGCAAATGAAGCATCCTGTTGTGAGGCGATGACCATACCCACTGGGGCGGTAATCAAGCACAACACCACCACATTGTAAATACTCATACCCACATAACGTGAATCGTTTATTTGTTTAACTTTTATCGAACGCGTCTCGTAAGCGAGAAAAAGGCCAAAGACCAATATTAAGCCTTTATAGCCATAAACAAGGCCTGGGGAGAAAAATAAAAGAAAAAAGAAACAAATGCGATTACAAAATGTTTGTTTAGCAATTAATTACTTTTTGTTAATGTTTTTTTGTTTTGGGGAGGAAACTTACCCAACCACATGGAATTCTTTTCACTCTCACAATGCTCCAGCTCTGGACGTATTTTAATATCATCAGTCGTTGAAATGGGGTCTTCTAGGGGGAATGTTTCTAAGATCCTTTGTAACGGATCAAATATTTGCCAGGCTAATAATATAATTAAATCTACGGAAAGTAAACCAGTAACCATGGTATATAGTTTCCAGGGTTCCACTTTTTTCTGGAAAGGGGGAATTTGAAAAAGAAAATAGGTTATAATAATTAAAAAAAATATAATTTTGGATTCGATTTTTTATATAATAAGTGAGCCCTAAAAGCTTTTGGTTTTATAAAGAGGAAAGCTAGATGTGTTAGCTTGTTTTCGGATTTTAATTGAGGAAATTTGTTTAATTTTCGAGAAAGTTATGGGTTAATATGTAAATTTAGAGATAATTAATACCAATCATACGCCACGCCTGCCAATTAAAAAAAAACACTATTTAAATGGTATAGGTGGATGTTAGTTATATATTTTGTATACTATTGGTAAGGCATCAAATTTAACAAGATTTGTGATTATAAATTTTTTGCACTGTGGGGGGTAAACATACAATTTATGTTTTTTCCAATTTTTTATTGTGTTAGGTGAGCTCTACAGAGGTATTAAATAATTAGTGAAAATTTTGTAGTGTAAGCTCTAGTTTGGATTTGGTTTGAAAAAGTTTAGTTAGGATTTTAGAGAGTTATGAGTAAATAAGTAAATTAAAATAAAATAAATATCAATCATACGTCACCATTAAAATTTTGAAAATTGTACTTTATAATGGTTTGCCTTGAGATAAGTTAAATAAATGTTATATCTTTGTAAAGACATTAAATTAAGCGACATAGGTGACTATACAATTTTTACACTATGGGATGAAAAAGCTAAAAAATTTTTGTTTTTAAATTTAAGAGTTTTTTAAATTTAAATTAAAATCATTTTTCATTTATAGTTTAAACATACATCACCAATAAAGGTTGAAGATTAGCTATTGGAATAAGTAAGCCTAAAGTATTGGCTTCCATTCGAAATTTGTTTGAGGAAATTTGGTTATGATTTAAGGAAGTTATGAATTAATAAGTAAATTGAGATATTATTAATATCAATCATACGCCGCTAATAATAATTTTTAAAATTGAGGTTTTTAGTGCTATACATCGAAAAAACTTAGATAAATGTTATGTTTTGGATAGACATCAAACTAAGCTATATTTCCGATTAATACATTTTTGCACTATGGGAGGGAAAGCGTTATATGTATGATTACTATACTTTTAAAGAAATATCAGTGTTGTAATAGGCGAGTTTTGTAATTTCAAGACATAAGCATTGGGAAAGCTTGAAGAATTAGCTTTAATTTGGATTTTATTTGAGGAAATTGGGTTATGATTTAAGGAAGTTATGTGGTGTTAAGTAATTTGAGTTATAATAAATATCAATCATACGTTACCATTAATAATTTTGAAAATTAAGGTTTTTAGTGATGTACTTCTAATATATTTATATAAATGTTATATTTTTGGTAAGACATCAGACTTATATAGATTTGTGCTTAAAAAACCATTGCACAATGGGGTGAAAAATATAATTTTTTGAGTTGTTAAATTTCAAAAATTTAAAAAATTCAGATAATTTTCTCTTTTCGTTAATCGTTTGGACAAAAAAAAATAATTAAAGTTGCAGAATAATTAAAGTCTTAATGTCTTCTTTTTCCATCTCTTATTTTCTGACCATTAATCAATCATACAAGAGCCCCAACATTAATGTCTTTAGCCTGTTTTCTCCCAGCTGTCACAAATTTTTAATGTACAAGTTTTTAATCGATTTTGTTTGTTCATTTTAAGTTTTATAGGTTTAAAAAATATTGTCGTGTGGATTTTTACTCATTTTTCTTGTTATCTGTCATGTTAATAAAAACTTTTTATAGTTTACTCTTTCGAAACAAGAAAATGTTGAAATAATTGCGAATTTTAAATGTTCATCAAAAGTTGCACTTAAATATTCACACACACAAACACACATACATTTGTCATATAAAATTTGTTCATGTTCATGATATCAGCTCATCATCCTTCACATCGTTGTTGAACATTTTGGACATTATCAGTTCATTTGTAAAATATCACTGTCAATGTATGAATGTGTGTTCTGTTTTAATGTATAAGTGCAAGTGCAAGTACAAATACATATAAATTGCTTAATTATGTTGTTATGGTATTTAATGTTGTAGTTTTATATACATATACACATACACACACTAAAAGCTTAATAAAGACTTGTATTATATTTTATGTAATCATTTTATGTCATTTATAATTTTTTTTAATTACATTTTATGTGTTTTACTTTGGAAGTATTTTAACATTTCTTAAAGTACTTGTTCACTATAAAGTGCCATTTACTACTTGTTTTGCTTTGCCAAATCGGTGCCTTAGTCATTATATTTTGAATGGTAGAGAAAATTTACACTTACTTGTGGTTTCTTAAAATATTTACTCACTTTGGGATCTCTTTTCGCCTTAGTAGTAAATCGATGTACACGCCATACTTTGCTAAACATGGCACCATAAGCTAAAGTAAAACCGGTGGATAAAAGCCAAGCTCTGGCCTGGCAGATCTAGAGGAAGAGGAAAATACAAATTTAGACTCATTACGTTTTTTGTTAAAGAGTAAATTTTAAAAGTTCTTATATTCATACAAAAATTTTAAAAATTTATATATTTGGCTTGAAGTTTTTATTGAGAATACTTTTAGAGTCTTGCAATATGTTATACTTGAACAATGTTTTGAAATTTTTATCAAGTCGTAAGCCACGATTAACCTGCTCATCAACATTTTAATTCTCTATCTATTATAGATAAATTTGTTTGCAACAACTTGTTTAGGTATATGTTTTACATAAATTTTAAATATATTTATATGATGCTACATGTTGGTTTCCTTTGTCAATATTTTTAAATTTTCTATCAACATGTTATTTGAGTTCAGCAACATTTTGATTCTGTCTAGCAGCACTTTTACACTTTTCTGCAAATATGTTACTTATGTCTTAATACAACTTGCTTAGCAACATTTTAAAATATTTAGAAACAAACTATATATGTTTTAAAACTAATCTTAAATATTCAGATTAATTAAGAAGGAAATTACTAAAAATTCTCTATTTTGAGAAAAATTTCATTCTTAGTAAAATTTAACATTTTATCATGGTAATTTAAATTTGGAAAGCTTGTGGTTCTTTTTACAAAATTAGTAAAAATATTTTTAAATGAGTTTAAGAAAAAATTAAATTTGTATTAATTCTGTATTCTAGCAACATGTTGATTGAGACTTGCAACATGTTGACGAAGTCCAGCAACATACGAATAAAAATTGGAAAAAAATTGGTTATATTGTATAATAAAAATCATTTTCTACCTACCAGGATTGTTTAATCTCATTAAGTTATTCATATCTAGTAAAACTTTTCTTGTATTTTTTAAATAAATTTGCGTCATTTGAAAGTTTTAAACATATAACTAGCAACATGTTGAAATAGCTGGATTTAGTGAAAATTTTTTTAATTATAAGGAAATTTATTGTTATAATTTCTATATTTTTTATTCTAGCAACTTATTGCAAAAGTCTAGCGATATGTTCCATAACTCTAGCCAAACATTAAATTGACTAGCAACATGCTTATTCTTACGGCTAATTTGTTGTATTTTTATGAAGCCGTACATATATTAAAATATAGTAAAAGTAGCCCGTGGCTGTAGACATTAATTTCTACCAACATTGGAATACATTTTTGAAACATCTTGGGACAAATATTCCAAATGAGAATAACAAAATTTTGTTGAAATTGCTTAAACGGCAACTTGAAGCAAAAAAAAAATATTTGCAATTAAATTTGTAAACTATTACATATGTATATTTATAAAAGATCTGTTAAGAGTTTCCCATTAATAATTAAGAAAAAATATTTTTTTACAAGATGTTGCTCAAGTTTAGAAACATTTTGCATAAACCTAGAAACTTGCTGTTCAAGTTCACAAACATATTTTACAAGTAAAAAATTAAATTTATTAAAAAATTCAACTACATTTCAAATAAGTTTAGTCAAAAATGTTGCACAGGTCTAGCAACATGTTGCATAAATTTTGCATATATTACAATTCAAGCAATGTTCAATTGAATACAAACTTTTTAAAATATTTAGCAAGTTTAGAAAAAAGTTGCACAAGTTTAACAATATGTTGCACAAGTTTAACAACATGTTGCACAAGTGAAGCAATATGAAGAAGTTTTATATTAATTTGAAACATTTTAAAATTAGTTAAGCAACATTTAAAACTAACTGAAAAAAATTTTAGACCTGTTCAATATTTAACAATATGTTTAACATAGTTCTTGAAACATGTTGCAGAGTTCAGAAAATTTTACATTAATTACAAACTTTTCAAAATAATTTTAGCATTATTTTTATTAATTTTATAAAACAGATTAAAAAAAAGTTTATGTTTATCAAAATAGTGTACAAGCTTAGCAATATGTTACATAAGTCTTAAATATTTTATATATGTCCGGAAATATGTTGAACAAGCCAAGAAATTGTGAGTTAAATAGAAATTTTAAACATTTGATTAAACATTTGTTTGTTGAATAAGTTTGACATGTTGCACATATTTATCGATATGTTGCACAAATCTAAAAACATGTTGCATAAGTCAAGAAATTTTGATTGGAAAGAAAGCTTTTATAGAGAAAAATTTCTCAAATCTCTTCACTTAGTAAAAACTAACAAAATAAAATGGTTAAGATTGAAATTATAAACTTCATTAAAATGTTTGTATACAAGTTTATTGTATATAAAAAAATGAAAAACAATTTTTTTTCCTTAAAAAACTATTTTTTATAAAAGAAACTTTAACAATTTTCGTTCAAAAGCTAAATTTTTGAAATTATGGGTGCAATTGAAATTTTATATACATTTTTTTCTTCTCTTGTAGAATGGTCTCATTGCAGTAGCCCAGCAACAATTTTCTCCTTTCGTCTGTTTTTTTTTTATTATTTTCGGGATTACTCAATTCAAAAAAAAATCAAATAGTCTAGCAACATGTTGCATGACTCTAGTAATATGTTATTGAACAATTATGACAACATGACTCTAGTAATATGTTATTGAACAATTATGACAACATGAGGTCATAATTGCATTTGAAAAACACATCAACAAAATTTGTTCAATTTAAAAACGCTTAAAGCTTTTTAATCCGTTTGTAGGATAGTCTAGCAACATGTTGCAGAAGTCTAGCAACATATTGCATTATTTATAGTTATATAGTTTTTCTTTGTACTTTATAATTTTCGGATTTACTTAATTTAAAACAAATTTTCGAAAAGTCTAGCAACATGTTGCATAACTTTAGAAATTTTATTGCTCGGCAAAAAACTACTGTTTAATATAACAACATTTATGTTGTTAATCGATATATTTTTTTTAATTTCTTAATTTATATCATTTTTTGTTTCAATAAATAGAATTTATTTTTTCTTTCTTGTTACTTACTTTTGGATATTCTTCTGGATCTACAAAACGTCCATCCATACCCAATAATATGACGGATGTTAAACAGATAATGACACCAAATAACATAATGGTATTACATACAGGATGTGATGATTGTATAACTCTGAAAATGTAAGAACAAAGTTATAAACAAAATTTAAAAATTTTATAAATTTTTAATATACGAGAAGAGCTCGAAGTTTGTGAACCGCCGTGGTCATCTGTCTAGCTTACCGAAGATCCCAAGTTCGATCCCCGGCCAAACCCACTTAAAAAAAGAACAATTTTCAAATCATAACTCAGCTAGCCACTGGTAAGGCTATGTCTAGCTTCTCTAACCAATGCGTTTGCCGTTCGGAGCCAGAGTTAAAACTTAGATCCCTTTCAATGAGTCTAAAAAAAGAGTTGGATGCAGCTCATTGTTCCAATTGGAATGTCGTGAGAATTATGTATGTATGTCTGAGGAAAGCTTAAATGTTTTCTATAAATGTAGTATTTACTTGTAAAAATACGTTAATATATAAGGAATTTATAGACTATTTTCGAGGAAAAGTCATAAATATTATTTATCATACGTCATGTAGGCCAAGTGTGAAAAAGTAAGAATTTTTAAGGAAAAATGTGTGAATATAGGGAAATTTTAAAGGAAAATTTATAGAAAAGACAATGTTGGTAATTAGGAAATAGTCAAAGAGTTTATTTACTAAAAACATTTTTATAGAAAGATTAATTTTAGCAAACGTATTTTTGTTTCTAAGTTCAACTGGGCTTTTTTGTTTTAAAGACTTATTCGATTTTAATTGTCTTTAAATGGAATGAAAGGTTTTCTTATCTGCTTTTATTTGTCTCAAACTTTGTTTTCCATTTTTATTTATTTTGTGGGGTTTTTGTTAATTTAAAAAATGTCCTTCGAGGCGTATGATTGATATTAATAATGACTATATTTGGTTTTTTGCTAATAACTTTGGAATAGATATAAGGAATTTTTTAGTTTAAATTACAAATGGAAGCTATGACCTTAGGCTTTATGAATTTTATTTTTAACTGCAATAAAAATTTTTTTTTCTTAAGCAAACCTTTAGCAAATAACTATTTTTATTTTTTTTAATTTTTTTTTATTTTATTTTTCATATTTCAAAAATAATTTATTGCTTTAATTTCTTTTTATTTAATTTAATTTGCAGCAACAATAAATTTTCTTTATATCTTAAGAAATCTTTATATACTAAGAAAATTTTATTATCATTTAAATGAATTTATAAAAATTTCAAAAAGATTTTTATCCCTTTTTCTAAGATTTGTAGTGCTTTGTGGTTTAATTAACATTAAGGATTTTGGAGAAAACACTTAGGAATGTTCCAAACCTTTAATGAAATTTTGCAGATTTTCAAAAATTTTGTTTAGATAAGAAATGTTTAAGATCTTTCCCAATTTGTCTGTTGTCTTTTTACAAGTTAGTTTCAAGAGAAAATATTCCTCCAAGAAAATTAATCTTCTTAATGTCAAAGTATTTTTTTTTTCCTTCAAAATCTAAACTCAGAAAAGGATACAACGACGTAAATAAAATAATAGAGCCCAAACTTGAAGCCATGAATTTTGGGGACGAAACAAAATGGCTAAAAATATTTATGGTTGTTTGTCTTCAAAGGGGAAAAACGAAGGAAGTAAAGTCATTTAAATGTTTGCCTTTAAGCCGTTAAGGAAGAGCCCTAACAGACTGCAGCAATTGTGCATAACAGATTTTAGTGCATTGTAAGAGTTTTTGGGGAGAGAGTTAAAATCATTTTAACCACAAGCGGTTGTTTTGGGTTGATGACAAAAGGTTTAATATCCTGGTGTAAATCTGTCGAGGCTTATGTTGGGCCATTTGTGTTTAATGGGGCGTATAAACAATATCTCAAACAAAGAAATGTCTAAACATATTTCTTAAAATTTATACATAACTATAAAGCAGAGATTGTTGTTCTTATAGTTTTTGGAAGCACCAAATCCATTAAATTTTGATGGAATTCTCTGATTATTTTAAAGAAATTTCATAGTTTTTCTTTTCCTCTTGTTTAAGGAATTCATTTTATTTAGCAGCAAAAGGATGCTGCTAATGCTCTTAATACTGGCTAAACTTCCTTTTTTAACTTTGGAAAATTTTAGCTCTATTTTATATTACTTATACAAAAAAAGCTATATTATATAAAAATTTTCCTTTTCCTAGAAATCTTTGAGTAAGTTTTACAGATTTTTCCTTTTTTGGGTTTTACATGGCTGGCTTTGTTTTCCATTATGACTGTCTGTCTGTCCGTCTGCCTGCCTCTTTCCCAGCTGCAGTTTTTGTGGTTATAATTGTTTGTGGTTTTGTTGCAAAAATAGTTTACGAAATCCTTAGAATGCGTTTTTTAGCCTATTGTTAGAAAATTTTTCCCAGTTACTTTTTCTTTTGTTTAACTATTTTTTTTTTAACTATTGTGCATTTTATTTCCCGTTTAACTTAGTTATAAGTTATTGTATAGAGATTTCTTGGTTTCTATTATTTTTCATTATTTAAGCGCTATTTATTCGTTTTTAGAGAAAAGTTCTTAAAATAAACGAAAAACTTAAGCTTTTGTTTATAAAAATTGTAAATCAAAAAAGTAGAAGAGGGGGAAAGAAGTGTGTTTTAATTAAAAATACAAAAGAGTTTTAATAGAAGTTCAAAAAATCATGATTTTTGATTTAAAACAAATTTAAAAAAATATTAAAAAAAAAAATTTAATTTTAAAACTCAAAAGTTCTAACCTCTGCCATAAGTATTATCAGATTTACTTTTACTGGCCTAAAGCTTAAAATGTTGTCTTCAAATTGAATTAATATTTTTGAAAATCTATTAATATTAAGAGAAGTTATTAACAATTTTCTAAAATAAGTCCTAATTAATATTAATCATACGTCACATAGAACAAAATTTAAAAACGTCAAAAAACTAAAATTTCTAAAGAAAAGTTGAAGAGAATGGCAATATAGAAAAAATAAACATACAGCTAGTTTTTATCGATATTTTACTTAATATATTAGCCCATAGAAGTTTATGAAAAATATTCATAATTTTCTTAATTTGAGGACTTAAAAATTCCAGGTTTTTCCTAGATTTTCATTTTCTAGACTCAAACCACAAATGTTGTCTTTAAATCGAAATATATCTATAAAAAAAAATTATTGAAAAATTTTTGTAAAAAAATTATCTATAGAAAAATTTTTTTATAAAAAAATTTTCTTTGGAAAAATTTTGATTATAAAAATTTTCTATAGAAAAATTTTGGATAAAAAAATTGTTTATAGAAAAAATTTTCGATTCAAAAATTTTTGGTAAAAAAATTTACTATAGAAAAATTTTTGATAAAAAAATTGTATATAGAAACATTTCTGATAAAAAAATTTTCAATAGAAAAATTTTTGATAAAAAAATTTTCAATAGAAAAATTTTTAAAAAAATTTCTACAGAAAAATTTTTGATAAAAAAATTTCTACAGAAAAATTGTTGATAAAAAATCTTAAGAAAAATTTTTTATGAATAGAAACATTTTTGATATAAAATTTTTCTATAGAAAAATTGAATATAAATTTTCGATTCAAAAATTTTTGGTAAAAAAATTTTCTATAGAAAAATTTTTGATAAAAAAAATTTTCTTTAGAAAAATTTTTGATAAAAAAATTTTCTATAGAAACATTTTTGATAATCAGATTTTCTATAGAAAACTTTTTGATAAAAAAATTTGTTATGAAAAAAATTTTAATAAAAAAAAATTTCAATAGAAAAATTTTTGATAAAAAAATTTTCTATAGAAAAATTTTTGATAAAAAAATTTTGTATAGAAAAATTTTTGATAAAAAAATTTTCTATAGAAAAATTTTTGATAAAAAAATTTTCTATAGAAAAATTTTTGAAAAAAAAAATTTTCTATAGAAAAATTTTTGACAAAAACATTTTTTATTGAAAATTTTTTGATAAAAAAAAGAATTTTTCATAGAGAAATTTTTGATAAAAACATTTTTTATTGAAAAATGTTTGATAAATAATTTTCTATAGAAAAATTTTTGATAAAAAAATCTTCTACGAAAATGTTGACAAAAATGTTTCTATAAAAAATTTTCTATAGAAAAATGTTTGATAACAAATTTTCTATCGAAAAATTTATCATAAAAAATTTTCAATAGAAAAATTTATCATAAAAAAATTTTCTATAGAGAAATATTTGTTAAAAAAATTTTCTATAGAAAAATTTTTGATAAAAAAAGAATATTCTATAGAAATTTTTAATAAAAAAATTTTTGTTAAAAATTTTTTCATAGAAAAATTTTTATCAAAAAAATGTTACTAAAAAGGTTTATCAAATTTGGGACATCAAACATTTAATTAAAAAAAAAATTTACATCAAAAGATTTTTGATAAAAAAATTTTTAATGACAAAATGTTTGCTAAAAAAATTTTTAAAAACTTTGATTAAAAAAATTTCTATAAAAAAATTTTTGATAAAAAATTTTTCTTTACAGAAATGTTTGATAAAAACATTATCTATAGAAAAACTTTATATAAAATTAACGGATTGACCCTTAATTTAAGAACTTACAACAAACATTTAAAAACCCCTTTAGAACAAATTTTTCAAGCCAAATTCTCAATTTTAAAAATTCCATTTAGCAAATATTTTTTTAAAAAGTAATCTATAAGCAAAATTTCCATTTTCGGTCGGTAAATATTTGCAAATAAATGCGTATATTTTACCTTTTGTCTTTTTTCTTCTCAAAATATTTTACGTTCATTTCTCGATGCACCAAAGCGTAAAACCAAACAACCATTTATTCAATGAATGAATGAATGAATTTTCAGCAGCAACAGTATAAATAACAACAGCAAAAAAAAAACAATAAATAAATTTTTTCCTCAACATTTCAAAAAACAAAGATAAACCTTTTTACTTGTACTTTCAAAGGCAGCTGCTGCATTAAATCCTGCAGTCAGTCACCTGAATACTCATACGTATCCAAAGTGAAATGCTTTGAAAAGGAATTCTACCTTCAAACATAAAATTTTTGTTCTACTTTCGGAGGTTTCGTTACCTGATCTAACAGAGACGATGAGTATGAGTTAAAATTTATCTTTGTATTAAACGTTCCTGTTTAGTCGAAAGTAAAAAAAATCAGTATTTGTTTGTCTGCTGGTAATTTAAAACGAGGGTTGTTTTTAAAATTAAGTTAAAAAATCCACAAGATTTAAAATTTCTTAGTGTATTTTTGAATTATAGTTTATTTTACCCAAACTCGTCAATTTATACGTTTAAGTTATTAAATGGGGTTTCCTTTAATGTGTTGGTCTGCGTGGGCATAAATCACTGCACTCATACATACATAGTTATATTTGTTTATCGTTCTAATGCGTCATTTGCCTGATGCTGCATATTTTTGTTTTATTTTTGCAAATTTACTTTTTGTTTTTGCAATTGTTGTCTGCTCTTGTCTCTGGTGTCTTTCACTCAAAAACCCTGAGCTGGTTACTAACTATTTTCCGGGGTTTGTCGTAAAACACATATTAACATTATGTCGAAAAACAGTGGGTTGAAAACTTTTCCTTTCGTCAACTCTTATATAGAAAACTTTGTCTATCGTAAATTTTTCTAAAGAAAACTTTGACTATCGTCAACTTCTGTATAGAAAACTTTGACTATCGTCCACTTTTCTATAGAAAACTTTAACTATCGTCCACTTTTCTATAGAAAACCTTAACTATCGTCCACTTTCTATAGAAAACATTGACTATCGTCCACTTTTCTATAGAAAACTTTGACTATCGTCCACTTTTCTATAGAAAACTTTGACTATCGTCCACTTTTCTATAGAAAACTTTGACTATCGTCCACTTTTCTATAGAAAACTTTGACTATCGTCCACTTTTCTATAGAAAACTTTGACTATTGTCCACTTTTCTATAGAAAACTTTGACTATCGTCCACTTTTCTATAGAAAACTTTGACTATCGTCCACTTTTTTATAGAAAACTTTGACTATCGTCCACTTTTCTATAAAAAACTTTGACTATCGTCCACTTTTCTATAGAAAACTTTGACTATCGTCAAATTTTCTATAGAAAGCTTTGCCTATCGTCAACTTTTCTATAGAAAACTTTGCCTATCGTAAACTTTTCTATAGAAAACTTTGCCTATCGTAAGATTTTCTATAGAAAACTTTGCCTATCGTTAACTTTTCTATAGAAAACTTTGCCTTTCGTCAACTTTTCTATAGAAAACTTTGCCTATCGTAAACTTTTGTATAGAAAACTTTTCTATAGAAAACTTTGCCAATCGTCAACTTTCCTTAGAAAACTTTGCCTGTCGTCAACTTTTCTATAAAAAACTTCGCCTGTCGTCAATTTTTCTATAGAAAACTTTACCTATCGTCAACTTTTCTATAGAAAACTTTGCCTATCGTCAACTTTTCTATAGAAAACTTTGCCTATCGTCAACTTTTCTATAGAAAATTTTGCCTATCGTCAACTTTTCTATAGAAAACTTTGCCTATCGTCAACTTTTTTATAGAAAACTTTGCCTGTCGTCAATTTTCTATAGAAATTTTTGCCTATAGTCAACTTCTCAATAGAAAACTTTTACTATAGTCATTTTTTATATAGAAAACTATTCCTATCATCATTTGTCATCATCGTCAATATTGATACTTATCTGTATCATAATTTTCCTCATTTCTTCCCACTGTTTCACCACCACCCCTTTTTATTACCTTTCGTATTTGACAAGTTGGCGAATTTTTTTTTGCTAGTTTTCTGTTCCCAATTTGTACATGTATTAGCAAGTCTTCCATGGAATGTTGTTTTACAAAAAAAATCGCAGTTTTATCTGGTACGAGATTGATTTTTTTTGGGTAGCGGTAAACGAGTGTTGTTGATTTTAGTCACTCCCTGTATAAGACTGATATAGGACTGAGTGTAGTAGTGGTGGTTTTTATATGCAAATATGTTTGATTAAGTATATGTATGTGGTAAAAGGAAATTTTTTAAGAAGACTCATGATGAGGCACGTGTCGCGTTATATTGTTATTGTATACAAAAGATTTGAAAAGGGCTAACAGTGATGGGTTTATCTGGAGGATTTTAGGTTGAAAACATTTCAGCAAAAAAACACTTAGATTTTTGTGTAATAGGATTAACAGATAGAGATTTTTAAAGTCTTTTGTAAAGTGAAATCCTGGGTTAAACAAAGAAAAACATTTTCAATTTTTTACACCCCATTTTTTATGCTGAAAGGAAAATAATGTAGGGTACCTTAAAGTTTTTTGTATATTTAAAACCACTTTCATTAAAATATATGTAACATTTAATAGACCGTGAGTAATGCCATGGAAAAATTTGTTTCATTTTTTATTAAAATGTGCATGAACATATTTATTTTCATACATTTATGCTAAAAAAAAACTTTTACTACGCGGAATTTCGCTTTTTGTTAAAGTTTTTTTAAAAAAAGATATAAATATTTTTGTCTTCTTGTATATTATTTTTGCAAAAACCTTTCTAAATGCAAAGTGCATTGTTTTAACGTTAAAGGTAAATAAAAAATTTTTACTTTTTGAAAAATGTTACATTAACTATTTTTGTTAAGCTTTAAAGGATACAAAAATATATTTTTTCGCCTTAAGGGAAATTTTTGTTCTAAGTTAAAATAGAAACGCATTTAAATGAATATAAAAACTAAAACTCATGACTGTGGGTTTTTGTTAGCTTCAAAAAATATTCGTTAAAATATTTTTAAAATATTTTTTCAAAACAATTACTCTCGTTAGGAAAATATATAATACATACCTTCTATGTTTGTTCCATATGTTAAAGATAATAAGAACTAAAGCTACAATTATGCCACAACTGGATATTGTACACATACAGACAAATAATGGCAGCGATACGGTGCGTAAGACACGTCTTACAATAGTGCGATCTTGAGGAACCTGAAGGGGAATTTGAAAATATTTTTACTTGTATTTAGAGCTGGTTTGTATTAAAAGTATCTCTTTAC